>JBAMBO010002735.1:0-179633 GCA_037044535.1 Lordiphosa magnipectinata | reverse complement strand
ATTCAGAACATTCTCCTCCCAAAGTATTTTTACCATATGTAAAAGGACCGTTAATACTTCATTATTTAATCATATGTAGCAATACTTTTCACATTTCTTTGTTTGGTAGTACATCTAGTTTAATTAACTTAATAACTGATCTCTTGTATGTGCCATTTTGTGTTTTAACATCTACGATTGTAACTCGGCCGTCTTGAGATGGATATGTATTGATTACTTTGCCCATTGGCCATGTGTTTCTTGGCAAGTTTGAATCCATAATTATTACAACGTCTCCTTCAGAGATCTTTCCTTGGTCTTTTGACCATTTCTTACTGCACAATAAATACTGGCGATAATCTTTTTTCCACTTCTGCCAAAACATATCTGCCATTTTTTGCGATGCCTTCCACATATTTAAAAGTTTCAAGTCTCTGTCAGTGGCATCTGAATAAAATGAGTCTCTGTAGTTTGGTCCGATTAAAATACTGTTGGGAGTTAAGGGTTCTGTATCATTTGAGTCCGAAGGAATGTACAAGAGAGGTCTACTATTTATCATGAACTCTATTTCGCAGAAAACTGTCTTCAACACGTATTCTTTTGGATATCGATCTTTCAGAATATAAAGTAGAAATTTTTTGACTGACTGGATTAATCGTTCCCACGCTCCTCCCATATGTGGAGACAAAGGGGGGTTAAAAACCCATATGCACTTCTTAGATGTCATAAACTGTGTAATCTCATCTTCAGGCCAATTAGCTATAATCTCGCTAATATTTTTGCTAGCTTTTGTAAAATTGGTCCCATTTTCCGAATATAACTCTATTGGGAATCCCCGTCGACACCCAAATTGTCGAAAAACATTCATAAAGGCGTTGCATGACAAGTCTTCAGCAATTTCTAAGTGTATGGCACGTGATGTCATACAAGTGAAAATGACCCCATATCGTTTGACGTGACTACGATTCACTAATATCTGTATTGGGCCAAAATAATCGACACCTGTTTTTAAAAATGGCCTTTCTGTGGGTAATACTCTACATGGCGGTGGTTGACCCATAATTGGAACAACTGGTTGTGATCTTTTATTCTTGCAAAACTGACAATCTCGAATCACCTTTTTTACTACACTGCGGGATTTTATAATCCAAAACGTCTGTCGAAGATTAGCTATAACGGTTTCAGTACCCATGTGACAGTTTTGGACGTGGTAATAATGAACCAGTAAAGTCGTGAGCGCGTGTCCTTTGCTCAATATTATTGGATTCTTAGAGTCAAAGTCGAAACATTCTTCATTAATGTTGTTTAACCTTCCGCGTAGTCGTAACAATCCGTCATCCGTCATACAAACTGGAAGTGATTTTAAAGAACTCGATTTGTCAATGGCTTTTCCCTTTTTAATACATTGAATTTCATTTCGGTACGAGTCCAACTGAATTTTCTTGAAAATAATATGTTCTGCTTTATTTACCTCATCAGCTGTCAATTCGTTTTTTTGTTGGACTTGTCGTTCTTTCTTTAATTTGCCAATGTATCTTAATATCCATGCTACTGTTCGAACATATCTCATCCAATTAGAAAACCTGGACTCATCGGGTAATGTTATCATGCTGGTCTTTTCCCTTATACAATGAACATATTCCTGGTCAAATTCTGAGTTATCTGACTGGAGTTTTTGATTAATTTTTCCTTTTGGCCACTCCGAAAAAGGTTTGTATAAAAAGAGTGGACCTTTTAGCCAAATTTCATTGTTGTTAAAATCAAATTTTATGATTTTTGTAGCTTGGTCTGTTGGATTGAGCTTTGTAGGGACATATCTCCAATCTTGTGGATTTGTAAGTTCCTGAATTTCCCCGAGTCTTTGTGCAACAAATGCTTTAAAACGCTTACTGCTTGATCTAAGCCAGTACAATATAATCTCGGAGTCCGTCCACATATAAGTCTTGCTGATACTTATGTTCAAGATGTCTTTTAATGCCTTGCCAATTCTGGCTCCTAACAAAGCTCGTTGTAACTCCAATCTTGGTATAGACATTGGTTTTAATGGAGATACTTTCGACTTGGCCATTATTAATGAACACTCTACTTCCTGACCATAACTGAATCTCAAATATGCGCATGTGGCATAAGCGGACTTTGAAGCGTCACAAAAAATATGAAGCTGAATGTCACATTTATCAATTGGGAGTTTTGTCATTTGCCGTGGGACTGAAAATTCGTTTATCTTTGTCAATTTGGAACATAAGTCTTTCCATATTTCATGACAATCGTCTGTAATTAATTCGTCCCAACCAATCCCACTGTCCCAGATTAACTGTAACAGAATTTTATTGGCGATCAGTAAATTCGAGAGAAATCCAAGAGGATCGAAAATTGACATAGTGATCTTAAGTACTTCACGTTTGGTTGGTCGTTTCACCAAATTTAAGATATCCTCATGTGACCTTTTGAATTTTAAATTGAATGCAAAGTTGTCTTTTTTAAAATCCCACATCAGTCCTAAGATTCGTTCTTCTATGGTTCATTTTTAATTTGTTTCGTGTCCATTAGTTTACTGTTTTCATTTAGTCTTGTCAAGACGTCATTTGAATTAGACACCCAGTTACACATATCGAACCCAGCTTGTTTGTGAATATATGTAACTTCATTTATCAACTTAACTGCGCTGTCTTCGTCAGGCGCTCCTCCCAAGTAATCATCCATATAATGATTATTGACTACATCATTACTGGCTTTGGGAAATTTGTCTTTGAAATCTAAAGCATTTCGATTTCTTGTTTCTTGAGCTATGCTTGGGCTACATTTTGCACCAAAGAACAGAACCTGAATTTCATAAACGTCTGGTTCAGTGTCTCGAGTTGATCCTCTCCAAAGAATTCTTTGGGCATGTCTGTCTTCCTGACGGACTAGTATCTGTAGAAACATCTCCTTTATGTCCCCAACAAAAACTACGTTGTGTTCCCGAAAGTTCATTAATACGGAAACGAGTTGATTGTACAAATCTGGTCCTGTTAATAGAAAGTCGTTTAAGCAATATCCATGAGTTTTGGATGCTGCATCAAACACGATCCGTAGCTTGTCTGGCTTGTTGCTATTAACTACATCGAAATGAGGAAGATAATCCTTTTTTTGTCAACTCTAAATAAATAAATAAATATGTCAAAGGCGTTTCAGTCGCTATCTCTGCTGGATTTAGTTTCCGCAAATATCCTTTAGATACGTACGAGTCTATCATTGCACGGTACTTTTCTCCATATTCCCTGTCTTTATCAAACTTTCGCTCCAAATGAATCAGTCTGTTATATGCATTATTATAACTTTCTGGCAGTTTTTTCTGTTCACCTTTCCAAAAAAGGCCACATTCGAATCTATTTCCTTTCCTTTTTAGAGTGGAATCAAGTATTTCCAGACACTTTTTGTCGTCGAGGGAAATCGGATTGTCTTTTGAAGTGGTCAATTCATTTTCTAAGGCCCAGTAAGATTTCACAAGATCCTGTAAACCATTCAGGTCGTCTTTGTCATTTAATGTTTCGACACAATTTTTAATGTGAAATGAATAGTCGGATTGTCTTGAATGTCTTGATGAATCAACAATGCCATGAATCACACAGCCTAATGAAGTCCTACTTGCAACTGGTCCCTGAAATGATTCGTATTTTAGTTTTCGAGTTACAATAACTGACCAATTATCCTGTCCAATTAGGAGTTTTGGTGTGCATCTTCGTATGAAAGGTCACCAAATGGTTTTAAAAATGTCCGTTTGTCAGTCAGATTGTTGATATTAAGGGTTTCAGTTGGTAGATTAAGACCAGATATTGTTTTTACTTTCCTTAAAGTGAACGATTTTGAAGATTCACTTCTCCCTTTGACGCAAACACTAACCACTTTTGAATCATTCTGCTCGTGTACCTCATTATTTGTCCATTGAATTCTCAATGGACTTATAGGACCGTCTAATCCTAGTTCATCAGCTATATCTTGATCTAACAGAGATACTGTAGAAGCTTCATCCAAAAGAGCGTAAGTTTCTATTGTCTTCTGGGGTCCAATAATTGAAATAGGAATGACTTTGAGGAGTATCTTCTTGTCACATAAATTAATGTTAACATTTTTGGTCAGTCTGTATTTGTGTATTCTCCTGTGTCTTTAAACTTTCCCTAATTTCGTTCGGTTTCTTGTCCTTATGCAATAATGGGTTATGCGTTTGAGAACAATTGTTCATTTTGCAAGGCTTCTTTCGCTTTCGATATGCATAATCGATTTTTTGTAACATGTTGCCAGCGTCGATCAATGTCTAAATTCTTAAGTTTGTCACAAAAGTTTATATAATGGTTTGTTTGTTTACAAAAATGGCAATATTTAGATCTGTTTTGCTCGTTAGAGTTCACCTGATTTGAAACAGTCAATGTTGTTTCTTTTGTCTTTATCTGTCCGAACCCTAGCATCTGTGCAGCTTTTGTTTTCTTGGTTAGCCATTTGTGCAAAATAATTAGCTTTGGTTCTTTACTTTTTCTTTCTTGATAATACTGCATAAAAGCTAATCGCTGTGATAATGGAAATTTGTCTAATATATCCTCAAACAAGATAGGATTTCTAATATGATCTTTCTCTTCAAAGTTTTGTAGTGTACATATTAGATTTGTTAGCATGTCAAATAAACTTATAAGTTTTTCAATTTTGTCGTCTTTAATTGGTGGCTGATTTTTAATTTTATCAATTAAATGTCTGATAATGTGTGTTGGTTCACCAAATCGTTCTTTTAACGAGTTAATAATAACATTTACATTTTGTGGTAACAATAACAATGATTGAACAGATTCTTTTGCTCTACCAGTCAATGCTTTTCTTAGTCGGTTTATGTTTTCATAGTCGGAAAAGCTACATATATCAGAACTATTTATAAACTCTGAATAAAATAATGGCCATTCAAGGGGATCTCCAGAAAATACAGGTAGATCCTGTGCAATGGTTTGTCGGGCCATGAATGTCTGAATAATATTTTGGTTTACAACATTGTCTTGTACCTGATTGTTTTCATCTCTTTGTGGCTGTCTGCCAATCCACTCACGTGTTCGTCTTGCCGTTTGAAAATCGATGTCATCAGCATTCTCGTTGTCAGATCGGTCTGTGTCTCCGTAGCCAGTGGTTTGTTCCTCCAATTCAGCTATTTTCAGTAGTCGCTGCATTTCATTCTGCTTTTGCTGCATTTCATTCTGCTTTTGCAGCATTTCATTATGCATTTTTTGCAAGAACTCCATTTCAATTTTAAGTTGTTGAACCTTTATCGATTTCCGCGAGCGCTGTGATCCAAGTTTTGATGGCGCCTTCTTTTTTGTTTGTAATGGTGTCTCCATTTCACTATGTGTTGGTGTCTTCTTTTTTATTTGTAATGGTGTCTCCATTTCACTTTGTGTTGGTGTCTTCTTTTTATTATGTATTGGTGTCCCCTTTACATATGTAGATTTTTTATTTTTGGCTAGTGGATATGGAGTCGATGCATTCCCTTGTGCATTGATTACAGTCTTTTCCAACTGTTCGTTGATCCCATGATCAAATCCACTAGCTAAAATCTCATAATCATTGTCGTCTGTCGATTGCAGACTTTTGTCCTTTTCTGTATCCATTTTTGCAGTCGATTTTTTATTGCGTAGTAGCATAATCCAGAATATTTCAGTTGTCAGAAATTTGCTATGTACAGTTGCCGGTTAAGTGTGTATATGTGAATTACATCCCTTCAGTTCCAGAATTCACTACTCGTAAAATTCACTAGTCTTTCACGCATCAGCGTTGACGTCGACGTCGGCAGAGCTCAATTCTGTGTATATTTGTTGTTGCAACTTTACCCTCGCGCTGCTCTCACAGGCAAAGACAAAATTTTTGCCAATGCCAAACGAAGAAGTTTGCATACCCTTTAAATTTGTGCAAGCATTAAAACTATATTTTAGGTATATATTTTAGAATTTTAAAATAAGAGGCTTGGACAGGTCGTTTCTGGTATAGCCTTATGATGGAATTGTTTCATTATTTTCCCAAAAGCAATCAATTGTTTATGGATCATAAATAAATGTATTCATATACTTTATATAGTCGGATATGCCCGTGCATTGAGTAGGTAAAAGTAACCGAAGGTCAAAAAAAAAATTAACGGCGCATCAATTGTTGCTTTTGTCTTTTGCGTTTCCGTGCCCGTCGTCACTTGCGTAGAAAAATCTAAGTTGCATTTGTGTTTTTACTGGCAGCGCGAGACGTTTAACTTGTCAATTTGTTTAATTTTGTTGTGGCCGAAATGATCGTATGCGTATTAATTGTCTGCAGACTAGTTGCTGTGATGTGGATAGCTTCTCTTATGTAGTTTTTTTCATTCAATTCTATTATTAGTTTTCTATATTTATTTGTTATTTGTAAATTATGTTTATTATTCAATATATTGATAAATAAAATGAGTGAATAAAACAAATAAAATATGTTGCGTGTTTGGGAATCGGGGGAAAAGTCCTTGGTTTATTATTTTATGAAATTCATGAATCGAATTTTAATACATCTAGTTTGAATTCATCGGTGATTTTTGCAACAATTTCATCGAAAATCTAGTATGAATTTATAGGTGAAATCATTGATGAATTCTGATACAAATTCATCGATGATTCAGTGTTGACTTCTTTGCAAAAGTCATGCAGGAATCATGGGTGAACCTTAAGTGAATTAATTGATGAATTCATTAATGAATTTTGCAAAGAAATCATGATGAAATCATCGATGAATGTATACGTGATTCATCAGTGATTCACCCATAAACAGTCATGCATGACCGCCTAGGACATGCCCATGTTAAATTCACCACTTTTTTGTATGGGAGCTCACCGATGATTCATCGATGCCCTAGGCCAATTCATCGGTGAATCATTGGTGATTCATAGGTGACGCGAACTGAAGGGATACACAAGCTGCACAAGCGTTTTGTCTGTGTGTGTATGTGTAGCCGTTTCAAGCTACATACATGTGTATACGCGTCTGATGACATACACACACTTCTGGTGTAATACGCAATTCCGTTGTTGTTGTTGTTGAAGATGAAATTCTTGGAATTTCACGATGTCGCCTGTTTTTCCAAAGTGCCGTTCGTTAGGCTTTCGAAGGACCATAATGTTGTTCGCTAGGCTTTGTAAGAACCATAACGCTGTGTCACACACACACCTGTAAATATAT
Organism: Lordiphosa magnipectinata; assembly: GCA_037044535.1. NCBI lineage: Eukaryota > Metazoa > Arthropoda > Insecta > Diptera > Drosophilidae > Lordiphosa > Lordiphosa magnipectinata. The sequence continues at coordinate 172,448 of JBAMBO010002735.1, read as the reverse complement.
GTTTATTAATTATCCGGTTCGATCGACCAATTCCAATGGTTTCCTCTTCGTCGTTTGTGTCAATTTTGTATTTTTCTTTATTAAACAACAACTTAAACTAAAACTTAAACAATTTAACTCTTGTGGCGGTCAGCCTTGTCTGTGGCGGTCAGCCTTGTCTGTGGCGGTCAGCCTTATTTTTTCTTATTCTTTGCACTGTCTGTGCTCTTTGCACTGTCTGTGCTGCTTGAAGCCTTATGCTCGACTCGCGGTCTTTTTCAATTGGTGTTACCGTTTTAGGCATCTTTTAAAATACCAAATTATTACAATTAGGATTGCCAACTCGGCTTAAATATTCAACTTAAATACGTTAATATTTGAAATTAAAAATATAACTGCTTTATTCAGAACACACTCATACTGGCAAACATGGAGCCTTCAAATTAACTGCGAAAAATCTAAGATAATGGTAGTACGTGATACAAGGGGTCGAAAAGCAAGGACAGATGCTTGGTCTATAAACGGAGTGCATCAAGGCCGCAAGAAACGCATCGTTCTCCAGCAGTTTTTGCTTTCTTGCTTGCATCGTGGAATAAAGCATTTCGGCATATGAATTTTCCTCCAATAATTCCTCTAATTCAATTTTGCAGCATAACCAGTCTCTATAAAAGTACCCAACAACATAATCCTGGATTTGCAGAGTAATAGTACATCTAGCTAATGGTCCAAATGCTGCTATAAATCTTACACAGAATTCCCATGACATGTTAGAGTCAGAAAGGCAATCTTCCGAAGTATTGCAGTCCCTCAGCTTCCAGTGCGAATCCATCATACTATATGTCGTGTTCCAACGGGTCGCATTGTCCAGCACGGGCAGTGTAATGCTTGTTGATCTGTGCTTCCAGAGCGTCCCTATATTCTTGACGATACTTCTGCATAAGCCTATTGTCACATCTAATTTTTTAATAACATCATATGCCGCTAGCTGCAAGGTGTGTGCAGCACATCTGACTATGAACATTACAGATTCTAATGACTCTTGGATTTGCTCTTCCTCAACATCAGCGGACTCCTGCTGACTGCTCTCAAAATAGTCATCCTGTTCTTCCTGCATGATTTTGCTCATACTTCTGATGTAGGCATTTTAAAATTTCATCCTTCATATAGGCAGCTGTATGTCTTTGATTCAACTGTATCATGCCTTGTTTTGTAAAAAATAGATGCAAAAAAAGAATCAAGACAACAAAAAATTAGTGGGTTAATTTCAGGAAATCAAAAAAAAAAAATAGGGGAAAGCTAACTTCGGCTCGACCGAAGTTAATATACCCTTGTAGCTTCTTTAATTTATATAAATTAAGGCTTTAAATGATTTTAGTCGAACATTTTTAGCTGAGTTATTTTTCAAACTCAGCAATAGATGACGCCACTACTTTGACCACTTGCTTGGCAGTTTGTTATATGGCAGCTATACGATATATTCATCAGATTTGGATCAAACTCGTCAAAATTGTGTGGAATCCGATAATATTCATAACTGGAAAGCTTAAAGACGCTACCATTGAAAACCAAAAAGTTTTTCTCACTAGAACTACTTTTTCAACCAATCGTTCCTATATCAGCTATATGCTATAGTAATCCGATTTTTTAATTGCCATGCCCAGAAGCAAACCATTATTTATTTATATTAAAGTCACTACGTGCATTTAGTTACACATGTTATAAAATTGAAAAATAAATACTACTAATACTACTACTACTACTAAGACTTTTTCTCTGAACTAACTTATGTATGGCAGCTATACTATATAGTTTTCCGATTTTCATAAAACTTGGTGGAATTATGTAAAATCATAGAAAACTGAAAAATGCGAGGTTTGGGGGCGATTGCATTGACAACAAAAAAGTTTTTCTCACTAAAACTAGTTTTTTGACCGATCGTTCCAATGGCAGCTATATGCTATAGTCATCCGATCCGGCCGGTTCCGACAAATGTGCAGCATATTTGTACAAAAATGCTTCGTGCAAAGTTTGGTTAAGATAGCTTTTAAACTGACGGGGGATATAGCATAGAAACAGACGGACGGACAGACGGACATGGCTATAGGAACTCAGCTCGTCATGCTGATCAAGAATATATATACTTTATGTGGTCGGAGATGCTTCCTTTTATGCGTTACAAACATCTGGACAATTTTAATATACCCTCTACAAGGGTAAACAAATTAGCATACTGATTGTGACCACCTTCATTTTAAAATCCTTTATCCATTCCAAATTGACTTTAAGTATGCTTTTATTCCTTCTTGTGGCTATGTCGACTTTTAGTGAAACCATTTTGTTTCGAAGTTTCTAAACAATCTGTTTTTGGATCTGCTGTGAAGCCTTATCCAGAACCATCAGAATGTTTTTAGAATTTATTCTAATTTTAAATGCTACTTCATATGGCTCCAAAAAAATTTTTAAGCTGTCCTCATCATCGAAAAGGCGGAATGGTAAATTTTTCACAGTCACAAGACCAATGCACTGCGTTAGAAATTAATTTTTTGTCATGGAAATATTTGCACTTGACTTCACTTTTTTGGACATTGGTTTTGCCACAGATTTTTCTCCATCACTAGAAAAATAGGGAAATTCGAACAAAAGTAATAAAAATACAGCCCATTGTGGACCACTTTCCACTCCGTTACAGCTTACGTAACATATTAAAATTTTACCTGTTTCATTACTGGTTTCGGAAATCAGCCTTTGTCATACAAACGATTTACCTATTTGTAGACAATTTACACTTGGATTAACCAAAATACAATGTGTACCTGTAATAAGACAAGTCTCATACAATTTCACAGACGTAATCGTTTAAACGTCCTAAATTCTCTTTAAACTTTTTTGCATATGCAAATATGGACAACAACAACTCCTTTACGCAGCGGGCACCTGCACGCGTGCATCCGGTCCGTGCTCGCGATCAGGTGCAGCACTTGCACGCAGCTCGTAAGTGCAGCTGCTACTCGCTGCACGCGTGCATCACATCCCTGCTCGCGAGCAGCAGCTGCACGCAAAGTGCAATTCCGCACCCTGTTCTCTTTCTATTTCTTGTTGTTGTAGCGGATATATGTGTGAGTTGAGGAGGGAGAGAGAGAGACAAGTGTGATTTAGAAAGGTGAGAAACGTGAAAAATTTGGGAAGATAGTGTAGTAGGTTATAGGGGGGGAGTCGAGTCCCGAAGGTCCAGCCCCAGGAAAGCTGCGCATTCCTTTGGGTGGGTCCATAAGAGTGTTTGTGTGAGTGTAGTGGGAGCACTTGGACAGCTGAAAAGGTGTCGAGTGTCGTGTGGGCTTCCTTTGCAGTTCGGACATTCATCTGCAACCTCTGGGTTGATCCACGAGAGGTAACTGTTAAGGGAGCAGGAGAAGTCCGATCTGAGCTGTGCAAGGGTGGTTCTGGTGGTCCTGGGCAGCTGGTTTTCGGCGATGTTGATTAGTGGTGGTCTACCCCCAAGAACAACATTGACCTTTAGCCCGTTTATGGCACGTTGAACTGTCTTCATGTGGATTTCCTCCCGCATGTGATGGGCTTCGAGGGCGGACAAGTTGTTGGCGTTGTTTCTCATTTGGGCAACCTCTGGCAGGAAAATCCTGACGTCTTGCCTGCTTGTGCGTGGTGGGAGGTGGACCTTGAGCGAGGTGTGGTTAGCATGGTCTTCCACAAGGCTGCTTGCTGGTAGAGCATGGTGCAGTGGGCTCTGACTGCAAGGATCTGGGTTTCCTCATGGAGGTGATCCTCATGGGTCATGGAGTGACATCCAGTGACCGTCCAGCAGCAGTGACAGCATTCTGCTCTCGGGCAGGTTTCCCCACTGTGTGTCACTGACCGATGGAGACCAGCGTAATCGGTCAGTGTCCTACCAATGCCTTGGTATGTGGTCAGAATCGTCTCCTTATCTTTCCCCCACGAACTCCCAAAAAAAGCTTTGAGTGCTCGGTTTCACTCTCTGATCTTGCGAGCGGTGTTCTCGGTGTGGTCCGCGAAGAAAAAGAGGTTGTTGAACGTCACCCCCAAAACTTTTAGGTACTTGCATGGGGGAATTGTTTGTCCATCCCCGATGACGTCGAGCTAAGTGTTAACCATCTTAGTCCACGTGGTGAAGATGGTGGCTGTGGACTTTTCGGGAGATATGGTGAGGTTTCGGCTCGCAAAAGAAGGCGGTGACAGTAGGGAGGTAGGACTTTAGACTCGCAACTACATTGTGATGGTCCCTATCTGCTCCAAGGATGGTACAGTCATCCGCATAGCTCACAAGTTTAAGCTGAGGTGGAGGCAGCGGCATCCTGGAGTTGTAGAAATTAAAGAGGAGGGGTGAGAGTACCTCTCCTTGAGGTACTCCCTGCTTCAACTTCCTTTATGTTGATTTCCCATCACGGAATGCAACATATGCTTGCCTGCCTGTGAGGTAATTTGCGAGCCAGCGCTTCAGGGTGTTCGGAAACGGCGTTCTCTCAACATCTTGTAGCAGCATGGTGTGGTTGACTGTATCGAAAGCCTTCGACAGGTCAAGGGAAGCGAGCACTGTGCGCTTGTGCGGGCTGGGACAGTTTAGCCCGTCAGCGATGGTGGAGGTAATCTCGCAAAGGGCAGTGCTAGTGCTTCCGCCTTTCCTGGTGGTCTGCGAGAGGGAGAGCTTCTTGTAGTAACGGCAGGATCAGTGCTTCCAGGATCTTTACCGCAGGCGCTAGCAGGGTGATTGGCCTGTAAGAGGTACCTAACTCTGGGGGCTTGCCTGGTTTAAGCGCAGGGATATTCTTTCCTGTTTTCCACATGTCCGGTATGACAAGGGAGGTCAGGCGAAGGTTAAACAGTGCAGTCAGGTAGTTAATTTCCAAGGGCCACAGCTTTTTTAGCATAATGGTGGCAGTCAGGGCCAAGGGCTTTGGAGTTCTTGGCATCCTTTATGGCGATTTCAACCTCCTCGCTGCTGAAATCCAGATTTTCGGGATCGTGGCTGAGGTTGCGCAAACGGCGGAGGACTGCTCTGTCGCTTTTGTCTTGGTTCTTCGGGTGTTCAATGTTCCCTGCACTGATGAGTATCTTGCGGAAAAAAAGCACACCAGCTGTGACATCGGTGGGCGCTGCTTGTTGTTCGAGCTGCTCCTCGGTGAATCCAGTGTAGGCGCTCCAATCTGCCTTCAATAAGTCGATGAAGGTCTTCTTTTCTGCAACTATAAAGTCCGACTGGCCACTTATAGTTACAGTGATAGGCAGATGGTCCATATTCAGCGCGATGTTGGTTTGCCTCTGTGGCTGCGAGCAGGTTAGCGCTGATGATGGTGACATCCGGCGAGCTGCTGCATTTAGGTGTGATTCTAGTTGGCTGATCCGAGTTTATGCAGTCGAAAGTGGAGTTCTCCACCTGCTCGGCAATGCTGTTGCATCTGGTGTCATTGTTGAGGAGGGAAAACCAGTTCTCGTGATGGGCATTTAGGATCCCATAATGACACGGTTTCCTCCTGTGAGCAGGCGGGATAAGTCTGGTTGGTATCCAGGTTGGCATGCTGGAATGGGCGGTATGTAGACATTTATGAGCTCGACGTCTGAGCCTCCGGAGCGAACAGCTATCTCCAGGACTTCCATGTGATCATCTGGGGTGGGATTGAGGGTCAATCTCCTGTAGCTGACTGACTGGTGGATGACGAAGGCCAGTCCTCCACCAGTATTTCTGCTCCTGGCCTGTCTTATTACGTTGTTGCCACCTGACGTGACAAGTTGTGCCCTGGCTCTCATTTTTGTCTCCTGGACCGCTGCTATCCAGGTGTTTCATAAAGTCCGCCAGTTCGACTATTTTCGCTCTCAGCCCATTGCAGTTCCACTGGAAGACTTTAAACTCCTCCTCCGGGGCGTGTACAGGGGCTGTCTGGGGTTGCGAGCCTATCATCTGCACCAGTTGCCTTTGCGCTGGTGGAGGGCACTGCTGCCAAGGGACAGCCAGGTCCGCGGTGGCCAGCCTCATTGATGGCGGGGCCACAGCCGGTGGTGTAGGCTGCGGGTGGTGATGTTGTGGGGGCTGTGGTGGCCTAGGCAGGGCCACTGGTGCAGGGTGTGGGGGGCTACCACTAGGTTTTGGTTGGCTGCTGCAGTGGCCATTAAATGGTCTGCTGTAGTGGCTTCTTGAGGCCACAGCATTTGAGGTGCAGCCACTGCAGTAAGTTTGTGCACTCGAATGAGTAGCCCCTGGTGGTGATTTTGCCTTACATATTGGGCACCACCACGTTTGGGGCCCCGGGTTGGACTCGATGTCACCGTTGCGAAGGAGTAGTAAGCTGAGCAGGCAGGCCGGAGTCGCCTGCTCAGTTAAGGAAAAAATAGATAGGAAAGAGGGGGAGGGGGAGAGAAAAGAAGGGTGGGCGTACATACCCGATTCCAGAGGAGTTGCCTGCTCAGTTAAGGAAAAAATAGATAGGAAAGAGGGGGAGGGGGTGAGAAAAGAAAGGTGGGCGTACATACCCGATTCCACGGTTCCGTGGGTTGACAATCCTTGGCCGGGTCTGTGGGACCCGGGCCGGCTCCGCAACTCAAATCCGATTGTCGAGAGAGCCGTTCTATTTCTTGGTGTTGTTAGTGCTTGAGATATATTTTGTTGCATTTGTATTGCATGCACCCCTGTTATAATTAATGGTTTGACTGATTTCACGGGATGGTTTAGAAATGCGGCTTACAGACCTGGCATTTTCAACGTTTTTTTTTTAATTTCTACTTTGGCCACCACTGGTTTACCAATTTTGTTCCATGCGATGTCTCCTTAAAGTTTATGTTTGTGCTTGGTACCGAGATACCTGCGAAATACCCGCGAAAACCCTATATAAAAAATGATTTCGCAGGGATTTCGCAGGTTGCTGTTTGGTGAGTTGTTCTGAAGTTCTCGCCCGAAATATTCATATCGATATCGCAGTGTTGCCACCTGACGTCAACGTGTCACACGATGAGTGGTGATTTTGAAGGTTTGAAATATATGTAAACCATATTTTTCGGAATCACTCCACACAAGCGTGTGTCGGTGTGTCTACAACTACATACAAGTGTGTGGAGCGGTGATTTAAAATAAGTAATAAGTGAACAACTTGTCATTGGAGGAGAAGGTGGCGAGAATTAATTCAATAAAAGAGAAACCAGTGCTATGGAAGCACACCCATAAACAGCATTATGATAGCGGATTGACAAAAATCATCTGGGAAAGTATAGGTGCTGCCCTTGAAAAGGAAGGTAAATATAATAATTATGGAGTTTAATTATATTATTCACAATTGTTTGTTTTTTTTTCTAAGAGACCATTGCAACGCGGCTTGGGCTTCGTTAAAGGACAGCTTACCGGAGTGCTAAGCACGCCAAGACTGGAAGCGTTGGTGGCGTACTCATCGATACTCAAGGAGTCAGCGATGTGCACCAGGAGTTAGCTCTACACATGTCGTTTTTGCCAGAATTGCCTGCGCAAAGAAGGTGTCCTTATGCCATGCATATAAACAAGAACGTTCTAATGGCTGATGATGAGGAACTTTGGCCGAGCACAAAGTGATTCAATTGTGGGCGACGGCGATTCCGTATGTCGAACGGATGAGCTGCACAACTTCTCAATGGTTGGACTTGTGACTTCTTTGTCGCTGCAAGTCGTAGACGACATCTCCTAATCTATGCCGTTGTATTATAAGTACATAACAACGAGATGCCATGGCCCAAACTGTCGATTCAGCCCCTCCCCCTGTGTCCATAGAGCACCATTTGCCTATTGGAGAGAATTACTGAAAAAATACAAATAAAGGTCACTATGGACTCAAAAATCATTTAATTACTTGCGATTTATTTACGTTTTACATCTACCTTCTCTTAGATCATTACTGCAAGTAAAGATTAACCTAACACTGTCGAACCCTTGCCTTCACTACCGCTTCTAACAAAAAAAATAAAGCTATTGTAGCAACCATTGCTTCGTTGGAGGCCACCATAACTATTATAACTGTTAATTAGTTTACATTTTCCCGCCAAGTTAAATTTGTAAGCAAAACATCTAGAGATGACCGCCTTATTTCTCACTTGCTATCGACGAAATAATGTGCAAAGAGTTCGCACACTTAACGGAAGTATCTCCGTTCCAAGCTTAATAGCTCATTTGATTTTACATTAAACAAATATTGTCCCAATGAATTTGTGTTCCGATTGACGAAACTATTCGCCTATTTCTAGGTACACCTCGACGAGCTAGTACTTTTTTAAAACATTCTAACAAATTAGTGTGATCTTTAACATAAGTGCCGCTATAAGTATGCTCTGTTTTGTTTGGCGACAGATTCAATTAATCTTTTATATATACTTAAAATGCAAATATAAATAAACTTCCATGTTTCACTATTTCTGGGCAAATATTAATAGTCTCCGAATACTGCTACCTAATATAAAGATAAACTTAGCTATACTGAATAGCTAGGGCAGTAAGTGGCTATTATTATTTGTTAATGATTTGAAATTCGCATATAAAACAAAAGAACTGTGCATGGCAGGAACCGTACACATCATGCACGGTTAAGGCTTGTGAAAAGCTGACTGCTCTCTTGGTGCAAGACTTGGCAAGCGTTCGGCTCTTTTCGGTTGAAGCAGGGGCCGGCAAAACACACATGCACATTTTGTCGTTGCGTGTGTGTGTTTAGCCACTGACACGAAGTTTAATTTGCATTGCGTGGTTGTTGCGAAAAAGCGCAGCTTATACTGTTTGTGTCAACTGCGCTACTGCGTGAATAGCGAACTGGGTTCGGACCCTGCGGGCTAGACGTGGCCATAGCTGGTCTAATGCATAGAATTAAGCTGTGGGCTCTATATGATAATAAAACCTTTAAATACTTAATTTTCCAGTCCACAAAGAAGGCCCAATGATAGCTGCATAGCCATAATTGTAATAATACTGAGCCGCGATAAAATTCCATGGATGACCAATGATTAAGAATATAGAATCCACTATAGCGAGAAGGACGAACTATTAAATACCAAATACCAACCATACAGATCAAGCCAAGTAAAAATGAAAAGAAACTGACATCAGCATGCGAATCCAGTATAGCAGCGATTGTCAATGCCAAGCCCACTTGGCCGTTGACTTGCACTTGCTGCGGCGTCAGCTCGCACAAGCAGAAGGCGCAGCAAGTGCAATTGAGTTGCTTCAAAGTCAGCGAAAATAACAGAATCCGTGAGTGTCGGCATTAGTCCGCTCAAGCAGAGAGTGCAGTAAGTGCAGTGTGGGCTACAAAAACTCGCTGATAAGGGTTGTTTTTATACCCTTGTAGAGGGTATATTAAAATTGTCCAGACATATATATTTTTGATCAGCAGGACGAGCAGAGTTGATATAGCCTATATTTTTAAAGCTGTTTTAACCAAACTTTATACGAAGTCTTTTGGTAAAAATTCGCTGCACATTTGTCGGAACCGGCCGGATCGGACGACAATAGCTTATTGCTGCAATAGTAACTGTGACGCAGCGTACTGCGCCCCATTGTTATTGAAATAATCCTTTTTTATTTTAAATATATTTAATCATAATTCTTTTCTTCCCCTAGCCTTAAGCATTGAAGTCATTAACTTATATTTTCTTAGCCTTGAGCACAAACCCAATAAATTTTCTATGCCTCACGAAGAGAAGAACAAACTAGCCAAGGTATTATTATTTAAGCGAGGGGTAGTGCTGGTGTGTGTGCGAAGAGGTTGCGTGTGAAGTTAGGCTCCCACTTGTCTGATAAAATCATCTAATGGAGAAGTTACAAATCATGGAAATGGAAGTCCAAAGCAACGTCAGTGAACTAGCAACCAAAGTTCGGGACCTAACTGAAGCAAATATAGCTCTTCGAGAAGAGCTCCAAACAATTAAGAAAGACCGAGAAAATGAAGCCAGCAGACTGCTACTTTTAGAAGATGGTGCCAAGCGAAAGTGTTTGATAATAAAAAACATGCCAGGCGACAAAACTCCCTTTGATGCTGCTGTTGACCTTTGCAAGCACCATCTTAAGCTAAAGGAACGAGTGGAAATTGACTTCGCAAAAAAACTCCACGAGAACGGTGGAAAAGTGACTGTGCTAGTATAGCTAAGATCAACAAGGAATGCGCAACTTATTCTAAACTTATTAGTCTGCTCTGGGTGATAGACCTCAGAAATTCGATCTTATTTCCGCTCTAGGTGATAACCTCGGACATAGTCTGCCACCCCGACACGTGTTCTCTGCCCCGTATTTCTCCTTTCTCTCGTACCAGCTATAGGTGACCCACCTCTGGTGCGATTGGTCACACATTTGTTCCGACCACATGTGGCATACTTTCTACACGTAGATTCTCGACGTGACTCAGACTCACATCTAAACTGAGCGCGATCCCTTTAGTCCTTGTTAGTCCCAGCACTTATAAATTTTGCTGTAAGTGACCTTGGCCAGACTGAGCTATACCTCAGCAATAGAGACTACCTTACATAACGATCGGTCGAAAAATTAGTTAAAGTAAGAAAAACTTTTTTGTTTTCAGTAAACGTCTTTGTACTTTCCAGTTATTAATATTATCGGTAAACACTCAATTTAGCTTAATTTGGTCTAAATCGGACAATCCCGCCAGCTTGACGAAGGTTCTTGAACTATGATATGACGTCTACAAGTATGGATAAATGTTTTGAACATGTTACAGGTATGTTCTTTATTTTATTTTAATACCCTTGCAAAGGGTATTATTATTTTGCCCAGGAGTTTGCAACGCATAGAAATATTCATTTCCGACCCCATAAACTATATATATTCTATATATTCTAAATGCGTCACGGATATCAACTCGAAGTGCTAATCGACTGGCCGCTATTCGCGAAGAAAATCTAGCATCTCGTCAAGTAGAGCGGGAGCGTGATGAAGACAAGAACTTGCAAGGGTATAAAAACTTCGGCACGGACGAAGTTAGCTTAGCCTTCTCGTTTTTTTTTTTTAAACAGGGGAAAGCTTGAGAACCGATAAGTGACGGACTTGGAGTTACCTCACCTACTAAGACCACCGTTCCCTTCTCTCGGAACCACCGCTAGGTATTACTTCACGAAGGGGGGATGGCATGAAAGCCTTGACTAGAATCTCATCTCTGCCGTCAGCTGGTAGTTCTTGGCTCGCGCACTCTGCCGCTAGCAGGTCAAGTGGAATCCCAACCAAAACGAGGGCACCGTTTTCGGAGAGAGTCCGAAAGAAGCAGAGGACACGCAGCGCACCTCTGCGGTATGCAGATCTACATCCTCGACCGTAGGACTCACATATCATTGCTGGAGCCCAAATCGCCGTAACATATTAGATGATGCACCTGACTACGCTGACTATTAGTCCTCTGCAGTGTTGACATGGCTTCCGATGTTGGCCATCATGCCTGACAGCGCAGAGATGGCTTTCAAGCCTTTATCGGCAGTGTATTGCGAACAGCGATCGTTGTACGGACATACCCAATTGCTATTCCAAAATGTTGTAATTAATATCTGTTGGTTTGTGTTGGTTATAAAAAGGCTTATAATCAACCAAAGAAGACCTTGAGCTAGCCAGTTGTAACATTGACTATAATATTAGTATCTGATGAAATAATTCATTTTTTTATGTTGAAGTTTACATTGTCATATTGTGCATCTGCAGTAAACTCAAGAGGTATCAGATTCATTCTTGCAGCCAGACTTTACGACTTTTTGGTTTGAAAACTTTTGGCATTTTTGTCAAACTATCGATTTGCTTATAAGTTTTGCAATTGACTCAAAAAAAAAAAACAAAGCTAAACAAGTAAGAGCGTTGTAGTCGAGTTTCCCGACTACAAAATACCCTGTTCAATTGAGACACACATGCAAACACACTCTCATACACAAGCGCATGCACACATACGAGCGCACACATACACACACAAGCGCGCTCACACGCGGCCTGCGCAGGCATCGCTGCCTGCATTAAGTGGCCGCCTCCTCCCCCCCCGCTCCCATAAGCTAAATTGCTTAATAACTTTTGTGTTTTTGCTCGTATCTTATTTTTCTGGAGGGTAGTTAGATATAAGGCCTAGGATGGTATATATTAAGCCACCAGGTTCTAACTTTAAAATTGTGGCTGTGACAGTTTTTTGCGGTTTAAGGGGGGTGGGGGTGGAATTTTCCAAATCTGAAACAAACTTGAACTGGGGTACGGTATACACCTATGTGCATGCCAAAATTTGTGTCTCTATCTCTTATGGTCTCTGAGATCGACGCGTTCATACAGACAGACGGACAGACGGACATGGCTATATCGACTCGGCTGTTGATGCTGATCAAGAATATATATACTTTATAGGGTCGGAGAAGCTTCCTTCTGGGTGTTACATACATTTGCACAACTTCATGATCCCCTTTTCCCATTTTTAATGGGAACAGGGTATAAAAAGCGGGAATAATTCTTATAATAATATTTAATTAATATAATAATTAATTCGGAAAACAAGAAAGAAAGTCGGTCAAGCCCGACTATAACATACTCTGTACCCTTACACTCGCATTTGCTCAGGAGTCAAACGGCCAGTTAACACCCCGCGCACAACGCGGTGCGCTCTCTAAGTTTCTCTCTCTCTTTCTCTCTCGCACTAAGAGTTGTTGCTGTGGTTGTTGGTGGGGGGGGGGGGTGGGGTGGGCGGTGTTAACTGGCCGTTTTTTGCCCATAACTTGAGTATCGTTCATCCGATCTTTATCATTCCTTCAGCAAATCGATAAATAATTTACAAGGTATCTCTAGAAGGAACGAACGAACTATCTCCAAAACTGTTGGAGATATGACGTTTTTTCAAAATTGCGGGGGCGGGAGGGGGCGTGGCAAAAATGGAAAATAAACTTGATCTGCCTGCAAGTATAAGAAATATATGTCCCATACATGTCAAACCTCTATCTCTTACCATCTCTGAGATCTCTTCGTTCATACGGACAGACAGACGGACAGACGGACATGGCTATATCGACTCGGCTGTTGATGCTGATCAAGAATATTTATACTTTATAGGGTCGGAAACGATTCCTTCTCCCTGTTACATACTTTTGCACAAACTTAATATACTCTATGTACCTTCGGTACAGAGTATAAAAAGCTGATTTGCCTCTAGCCAATCTACAACCTGCAAAATCGTTGTGTTGGCTTTTCTTTCAGCATCCACGAGTTTTTTAGTAGCAGAGACCATCGCAATGTCGTCTGGGAAGCCAATAATGGTGGTCTCTGGGGGTGTTGTAAGACGCAGAGTTGCGTCATACATGACGTTCCACAATGTAGGTCCCAATTCGGAGTCCTGTGTTACCTCTCCCGTAACGACTTGTTGGCTTCGACAAGCTGATGTGTTGTACATAAGATCTCGGTTCTCGAAGTAGTTGCATATTGTTTTGGTCAGGTACTCCGAGACCCATTGGTGATTCAAGGTATTTACAATGCATGCCCAGCTAGCCGTGTTAAATGCGTTGCGCACCTCTAGCGTCACCACCAGGCAATACCAATTCCCACCTAATTTCCATCGGGTCCTCTTTGGAATCAGGACCGGCCTCTGTAACTTCCATAAGTCTGGGAAGTGGTGCTGTTGCATGCACTTGTTAAAAAAGTTTGCGAATACCGCTGTGTGGTCCGCAATTATTGTTTTTAATGCCCTAGTTAGTATGCCATCCGGTCCTGAAGCTTTATCAGCGTGGATGCGCTTAAGTGCCACCAGGATTTCTGCCTTATCAACCAGCAACGGCTGGTGCAGTAGTCGCGGCAAGGTGGGGAGTTGCAACTATCGTGCCCAGAAGGTTCGGGCTCGAGGGTGTGGGTCGTCTTCCCAGGTTCGGGCTCGAGGGGATGGGTCGTCTTCCCAGTTTCCCCATTAATTTTTTGTAAGCAGTTCCGAACGGTCTGATTCGGCACATGAGTTTTTACTCTATCAAGCGCTATTGGTGGTTTGCCGCGCCTCGTGCTCTTTGCTGCCGGCGTCTAGCAGCTAGGCATTAGCTGCGTGCAGTTTCAATGGCGGTATTCCACCAGTATACCTGCTTCCGACGGTACCCATGTTTCTTCCGCACCACCGTCGCGTCACATGCTCTCTCTATTGCTAGGGCAATCTCATTTGCAGAGTCTTCCGCCCGTTCGCTGAGGTGAGAGTCAAGATCGTCGGTCATTGCTCTGAGGACCTGCACGCTTGGCATTTTCAGGCAGCAGCGTTTGAAGCTAGGTACTGTTCCTCCAGCTGGCAGACGGCGTCATAGAAAATAGCGATGTGGTCACTGTGCGAATAGACATTCGACACCTACCATGAGTCGGCTCGTACGATCTTTGGGGTAGCAAAGGTAATGTCGATGATCGACCCTCTTCCTGCTTTGCATTACGTTTGCCTCGCACCTGTGTTCAGTAACACCACATTTATCGCTGCAAAGGCATCAAGGACGATGTTCTCCCGCGGGCTTGTGGAAATACTGCCCCACTATCTATCTGTCCGCTTGGACCTGGCACGTAATCATTATGGCGCCTGGGCGTGCTCTTCAGTGCTGGCTTTTGGCTTGTCCTTTACCTTTTGCCTCTTTAAGTGACATGTAAGTAAGTAATTGTGAGTGTTGAATGCATCTGAGCGTTTTCTTGTGTTTGCTTTGCCCGCGTCACTTGAGCGTGTGTGAATGACGGGACTTAAGTCCCGGGAGCGTTCAGGGATATAAGATTTTAATTTAGTTACTCTAATTCCCAATTTTACGGATTTTGCCACATAAATGAAAAGTCGAGAGCGAGTTTAACTTTAGTTTCGATGTTATTATGATTCTGCATTTGGTTTTTTGGTTTTTCAAAGGCTTATGCTATGGGCTATGGTGGGCGAAACTGCTGACAAGGCGTCTGGGACGTTTCGTCGCTGCTGCTGGTTGTTGTTGTTGCTATTTGTTTCTTGTTCCAATTGTAGTTAACATTGTTGCTGATTGCTGCTGCTGTTCTTCAGAGTTGCTGACATTGCGATATGTGCTGAATCTTGTGCAATGCATTTGTACTCAGGTCAACGTCACTGATTGGAGTTGATGACCCGGGGTGGTTTTGTTGGGCTAGCAGTTAGGTGGGAGTATGTGGCATGGGTAACTGATTTTCGATATTGCCATAAGGCAATTAGAACGAGAATGGCTTCTAGGGAGATTGCGGCGAATGCCCCTCCAAGCATTCCGGTGTGAGCTTGGGTCCTCCATTGGACGATTTTGATCAGGAAATTTTGTTTAAAATTATCTTCTTCAAGTTTTTCGTGGGAAAGCGGTGTTATGAATTTGCTAGTGGTGATGATTGCTTCTGGGACTGGTGCAATGTAAATGTCATCCCAAAATGTCCCAAGTCATCTTCCAATACCTCACCGTTGATGAAAATTTCGCAGTTGTAATGAATTACCATAGTTCCGTCGACGGTACGGTTAGCAGCTTGGTAAGTTGTCTTTAGATCGCTATCTCCAATTTTGATAGCGACAATGGTATTTTCTTCTGGTTGAAATATCGTCCGCACCATGCCCGTATTTTTAGCTAAACAATTTCAGGTCTTGTTTTTTAACAAATTTCCAATGCAATTATTATCTATATGTGTGTGTTTTTTGTTACAAAAATATGTTTTGTTTATTTTGTTACATCTAGTGTTTGTGGTTAATGTTAAATTATTGTTAAATATCGCATAATCTTCTGTTATAATTATTTTTGTTTAGTTAATTGGCAAGGGAAGAATGTGATAATATTGAAAATTGGATGGGTTGAAGAAAGAGAAGAAGTAACTAAGAAGTTCACATTTGCTATTGAGTTTACGTTAATTCCTTGTTTTTCAAGATTACCCCTAAAAATTTCCATTTCGTTAAGTTGTAAGATGAACTTTGGTATTATATTTAAGCGAGCTTTTATGATATCTTCCGATATATCTCTAATGTGCGCTGCTAGGAGGTCTATATTGAAGTTTAGTTGGTTTAAATATTGAATTTCCCTGATTATATAATTTGTAGACTTTATGAAATAGTTTGTGGAATTCGAATTTTTCTATAAATATAGCTCTATATGGCCTTGAATTTTGTTAATGTGATCAGTGATATTATGGAATCGCTTTTACATTTGATTAAGAGTATGCGCGTTCTTGGCTATCAGAGAAGAATATGATTGAGCTTCCTGGTTTTTATTAATTTGGTTGTTAATGCGTTGTGCATCGGAGTCGTCCATGTACCCTGTTATGAATTTGACCATGTGGCCAAGTCCGTTGGCAGGTCCTCTCTTTTCACGTTTATTGAGATAAATTATGTTCAGCTTCTGTCTTACTTTGTTGAGTTTTATTTTCGTGGTTTCTGTTAGTTTTTTGTTGTTGAAAATGATCAGTGATCTGTCCATGTTGGCTATTTTTTATTCGTATTTCTCCAAAACTATGACATGATATAGGTTATTATGTTCGGTGACAACTCTTGCAAGTCCGAGGTAGTATTCCGTTGTTTTCGATCAAGTCTCTGAGACGAACTTCAGGCCTGAAGTGACCTTGATCCACCTTGGGGTGAGAGTTTTGTTTTTCATTTTAGTAGTATTTTGTGAATTTTCCTGTTGCCAGTGGTTAGTACAGTGTATTTGTTTGCCTGTTTAACTACATGTTTGCTGGGGGTAATTTTACCCTCCTACATTCTTTCCTGAGTACCATGGCGTTTTCCTCAATAGAACATATGCTTCCCTGCTCTTGTTTAGTTTGTCAATAAGTTTACTTTTCTGATTCTGCTCTTTTCCTGGATCTGTCTGTGTATTGCTTCCTGCATGCTTTGCATTTGTTGCAAATAGTCATGCTCCGAGTTAAATTGCATGTTTTTTACAAACTTGTAAGGTCTGCAGAAAAACAATTCGTAGGGTGTCATTCTTGTTGACGAATGTACTGAATTGTTGTAAGTTAGCAAAGCCTCTGAGAGTTTACTCTAGTGACTTGCTTCAACCTTTTCATTTTTCTTTTTCTCAATATGATTCTATATATCTCTGTCAAGGTAGAGTGAAATTTTCCACCGAGGTGTTACTTGACGTTTGTTGAAAAGAAACCATGTGGAGTATCGAAATGTTTGCAATATTTCTTAAAAATACTGCAACTGAATTCGGAACCCTGGTCGCATACGAGCTTCATTGGGGGCCCAAAAATACCCACGAATCTACCCTTGTTCCACTGGAACATTCTAGAGGTCATCCGCTGGATGATCTACATGACTTCATTCTTTCTGTGTATTTCCTCATAAGAGATAAATGTCCATTCGATAGATCATCCACGACGGATGATCAAGTCACTGCCACAAATGATCTAGCCGCTGTCACAACATATAGCTACTTTCCGTTGTCCCCCCCTTAATAAAATACCGACTACGCCCATGAGCTGTGCATGGCCAAGGCAAGCGGAAAGTGTTTTATTCTTTGTTTTCAAATGTTAAAATGCAGTAATATTTCTTATGTATGAATCCCGCAAACTAGCTATATCGTGGTGGGAGCATGCTGCTTGACATGTGGATAGCAAACTTTGATTTACAATTGCAGATATAGCAATTCAGCCAGCTGTTCTTTGTTTACGTTACAACATTCGTCAGTGGAACAAGGAAACATTCACTTTTTGAGAATGTGATTGAATGTTCGCCAGTGAAACAAGGGTATAAGACATGGATGCTGTTTCGAGATTTTAAAGTGTAACCCGCAGCGTACCTGGAACACTTATCTAAGACAGTTAAGACCTGGTTTCCTTTTATAGTGTTGAGGTCGATATGTATGATATCAAAAGGTTTCAATTGAGTCTCGGTTTTGGAAAAAATTGGTTTCGAGGGTGTCTATCATATTTTTGTAGTAGTAGTAGTAGTAGTGGTTTGTTTATTTTCAATTTTGGCTTGGTTAATTTACTGTTAGCCTTCTATTCTAACAAAATATAATTATAATTTTTTTCTTAGTTTTATTTAACAATTTTCACTAATTTATTTGTTAAGTTTAAAAGTTTTCTAGTATAATATTTTTCCTATAATTTATTATAGCTTTGACGAATTTCGCAAATTCCTGCGAATTTTTCCCATTGAGTAGTTCAATTGCCTCCTTCTGTTCCAAATAGATTTTATTAAAATATGCTACTCTATACTCCGCCAGGATAGGGCATAATGCTATAAGGTGAACTATGTCTTCTCTCGATCGCGTATTACATAAGGTACAAATACTATCGCTGTAGTGGGGTCGGTATCCCAGTGGAAGCAATTCACATCTGGTTTTGAAAATAATTCCAATGGTTTCCGTGCTGTATTGCTCACTAAAATAATTGTTTATGCCAAGGTTATAGTTGAGCTGACTGTACCATATTCTCGATTCGCTTCCTCTGGCTTGAGCTTCACACTGAAATCTATGATTTTTGTCTATCGCAACAAGTACAGCCTCCTGCGCTGCATTCCATTCTTCAGTATTTAGAACGTCGCACTCTACACTGTGTGCAATAAAGAGCTGCTGCGAATTTTTGAAGCACTGCGTTTTCTCCCTGAGTATTTCTAGCGTCACTATTTTTGGCAGTCGATGTTGCGGCAGTCCCATGATTTTGTTTATATACCTTAAATGAGACGACAGCGTGTTGAGGTACATCGCCGATAGGCCTGTATACCTTTTAGGTATAGTGCATAGCTTGGGGTATTCACTGGCAGTCTAAATAACTTTTTAAGAAAGTTTCTCATCAATTTTACCACGTCATCGTAACTTTGATGTCCTCATACTTCCGCCGCATACAACATTATCGCTCTTGCAGTAGCCTGGAAAAGCTGATATTTGGCCGAATTTGCAATGCCTTTCTTTCCCATGAAGCTTTTTCATGTGCTGTTCACCGCCATTGTAGAATCCTTCAGTTTGTGGTTAAGATGTGTTATCAAGCTCATGCTTTGTGTTAATGTTACTCCCAAGTATGTGTATTCTTTAACAACATCCAGTGCGTAGCCGTCAAGTATCCATCTTTAATTTTCGGGGCGTCGCTCTCTTCCATCCATTATTTTCCACTTATCCTTGTTTATTTCTAAGCTCTATTGTCGACAATATAGCTCCGTCTGCTCAATCATTCGATGCATTTCATCAGCGCTCTTCGCCATAATCACCATATCGTCTGCATACATAAGCGCCTTGCATTCCATACTGCCTATTTGTATTCCGCCTGATAGATATGTGTGCAGATCATTTATGTATAAGGAGAATAATAATGGACTTATTAGACATCCCTGCTTAACTCCTGTGTTAGTGTCGAACCATTCAAAGTGCTCATTTCCATCCCATACCGTTGTTCTGTTTTTCTCGTACATGCTTTGCAAAACGGATATCATTTTAGTGGATATACCAATGTTACTCAATTTGTACATCAAGTATCCTCTGTTTATAGTATCAAAGGCCGCTCGAAAGTCCACTAAAAATAGAAAGAGCTTTTTTTTCCGTTCAAGATACATATTAGCAACGTTGGACAGTACAAAGATACTATCCACCGTAGAGTAACCTTTTCGGAATCCGGCTTGGCATTCGTTGAGTATATTGTGTCTACCCACTCCGTTAGTCTCTTTTGAAGAACCGCCGCAAATATTTTTAGCGCCAAATTTTGGAATGAAATACCTCTGTAGTTACTCGGGATCTCGGGATCTCCTTTCTTAAATATTGGGTAGATAATGTTCTGCCGAAAGGAGTCTGGTACCTGCCCGTTATCATACATATTGTTGTATAAATGGGTGGGATGCGTGCTTTAAGAATTCTGCCGGTATTCTATCAATTCCCGGCGCTTTATTGTCCTTGCAGCGTACTGTTGCGGCTATGACTTCCGACGTCGATATTTCTTTATCCAGCTCGTTTATAGAGAGCTTAGGTAAGGCGTAGCTATTTTTGTTGACGGGACTTGCTGAGTATAACAGGCCGAAAAAATAGTTTGCTAACGCTGTTGGGTCGATTTGAACTGTCTTTCGAGACGAGCCTCCATTTAATCTTCTTGCTAGTGTCCAGAAGTCCTTACTACTTTTGACGTTGGCAATGGCAGTTTGCATACGTGTTTGATACTCGCCTTGCATTTTACTAGAAAACTTTTAAATTTAACATATAAATTAGTGAAAATTGTTAAATAAAACTAAGAAAACAAGAAAAAAAAGTCGGTCAAGCCCGACTATAACATACTCTGCACCCTTACACTCGCATTTGCTCACGAGTCAGACGGCCAGTTAACACACAACGCACAGCAGGGTGCGCTCTCTAAGTCTCTCTCTCTCTCACTTAGATTGCTTCTGTTGATCAGAATGCTGTGGTTATGGGTGGGGGGTGGTGGGAGGTGTTAACTGGCCGTTTTTTGCTCATAACTTAGTATCGTTCATCCGATCTTCATCATTCCTTCAGCAAATCGATAAATAATTTTGATTACTAGATATCTCTAGAAGGTACGAACCATCTATCATCAAAACTGTGGAAGATACACGTTTTTTCCAAATTGCGGGGGCGGGAGGGTGCGTGTCAAAAATTGAAAATAAACTTGATATGCCTGCAAGTATAAGAAATATATGACCCATACATGTCAAACCTCTATCTCTTACCATCTCTGAGATCTCTTCGTTCATACGGACGGACGGACAGACGGACAGACAGACAGACGGACGGACGGACAGACGGACATGGCTATATCGACTCGGCTGTTGATGCTGATCAAGAATATACATACTTTATAGCAGAGATGGGCGCGTCGCGAAGTTCCAATGCGCTGCCAGCGCGCTGCCTCGTGTGCATAGGAGCTCTGCCGCGGCCGACTGCACAAAATCACACGTACGCTATAAGCATTGAAAGCTATTTATAGAACACGAATGGGGCGCACGCAAATTGTGCTTGTATGCGTGTGAAAAGTGTGTCGATATGTGTGCATGCCCATCTCTGCTTTATAGGGTCGGAAACGATTCCTTCTCCCTGTTACATACTTTTGCACAAACTTAATATAATCTATGTACCTTCGGTACAGAGTATAAAAATTATAATTATATTTTGTTAGAATAGAAGGCTAACGGTAAATTAACCAAGCCAAAATTGAAAATAAACAAACCACTACTACTCATATTTTTGTGTATTACAAAATATTACAATATTCATAAATGGGAAATAATATTTCTGTTTCAACTGTAGAAAGGTTTCTTGATTTGGAGGATGAGCCTTTATTGTGCAGTTTCTTTTACAATGTCCGGTAATATTTCTCTACAGCGGAACGGTTTGAAAATATTGCTGTTGGCAAAGAATTTTGAGTATACCTCCTGTATTTTCCTGAATGAAGTGAGTGAATCTGAGTCTGTTATTATCCTACGTTGCCTGTTACGGAATAGTATTTTTATACCCTTGCAAAGGGTATTATAATTTTGCCCAGGAGTTTGCAACGCATAGAAATAGCATGACCCCATAGCATATATGTTCAGGGCGGCGAGCTGTGTCGATTAAGCTTTGTCCGTCCGTCTGTCTGCAGTCCCTCAGTTTTAAAGCTATCGAGCTGAAATTTTGCAGAGAGTCTTCTTTTGGCTGCACGCTGCTAATATGTCGGAACCGCCCGGATCGGAAGACTACTTCTTGAAGTTGCCATAGGAACGACCGGTCGAAAAGTCAGTTTAAGTGAGAAAAACTTTTTTGTTTTCAATTTTAGCGTTCTTAAACTTGGCCATTATTAATATTTTATGTTTTAAAACAGATTTGCGAATTTCGGTCGATATCAAATGACTATATCTTATTGTTGCCATATTACAGCTCGGTCGGGAAATGTGTCCCTTTTTGGTACCTTCAGGGAAGGGATTGTATTTTTAAGCAATGCTCCTGTTTAACCCTTTTTGGTCTACACTTGCAGTAGTCAACTTTAAAGGCTGCGAATGTAAATTATATTTGTGGAGACCCAACTTTTCCTGTAGGCGTAGAAACTTTTCAAGTAAAATAAATGTTTGATATTTGGCAATCGAGTTTTGATTCATAAATAAGCGTTCTCAAACTCTGACATTTCAAAAACAGCATTAGCAAGGGTTTAAAAACTTCGGCACAGACGAAGTTTGCTTGACCTTCTCGTTGTTTCCGTCTTTGGGTCGCCCTCTTTTACAACAAAGACTAGTTTTATATTGTAATCGTTAAGAGGTTTCTCTGAAATAAATATTCCGTCTTGAAGGTTTTCTTCGGCCGAATGGACCTTGGTACCTGAAGTTGCCATATCTGAGTCATTAACGTCAGTTGGGGCATTGTTTGTGTTTACTTTGACCATTTGTGGAGGGTCTAAACGAATTCTACTTAGAGCGTCTGCTTTGGTGTTTAAACCGCCTTTTTTGTATACGATATCGTAGTTAAACTCCTCGAGTTTTAACCTCCATCTTACAAGTTCCGTATCCTTAAGACTCATTGCCCATGTAAGGGGGCGGTGGTCGGTCACTATTGTAAAATAGTGTCCATATAAATAGGAACGAAAATATCTTGTAGCTCATATTATGGCGAGAAATTCTTTTTTGATAGTGGAATAGTTCACTTCGGTTTCATTCAGTGTGCGACTAGCATAGCAAAGTGGTTTGTCATTGCCAATAGGCTCTTGTGAAAGTACGACACCTATGGCGAACATTTTAGCATCCATTGTGTGTACGAAGGGTTTCGTAAAATCTGTATATTGTAGGATAGGATCGTTAGTTAAAAGAGTTTTACATGTTTTAAAAGCAGTGACTTATTCGCTGCTGAAGTCGGTCTTCCGACCCTTTTTTAAGCAGGCTGTTAAAGATTTTGTAATCTTTGCGAAGTTACTAATAAATTCCGGTAGTATCCAAGTAAATTGAGGAATGATTTAATTTCCTTTTGAGTTTTTGGAATTGGGTATTTCTTGATCGCAGGCATTTTCTTCGGATTAGGTTTGATGCCTTCAGGAGTCACTAAGTGGCCTAGGGAGAGAATTTCGTAATTTAGGAACTCCGACTTATCCAATTGAACTTTGAGATTGGCTTCTCTCAATCGGTTGAAGACTAGTCTCAAATTTTCCATCTGTTCTTCCAAAGAAGTAGCGTAAATGATTATATCGCCTAAATATACCAATCAAACTGATCCTACTAGATCTTTCAGTATGTCATCCATAACTCTCTGAAAACTCGATGGTGCATTTAGTAAGCCGAAAGGCATTCTGACATATTCATTGTGTTCCCCATCAACTGAAAAAGCGTTTTTGGAGATATCTTTTGGGAGCATCTCGATTTGATGAAAGGTACTAGCCAAGTCTAGTTTTGTGAAGTAGAGACATTTGCCCATTTTATCCAATATCTCGGAGATACTTGGCAATGGATACCTATCTGCGATTGTCTTTTCGTTTAGTTTTCGATAGTCAATAACAAAACGCCATTTCTGTTTTCCACTGGCGTCCCGCTTTTTCGGTACTATCCAGACAGGTGCACTCCAGGGGGAGTAACTTTCTCTTATGATACCTTGGTAAAGCATTTCGGAATCTGTTTCTGTACTTCCTCCTTGTGTACTATTGGGTACCGTATTTGATTTCGTATTGATTGGGATATCGTCAGTTGCTCGTATTCTGTGTTTGACTTAGTTTGAAAACGTGAGTGTCTGGTCTCCTTCGTATTGTTTGCACAGGTCTAGAAGACTTTCGGACTCTTCCGCATTTAAATGCTCCGCTCGGAGTAATTGTCTGATGTCTGGTCGTTCAGTGATCTGTTCAGGGGTTATTTCCATATTATGGATTTCAATGTAATCGGCCTGTGCAAATTTGGAAACTCTTAGAGGACTTTCTGGAAAGAGCTATTTTTCGTCATTTAAGGTATTGACTACCTCCACAAGACTCATACAGTTTTCTGCTTGGTAGAGACCTGGGTTGATTTGTAAGTCTTGAGATAGGTAAGTAAGATCGATTAAACAATCTCCGGTGGTTATGTCCACGTGGAGGGATGCTATAATTTTTGACCGTGAAGGTACGGTAATTCTCTCGGACGTAACTTTTTTTTGGACTATGACTTGTAAGATTGCTATGGGTGAAATTAGTAAGCGGCCTGGAATGTCAAATACCGCTCGTACCAAGTCTAAATTGTCGAAGCCTATGAGACCGTCCAAATAATTGTGGAAGTCGTGGACAACAAACGTAAATTTACCCCGGGTATTAAATTCTTTAAAAATAGGAAGAGCTTGTAATCGTTTCAATTGTGAACGGCTTACAATCTATGTAACCGGATTGAGACACGAAGTTTGGTTTTATGAAGGAAGCTTCGGCTCCTGTGTCTATTAGAATTTTTAGGGGTCTTCCGAATGGAGATGAAATCAAAATGTAAGGAAGCAAGGAACCGGGGTTGTTTATGTCTATGAGTTCCGTTGGTCCGACGAGGCGGGTTGGTAAAAATTTTCACCTTCCTCGATATTGAACTGGTCTTCCAGGTATTGGGGCTGTTCTGGAAGACAACTTTCTTGGCTTATGTTGTTACAGTTAATTGTTGGATTTGATATGTTTGAAAATTTAGTTCTGGAACTTTGTTTGAAGTTCGTGAAGCGAGAACTGTTCAACTGTTCCTAATTGGGTGGCATAATAGCCTCCCGTACCGGGGGTCTATTAAAGGGTTAGTTGTTTGGAACCGGGTAATTCGCTAGCGTAATTAGCTCGTAATTAGCTCTTAATGGTTCTAGTAACCCTGTCTCTTTCTAGAATCCGCTACTCACCTGTCAGATTCATTCATAAGGATGGTATTGAGAAATTCTGTTTGAATGTTTAGTATATCTTTATGAAAAGCTTCAGCGCTCCTATTCCCTTGTCTTAAGCCTTGCAAGTCTCTTAGTAACGAACTCTCTGATCGTTTGCTTGTGAAGGCGTTTACAAGTACTGTTTTGATTTCGGGCCAACTCGTTGGTGTCAAATTTGTGCTGCAAGTGAAGGATTAGGGACATCTATGTTTTACGTATATGTATGTATAGGTATATTGTGACGTAGCTGAAAGAGCTCTAGAGGTAGGTTAAGGTAGATATAAGTAATCATTCCGCCCTAAAACGGGGAACCCATATATATATATTTGTATATTTACGTATGTGCCGAAGCGTCCGTTGGCGTAATTTCATTTAATGTTGTTGTTGGTCATCGTCTTGACATAATAGAGGGCATGTTTTGCCGGTAAATAACCTAGCCATAGTAGGCAGCGAAAAGCGATCGCCGTTGGAGGCATTATTTTGTTAATTTTTTGTTGATGTTGTTGGTTTTGTTGAAACTGAAAAGAAATAGAATGATGTAGTCCCCCCTACGTCACATTTGAATAGTCACGATATCAATACTAAACATGCGAGGAACGCCAATTAACAATTTAAGTTCAAACCCAACGACCATTTATGCCTGCTAGTATAATTTCAAACCCAACGGCCATTTGTTGCGGCAAACAACCCATCCCTAAGGGAGCGCGATCTTTCTTGCCATAACGCGTAGCGAGCCAGAGAGGGGCTAAAGAATCCCACACGAGAATCCGAGGCAGCGGGCATCACCGCCAAAATTAGGCATTAAGTCAAGAGCGCTTGTCACGATCGGACGTACGTAAATAAATAGCAAGGAAATTGAGACACGTGGAGAAAAGAAAAGAAAGAGAATAAACGAAGGGAATTAAAGTGAATGGGATAGCTAAAGTAAGTAAAGATAAGACAAGGCGAAAGGAGAACAGCGGTGCAGCGTGGCCTAAGAACAAACAAAGAAATAAATTGGATTGAATAAAACTCTGCGTCGTTTTGGTTTAATTTATTCTCCCTTTAGGTCCCTTGAGCTCCCTGGAGACGCGGATCCCTTCCCGCTCCACTAACACGTAGATAACAAAAGGAGACGTGGATTCCTTCCCGCCACTTATTAACAATTAATTTATCCGAGTCGTGGATTGCTTCCCGCTCTACCAACCCGTAGTAAATCAAGGGGAGAAGTGTATACCATCCCGCTCTACCAACCCGTAGTAGAGCTTTAAAACTGACGGAGGACATCGCATAGAAACAGACGGTCAGACGGACTTGGCTATATCAACTCAGCTCGTCATGCTGATCAAG
Organism: Lordiphosa magnipectinata; assembly: GCA_037044535.1. Lineage (NCBI taxonomy): Eukaryota > Metazoa > Arthropoda > Insecta > Diptera > Drosophilidae > Lordiphosa > Lordiphosa magnipectinata. The sequence continues at coordinate 146,435 of JBAMBO010002735.1, read as the reverse complement.
AATATATATACTTTATGTGGTCGGAGATGATTCCTTCTATGCGTTACAAACATCTCGACAATTTTAATATACCCTCTACAAGGGTATTGCCTTTACACTACTAGCTCAGGTATCAGTTGAAGGAGCATTTTCAACACTTAAGTTTGTTCTTTCTGATTTAAGAGCTAGTATAGATGAGCTCCTGGAAGTTATAATGCTTAAGCTAAGCAGTTCCTAAAATTTGTTAATGTCAGCTAATGGATTTGATAATTACAATAACTTTAGTATTGAATATTATGATTAAGTATATGAATAGTGAGGTATAAAAATTTCATCATTAACGTTGAATTAATAAGTCGAAAGTCAAATTATTCTTTTTTGTTCAAGCGAACCAAGGTTCGAACCAAAACCTTGTGTTCAGGGGTTCCACGAACCGTTCCGCAAACCGAACCTTGGACTTTACAATGGTTTCGAACCCCCGGACCGAACCTTCTGCAGAATTTTAGAGGTTTGCAGGCTTGGTTAAAAATTAAGAATCCTGGAGTGGGCGTTCGCTTGATCTAATCCCGGCGCAAAGAAGAGCTGGAGGCGTTTGCAGCGGAGTTCGGCTTCGGCGCCGACGGGAAAGTCGAGGACTCTAGGGAGAATTTCACGAGTCTTGTGTCATCCGGCGAATTTCCGAAGACAGTATGGACCCGCCTCGCGGAATTAGAGAGACAGTACGCAAAGTCTACAACCAAGGCCAAAGGGCCATCCGAGGTTATGGAAGGGGCTGGCCCGGGTGGTAGTTCGGTGTTTCTGACCCAACCTGGGGACGAAACCACAAAGTTCCTAACCCCAGAGAACGACATAATCGCTCCTAATAGACGAGGCACTTTTCCCCTTAAAGAGGCGAGCCGCGCCATACATTTCGCGGAAGACCAACCCGTTGATGACCAAATAACAGACACTACCTTTCCAGTTCCAAGTTGGGTCCCCTCATTCCCGGTGTCGTCCCCGAGTATCACGGAACGCATCAGAAAATGGGGCATGCGTTTTGACGGAGAAGGCGATCCGTTGGCCTTTATTGAGGATCTGGAGAAAGGGTCGCTACATACGGGATACAGCTAGATCACGTTCTCAGGGCCATGTCCCGAGATATTCATCGAAAGAGCCTTGCGGTGGTTTCGTACTAGTCAATTGCAGGAGGCGTCGTGGGAAGTTTTCCGCAGGGAGTTCCTGGTCTTCTTTTTACCTCCTCATTTTTTTGAACGACTAGAAGACGAAATTAGGTCACGGCAACAGAAAAATGGGGAACTATTTAAGAACTTTTTAAACGACATATCTCCACTGTGATCAATAGCGGAGCTAATACGTTTGAGAGCGTCATATCTCCGCGCGGAGTTATGTCGTTTCAAAACGACTTACCTCCGTGCGGAGAAATTACGCTTTTTTTTTTTTTGCCGGAGATATGTCGTTTCGAAACGCTTTTTTTCTGTCGGAGATATGTCGTTTTAAAACATCATATCTCCGCTGTGATCAAAGGCGGAGCTATGACGTTTGAGAGCGTTATATCTCCGCGCGGAGATATGACGCTTTTTTTCTGTGGGAGATATGATGCTTTTTTTCTGTCGGAGATATGTCGTTCTAAAACGTCATATCTCCGCCGCACAGTGGCCGGTTTCGCTAATTTTCGCGTTGCGAAATTCGTAACTTTTGAACGGAAGGAGATATTTGAAAAATTCCAAAGGGAAGGTGATAGAAAATTTCAGTAGCTTTAAAATGAGCTTAAGTTTATTATTGTAGGGCAACAGGGTGACTTAGGATCGGCTGCCGAAATGCAAAGTTTAATACACTGAAAAGGTTGCAAGTATTAGGCAAAACATTTTAACCTTTTTTTAAAACGATTTATTAAAAATGTAGTTGTAAAACTACTTAAAATTAAATAAATATTTTTACTAATTAAAAAGTAAATTTTTATTAAATTTGGTTAATTGTAATCGGAATTTTCCAATCGGAATTTACGTTTGGTTTTTATATGTTCCCAAACGCGACATTTGAAATCAAAAACGAGAGCGTAAGTTAAAGTCGGCTCTAACCGACTTCGATATACCCGTTACTCAAGGAAACAAATGTTTAATATGTTTAATAGCCTTCCTGTATGCCTGAGGTGGGTCAGCCGAAAAGTATGCAACATTTTTTTAACTCGGCTATTTATCATCCGATCTTGATGAAAATTTCAGGGCTTATAGATGTTGCGAATATTAATCTACATTTTAAATTTGAGATCGATATCTCAAAAATTGTGGTAGTTATTCACCATTTTTTATTGTGGGGGCGGGGGTGGGCGTGGCAAAAATTTGAAACAAACTTGATCTGCGTGCAGACAATAGGAGTCTACATTTCAAAATTGGTTGCTCTAGCTCTTCTAGTCTCTGAGATCTAGGTGTTCATACAGACAGACGGACAGACGGTCAGACGGACAGACGGACATGGCTATATCGTCTCGGCTGTTGGTGCTGATCAAGAATATATATACTTTATATGGTCGGAAATGATTCCTTCTGCCTGTTACATACATTTGCACGACTTTAGTATACCCTTTTACTCTACGAGTAACGGGTATAAAAAAATAAAATTTATCAGTTTTAAAAATTCTTCAGCTTTGAACCACTGTAAAAACCAAAATAATTGACCAAATTCAATATACTAAAGTTTTTCGGGCTATCCGGGGATCCATTTATTTACTTAAATTAATGCGATCAAAAAAATCGACCAGCAATTTTTGATTTTCGCAACGCTAAATCGGCCAAACCGGACACTGTGCTCCGCTTAGATTCTTTAAAAATGCGAAAACCGGAAAATACAACGAAAGAAGATATACAAAAATTTTGGTTTGCAAGACAAAATTAGTTGTATTCCCGTTGCCCAGACATACATATGCACAAGCAAATGTAAATATGTACATTGTACAATGAACATACATACAAAAATATTTCTCTCTACCTTCTTTTGCCTTTTCCACCAGATTTGTGAAACAGTGGCTAATGATAAATTTCTCAAATGCTTAATGCTTTGCCAACATTTGTAAAATTTTGTTTTGTCAAAATATTATGTTGTTTGGTGTCTAAGAGGACCAAATGTTTCTGACTCATTATGTGGAATGTTAGATATGCTCAATGTAATAGACCTATAAAAGATTAAACATAATTTGTATATGGGGTTTTTGTGACCTGTTTTTGATTTTAGTCAATGTTACAACTGGCTAGCTCAAGGTCTTTGGTTGATTATAAGTCTTTATAACCAACACAAATCAACAGGTATTAATTACAACATTTTGGAATAGCAATTGGGTATGTCCCTACAACGATCGCTGTTTCGAGAATAACCAAATTCTATCATCAGCGGACTTGTTTTGCTGTTCACACTTCAAACAAACATCCAGTTAGTATTTAAACTCTGCAGGCGGCGGATAAAGACATAGGAATTACACTATTGTAAATTCGCAGCACGAATTTCGGCTATGGTTTTTTATTTGAGGGTGTTTGTTTTACCAATTTGTTGTAATTAATTCTGTTGCTTATGGCTGCTGCTAGGTGGTTGGGTTATCCGTCCAATGATCCTCCTTAGCAGGGCCACGAGATTTTTGTAAATACACAAGCTATTTTTAGCCCGAAATTTAGCCCGAAATTCGGGCTGCGAATTTAAAATATTGTAATTCCAAAGACCTTGAGCTAGCCAGTTGTAACATTGACTAATCATAATTATTATTATTATAAACGTAATTAAATAGCTTGATCAACTCCTAGTTAAAGTGTATCAATAGAACTGCCAAATTTAACAACTCGATATTTGATTTTCGCAAAGAGTTTTTGGAAAACGAGCCACTGTGCGGCGGAGATATGACACTTTTTTTCTGTCGGAGATATGTCGTTTTAAAACATCATATCTCCTCTGTGATCAATGGCGGAGCTATGACGCTTTTTTCCTGTCGGAGATATGTCGATTGTAACATGGCGGAGATATGACGCTTTCAAACTAAAAAAAGCGTCATATCTCCGACGGCAAAATGTACTGGTCGGAGATATGACGCTATGCCGAAAACGCGGCGCCAGATTATCGTCTATAAATACGGCGGCACGAGATCAGATCGCTTACGCAGTTAACCCGAAATCCTTTTAGGGACCCGCCCAAGCAACCCATATCTGAAAAGCCCAGTGTAGCCTTAAGAGAAGTCGGGCATCGTAGGATCTGGCAAGAGCCTAGCCAACCGGTGGACGTGCGCAGAGCCTGCCGCAACTGTGGCATCTTAGGGCACTTCATAAGAGAGTGTCAAAATCGTCGACTTTTGTTCTGCTGGAAGTGTGGGAGACAAGGGGTACGTACCACAGAATGTTGCCGAGCGAACGACCAGGGAAACGCGTCAGGTCTCCTCCCACCCCCGGGCCAGGCGGAGACCACTCAGACAAGCGCCCGGATGTGAATACTCCATTGAGAGTAGTGGGAAGTCAGATCGTCGCAACTATTCGGATCCGAGGATGGGAGGTAGCGGCGACGATCGACACCGGAGCGTCACGAAGCTTCGCAATCGAAGGGTTCGTACGTGAGAGAATGTGCGAACAGGAGGTGTGAAAGGTCCGCTCACGAATACGCTTGGCCGATGGCTCGAGAATAAGTGTAAACAAATTCTGGCAGACAGACGTAGAATTGGCGGGAAATAGTGTAGACATGGCCTTGTATGTAATGCCTACCACGATAAACTAAATCATTCTCGGGATGGACTTTTTGCAAGTAATCGGGACAAAGAATAAGTGTGGCAAGGCGACCCTCGACCTACGGCTCGCCCAGAGACCATGTAAACATCCCAGGCTTTGCCAGTCTTTGTTTTCTGAATATAAGACGAGGAGCGAAGCATCGAACGCTTTGCGCGTGACAGTCCCTCCAGCGAAAGCGGCGAGGAAAACCGAAAGCTATGATACTGGGCAGGTGACGGCGACGAAAGATGCGCCTAGCTCGCAAGAAGTGAAGTGTCCGACGGACTTAGCACAGGAATCGCAGTTGAGGAAGTTCTCCAGCAAGCAATAGAGGAACCCCCGCACTGTAATGGCTGGTCGGAATGAGGGCAAAGGTTCGGGAGGAGCCGGAGAAATACGCCGACTATTCTATCGAAAACGGCCAACTATACCGTCGGCGTGGACACAGAGTGGACGACGAGGATTACTTCCCGTGTAAGCTCTGTGTCTCCAGCGAACAGCGAGTTCGAGTCCAGGTCGTTCAAGTCTATCTTAAGTCCCTGGGGGTCGAAGTACAATACACAGCACCCTACAAACCGCACCCTTAAGACCATGATAGCACAGTTTATCAAAGGCGACCTAAATACGTGGGTCGAGCTGTTGCCGGAAATATCATTGGCTATCAACATGAGTGTGTCCGACTCGACGGGATATACGCCCGCTTTTCTCGTCCAAGGGCGAGAACCTAAGTTACCCGCGACATTGAACGATGAACTATCCCCCGATATGCATGTCTCTCACGAGGATCCTTTGGAAAAAGCGGCACACTTGAAAGACATTTTCGAGATGCACGTGCCAATATGAAGCGCTCCGCCCAAGAGCAAGGGCGACATTACAATTTGCGGCGGAGAGAATGGCGTCCGGCTCTTGACTCGTTAGTCAAGAGTCCAACGGCCATTTGTTGCGGCAAACAACCCATCCCTAAGGGCGAGCGATCTTTTTTGCCATAGCGCTTAGCGAGCCAGAGAGGGGCTAAAAAATACCACACGAGAATTCGAGGCAGCGGGCGTCACCGCCAAAATTAGGCATTAAGTCAAGAGCGCTTGTCACGATCGGACGTACGTAAATGAATAGCAAGGAAATTGAGACATGTGGAGAAAAGAAAAAAAAGAGAATAAACGAAGGGAATTAAAGTGAATGGGATAGCTAAAGTAAGTAAAGATAAGACATGGCTATAAGGAAAGTGAACGAAAAGAACAGACAAAGAAATAGATTAGATTGAATAAAACTCGTCGTCGGATCCGTTCCCGCTCCACTAACACGTAGATAACTAAAGGAGACGTAGATTCCTTCCCGCTCCTTTATTAACAATTAATTTATCCGTAACTAAATCAAACGGAGACGTGAATACCTTCCCGCTCTTTTGCCCGTAGCTAGATAAATAGAGACGTGGATCCCTTCCCGCTCTTTTGCCCGTAGCTAGTTAAATAGAGACGTGGATCCCATCCCGCTCTTTTGCCCCTAGTTAGCTAAACAGAGACGTGGATTTCTTCCCGCTCTTTTGCCTGTAGTTAGTTCAACAGAGACGTGGATACCTTCCCGCTCTTTCGGCCCTAGTTAGCTAAACAGAGACGTGGATTCCCTTCCGCTCTTTTGCCCGTAATTAGTCAGACAGAGTCGAGGATTCCTTCCCGCTCTTAGGCCCGTAGTTAACTAGGCAGGGACGAGGATTTCTTCCCGTTACGTTCCCTGTAGTTTAATAATCTAGGACGAGGATCCCTTCCCGACCAGTAGTGGACGTGGCAGTGCCAGGAATGGGCTGGTGAGGTCGTACATTCTTTCTTTTATCAATATTTCTCGGTATATTACATTCCGAGATCCCTATCCCTCAAGTGTCTCAGACTTTCTTTACAAATTTACTTGTAAAAGACCCTAGGCGCGACTGAGATATATACCCCGGCCTAGGAGCTTCCTTACAATATATTTATTATTATGCCATTGGCTAGCCGGGCTCAAATTATACTTGGACTACCGCATGTTTCACCGGGTTTTCCCTTTTCTTTTTGTTTTTATTTTGACTGGTTGAATTTACAAATTTTCTTTGATTCCCACTTGGCATGCCCTCGAGACGACACTCACATCTACCAGTTTGGAGGGACTTGCTCACGACTTGATTTAATGCATGATTTAATGAAATTTGATTTGGTTTTTCTTTAAATATACTTCTTGGTTTTTATTGCCGCACCTCGTTTGGCACGCTCCCTATGCAAGGGTTTTTTCCCAAGGGACACATGGTAGTCGGCTACACCGGTGTTGGAACGGACTCACGTGAGTTTTCCTTTTCTTTTTTATCCCCCCCATGGACTCTTCTCTCAGGATGGCTTTCTCGATCCCGGCTTCTCCAAGTCGCTTATTCCTCTCGGACTCTGGCCGACGCACAAAGAGTAGTGTTAAGATGGACGAGTAGGGTAAATGGATGAAACGGCAGGATCCATTTACTACCTAAGCTCCTAGTTATATTGGTGATCCCCAGCATTTTGACTGCCTCTTGGCACCCCCATATAGGGGCTCGTCTCAATCCCACTGTCTCCAAAGCCTGACCTACCTCAAAGTCATTTCCTACTTTCCTCTATATAGGGTCATTGGCCGATTTGAACGCAAACCAACGGCCAGCCGGTGAGAGGAGAGAGCTTGAACTTGAGGTCCACTTCCCCTCTCCCTTACCCTACGATTGGGATAAGCCTACCGGCTCAAGCGCTACTTATTACATACCTCTACCGCTACATAATTCCAAAGATCAAAGGTGGCAGCTACCAACACATACGTAAACAAATGCAACATTGTTTTTGTATTGCCAGTTCTTTGGCTTTTCGCTTGAGCATAAATGTTGTATACAAAATAATTTTCTTTTCATTTATAACCAATGGCTGGTTTGTCCTCTTTTCTTGGAGAGTCCGGCGTTCGGAATCGCAAGATTAGAAAAGTTATACCGCTTCACGAAATTTGTGATTTGGTCAAGGTTTAGTTATTTAGTTTTTTACGTTAGGTTATGTGTGTGTGTGTGTGCCTATCAGAGAACTGCAAAAATCACTTTTTTCTTGTTTGGCTCATACACAAAAATTCTTACTCACATTTATTCAATCAACAAAACTCAGAGCTGAATATGTTCAACTCACAACGCAATCGTATCGAGCGGCTGAGCTAGAGTTATGTGATCCAACGTGCATGTTCATATTTGTTCATCGAACAAAACTCAGTATTGAATATAATCAGATGCATACCGGCAATTTGGACAGGAGTTTCCATTAGTGGTGAAAGTGCGTACTAAGACGGGGTTTTGGAAAATTCCAACCGGAAAAGGGGCGGAAAAGTTTGTATTTGAAAATTTTATTTTTTTATCCGATTGACTTGAAATTTGGTTTTTAAGCATAGTACGCGAAATAATTCGACACGTGATTTCGCGATTTCGGTAAATCCGACCAGGAGGAAAACGGCCGGAAAATTCTGCATGCAAAAACTACTTTTCATCCGATTGAAGGATAGAATACGAAAATATTTGAAATGTCATTTTCCAATGTCGGAAAATTCGCCACCCAGGCGTGAAAATTCTGTAGGGAAAAAATGGTGTTTCATCCGGCTGGCTTGAAACTCGGTTTGTAAGGATAGAATACGAAATAATTTGAAATGTTATTTTCCAGTTTCGGAAAATCCGGTCCCCTGGCGTGAAAATTCCCGGAAAATTGTGGATGCAAAAAACTATTTTTCATCCGATTGGCTTGAAAATCATTTTGTAAGGATAGAATACGAAATAAAGGGAAATGAGGCGGTAACGGTAGCGGCAACGGCAACGGTAACGGTAACGGTAACGGTAACGGTAACGGTAACGGTAACGGTAACGGTAACGGTAACGGTAACGGTAACGGTAACGGTAACGGTAACGGTAACGGTAACGGTAACGGTAACGGTAACGGTAACGGTAACGGTAACGGTAACGGTAACGGTAACGGTAACGGTAACGGTAACGGTAACGGTAACGGTAACGGTAACGGTAACGGTAACGGTAACGGTAACGGTAACGGTAACGGTAACGGTAACGGTAACGGTAACGGTAACGGTAACGGTAACGGTAACGGTAACGGTAACGGTAACGGTAACGGTAACGGTAACGGTAACGGTAACGGTAACGGTAACGGTAACGGTAACGGTAACGGTAACGGTAACGGTAACGGTAACGGTAACGGTAACGGTAACGGTAACGGTAACGGTAACGGTAACGGTAACGGTAACGGTAACGGTAACGGTAACGGTAACGGTAACGGTAACGGTAACGGTAACGGTAACGGTAACGGTAACGGTAACGGTAACGGTAACGGTAACGGTAACGGTAACGGTAACGGTAACGGTAACGGTAACGGTAACGGTAACGGTAACGGTAACGGTAACGGTAACGGTAACGGTAACGGTAACGGTAACGGTAACGGTAACGGTAACGGTAACAGTAACGGTAACGGTAACGGTAACTCATTATTTACAGCCCCAGAAAATAAAACAAAAATGATCTAGTGTTTCCTTTTCCATCGTTACAGATGAAAATTTATTTTTAAGTTTCCCTACCTTTCTCTCCAGCCCTACACCGACTGTCGGTGTCAGCCAGTACTCGACGCTAACTTTTACTGACCTTGTGCCGCATTGCCCGGTATGTCCCCTGATAGGTATTAATATTAGCTAATTTTCCTAATTTTCCCAAACAAATCGTCGTCACAGTTTTTGTGAAAATTTATTTTTAAGTTTCCCTACCTTTCTCTCCAGCCCTACACCGCCTATTGGTGTCAGCCAGAATAAACAAAAAATTCGACGCTAACTTTTCCAGATTTTGTGCCGCATTGCACGGTATGTCCCCTGATAGGTATTAATATTAGCTAATTATCCCAATTTTCTCAACTAATTCCTCCCCACAGTTTTGCAACTTTGGCAACCTCCGTTATTTCAAAACCAAAAGCGCACACTAAAGAGAAGACGCAAATATCTGTTGTAAACAAAATATTAATTGTTTTTTGCGTGGAACTGCCATATTTGGGCTCAATAATATGTAAGTATCATATTTATGTATCATTTTCTATTGATATTGACCTATATATTATATGTACTTTCCAGCTAGCGAAGCGGACTCAATTGATGCTGCCAAACTTGCAGTCGAAAAAACAAGAGGACAGGAAGTGGAGAAATGTTTAATCAAAAAGTGAGTAATTTTTGTTGTCAAATTTGTTGAGCCTGCACTCGCTAGAGCATCGCAGTGTGCTTATATATGATCAGAGGACTCCTCTTTCTTTTCTCTGTTCCTGCATATTTCCTTTTGCAGGGGGCTCATGATCATGAGGGCATTCGTTCCTTGGTGGATCAATTTTTGGAACATTTTGTGGTTCTAATGCTTTCGCTTGTCTTAGCCCCCTTGGTGCTTACCCAGGAAGTTCTTCTAAGCGTTTTCTATTCTTTTTCTAAGGAGCTCGTTATTGGTGTGTTGGCCTTCATCGCTGCGCTGTGGTTCAGGCGCTAAAGTTGAACTTTTTTATACACTTGAAAAGTGTATTATAGTTTTGCCCAGAAGTTTGAAACGCATAGAAGGAATCATACAGCGGGCCAAATAACACTCACCGGCGGAGATATCGAAAAAAAAGCGCAACGTTCGACTCAGCTCGTCTTGGCTGCTGCCGCGGCTGCTCCTCCTGGCTTTCGGATGAAGACGAGCTCTCATGGGCGCTCCTCTTAGAGCCAATGTTCAGATTAAACACACAAGACTGGAAAATAAGTTTAAATTAATAAACTTTTAATATAATTATACAAAAGTACTTACCGATTTTTATACCCTTGTAAAGGCCTGTTCTGAGAAGCGCGGAAAATTTAGCTCGCTAAATTGCACATAATAAATTTAGCATCCACATAAATTATTAGTGAGCCCATATATAAGCCAAAGAGACCAAATACAGAAACGGCCACACTGGTGGCCAGCTGTTTTGTTTTGTTTACAAACAAAAATTGAAAGTGGTTTTGTTTTGCCAAAAATAGTTTAATTAAGCTGCGCAACAGGAACACAGATATGTATGTTGATGGCGGTAGCGGCATCAAATTCCGTTTCAAGGCGTTGGGCGAGGATCAAATTATTGCCCGTTTCAGACACACTTGGAGCAGGTGCAGATCGAGGAGGAGGCCTACAAGTCTATTTTACGGAAATTGGGAGATGATATGCGTCTTGCTATCATCTTAAGGGGGTCGAGCATGCCGTCAACAAGGCTGATCTGTTTGAGATGTCGAGCATAATCCCGGACTACTACTTGAAGGATTATTTGGAAGTCTGCCGTTTGGGCAACTGTAATCGTTTGGAGAAGTTTGTACAAGAGATTGGGTCATCGGCCTACAGTGTGGGTCAGCTGAAGCAGTTTGTGGAGTACATAGTGCTTCATGCGGCCCTGACGAATGCCCAGATATGCGACAACATGGGGTGTAGTAGCACTTTTGATGCTTGATTCAAAGTTGGTTGAATATGCATTTCTTTGTAGGAATGCTGCTATTGTCTCCAGGACGGCGGCTCGGAGTATCTGCAAATCATGGATTTGGGCTGTGCCATCATTTTGGCTCTCAAGTGAAACGCAATGCTAGAGATTGGAAAATATATTTTTAGTTTTCATACAAAATTATTGTTTTATTTGCCGTAAATTCAAAATCCTCCTCCTGGAGTTCACGTTTGACAGCCACGCCCACACCGCTGGAGCTGGCAATGCTGCCCACAGCAGTCGCATCGCTATCCAACTCTATTTTTAGCTGGTCCGCGGTGGTGGTAAACTGGATGACCGGGTTTGGATGTCACCACCTGTTTGTTTGGCATCCACCGAGTGCGGACGCTTGCGTCCGTTGGCATAGGAGACGATTTTAGGGGTATGGCACTCCAGTGCTGATTTCGTAACTTTATTGGGTTGATTTGTGGCCCTTAGCTTATAGTTTCCTCGCGATTGAATCTCTCGGTGCGTTTTCTTTTGGGTTCATGTTTCCCGTGCATTGTCGATTTTGACGGCAAAATAATGAGCTGCTCATATTTTCGTAAGGGCATCAGCTGTTCATTCAATCCACTCACGACCCACACCGCAATCGATGCGTCAACTATCGATAGGCCAATTGTCTATTTATTTAGCGCGTCTCAGAATACAGAAATTTAATTCCGTCGCGGAAAGTTTCCGCCACTGTTTTTTTATATGGAGTGCGTCATAAAATTTATTTTTAAGCCCATAAAGGAGCTTAAAAAATATAGTTCCGGTTGACAAACCGTTTGCTGTCAGTTCCATACACAGTGATTGGAAAGGTACCTAATTTTCTTACCTAGGTAAGGTACAAGGTAAATGTCAAAAAATATATCTAGGTGAGGTAAAAGGTATCCGGAATTTCCAGTACCTAGGTAAAGGTACAAAAAATCTACTTCTAAATTTAAACAACAATTTTCTTTTAATAGGGGCAGAGCTAGGCAAAATGGTATTATATTTATAGAAATCATTGCAATTATTTGTATACTTAATTCTAGATTCAAATTATTTGCTATAATCCGCAAGATTAGTTACAACTTCCAATTCAATATTAGAATTTTCATAGCAATTCTTAGTTTCATCCAATCTTCCATTACCGGTTCGTAAAAGTCTTCAGAATTCTTTGTTTTTTGAAACGATGACAACAGTTTCCAAATTTTCCGTAATTTCTTTAACAAGCCAATCTTAAAAACTCTTTACAATTTTGTTGTTTTTATTTGAAATCCACTTAAATTTTAAGCTTAAAGTCAAATTTTTGAAAAAACTTGCTTAAAACTCCTTTTTTAAGATCATCTTTAAGTTGATCACAATATTTCAAATTATTTAAGCATTGAAGTCAGAAAAAATCCTAAACTACAACGGGAGGTTAAAAGAAGCTTGGCCCTGGCCAAAAGAGGGAGGTGCTGTTTGAGCCAATTTTACATTTACAACGGGATTTGCCCTGCAAAGTTGTGCGTTACAAATAAGTATCATCTTGTAGCAGTGGGCTAGAGCCGAATAAATAAATTAAATTAAAGATCAATATCCTTAGCGAAAATGTCAGTAACATTAATCAATTTATGCAAAAAATAAATTTCTGTATTTGTAATTAATTGGTTTTTAAAGTTGTACAAGCACTTTTTAAATTGTGTTTTAGTTCCAAAATTCGTTGAATATTGTCATGAAAACTGTTCCATCTGGTGCTGCTACTGTTCTCAACTTCATCTGCTTTTACTGTGGATCTACTAACAGCATTCCAAGTGGCCGTTGCTTTCCTTAAGGAAGAATTGTACAACCGTTTGAATAATTGGTAGAGCCTGTTCAGCATCTTTCGTAACAACTAAGTTCAAAGCTGCATTACAAGCATCTAAAGTAGAGCAGGGCAAAACATTGATGTTTTTAGCGATGTATCGATGTTTGGAAGAAGTGGCAAACATCTATGTTTTTTTTTCGACATCAAAGTTTTTACTTTTGTACCATCTCTAAAAGCGTCGGCAGAGGACGCTTATTTATATGTATATGGGGTTTAGTGACCTGGTTTGATGACCTATATTTTATAATATAAATGTTTTAAATAATTATTTCTCAATTAAAGGCCTGTTCTGAGAAGCGCGGAAAATTTAGCTCGCTAAATTGCACATAATAAATTTAGCATCCACATAAATTATTAGTGAGCCCATATATAAGTCAAAGAGACCAAATACAGAAACGGCCACACTGGGGATCAGCTGTTTTGTTTTGTTTACAAACAAAAGTTGAAAGTGTTTTTTTTTTTTCAAAAATAGTTTAATTAAGCTGGGCAACAGGAACACAGATATGTATGTTGATGGAGGTAGCGGCATCAAATTCCGGTTCAAGGCGTTGGGCGAGGATCAAATTATTGCCCGTTTGAGACACACTTGGAGTAGGTGTAGATCGAGGAGGAGGCCTACAAGTCTATTTTACGGTTATTGGGAGATGATATGCGTCCTGCCATCGTTTTAATGGGGTCGAGCATGTCGTCAACAAGGCTGATCTGTTTGAGATGTCGGGCATAATCCCGGACTTCTACTTGAAGGATTATTTGGAAGTCTGCCGTTCGGGCAACTGTAATCGTTTGGAGAAGTGTGTACAAGAGATTGGGTCATCCGCCTACAGTGTGGGTCAGCTGAAGCAGCTTATGGAGTACATAGTGCTTCATGCGGCTCTGACGAATGCCCAGATATGCGACAATATGGGGGGGTAGCACTTTTGATGCTTGATTCAAAGTTGGTTGAATATGCATTTCTTTGTAGGAATGCTGCTATCGTCTCCAGGACGGCGGCTCGGAGTATCTGCAAATCATGGATTTAGGCTGTGCCATCATTTTGGCTCTCAAGTGAAACGCAATGCTAAAGATTGGAAAATATATTTTTAGTTTTCATACAAAATTATTGTTTTATTTGCCGTAAATTCAAAATCCTGCTCCTGGCGTTCACGTTTGACAGCCACGCCCACACCGCTGGAGCTGGCAATGCTGCCCACAGCAGTCGCATCGCTATCCAACTCTATTTTTAGCTGGTCCGCGGTGGTGGTAAACTGGATGACCGGGTTTGGATGTCACCACCTGTTTGTTTGGCATCCACCGAGTGCGGACGCTTGCGTCCGTTGGCATAGGAGACGATTTTAGGGGTATGGCACTCCAGTGCTGATTTCGTAACTTTATTGGGTTGATTTGTGGCCCTTAGCTTATAGTTTCCTCGCGATTGAATCTCTCGGTGCGTTTTCTTTTGGGTTCATGTTTCCCGTGCATTGTCGATTTTGACGGCAAAATAATGAGCTGCTTATATTTCCGCCATGGCATCAGCTGTTCATTCAATCCACTCACGACCCACACCGCTATCGATACGTCAACTATCGATAGGCCAATTGTCTATTTATTTAGCGCGTCTCAGAATACAGAAACTAAATTCCGTCGCGGAAAGTTTCCGCCACTGTTTTTTTTATATGGAGTGCGTCATAAAATTTATTTTTAAGCCCATAAAGGAGCTTAAAAAATATAGTTCCGGTTGACAAACCGTTTGCTGTCAGTTCCATACACAGTGATTGGAAAGGTACCTAATTTTCTTACCTAGGTAAGGTACAAGGTAAATGTCAAAAAATATATCTAGGTGAGGTAAAAGGTATCCGGAATTTCCAGTACCTAGGTAAAGGTACAAAAAATCTACTTCTAAATTTAAACAACAATTTTCTTTTAATAGGGGCAGAGCTAGGCAAAATGGTATTATATTCATAGAAATCATTGCAATTATTTGTATACTTAATTCTAGATTCAAATTATTTGCTATAATCCGCAAGATTAGTTACAACTTCCAATTCAATATTAGAATTTTCATAGCAATTCTTAGTTTCATCCAATCTTCCATTACCGGTTCGTAAAAGTCTTCAGAATTCTTTGTTTTTTGAAACGATGACAACAGTTGCCAAATTTTCCGTAATTTCTTTAACAAGCCAATCTTAAAAACTCTTTACAATTTTGTTGTTTTTATTTGAAATCCACTTAAATTTTAAGCTTAAAGTCAAATTTTTGAAAAAACTTGCTTAAAACTCCTTTTTTAAGATCATCTTTAAGTTGATCACAATATTTCAGATTATTTAAGCATTGAAGTCAGAAAAAATCCTAAACTACAACGGGAGGTTAAAAGAAGCTTGGCCCTGGCCAAAAGAGGGAGGTGCTGTTTGAGCCAATTTTACATTTACAGGGTGTGCTCCTGTATGTGCTTCCTCTGCCTTCGCCTTTCCGGCTGTGGTAAGGGACCAATTCGCTGCCGCCCCAAATCTGGCCGGCCTTTCTGCCTCTGGTATTGCTGTTCCTGTCCGTGTTCCCTCTGCCATCGCCCCAACTGTGGCCGCCGTAGTGGCCTCTGCTCCTACTCCTGTCGCTAATAGTGCGGCTGCTTCTGTATGTGTTTCCTCTACCATCGCCTTTCCGGCTGTGGTAACTAACCAATCCGCTGCCGCCCCAACTATGGTCGCCGTTGCTGCCGCTGTTGGTGAAACTCCTGTTGGCGCTTCCTTTGCCATAGCCGTTCCTGCTGATGGATACGTTGCTCTCGCTAATGTTACGACCGCTGCACCTCCAGCTCTACAGGGTACTGCAAACGAGATCCCACCTCAATCCGTTACTGGTGCTGCTGACGCTCCTCACACTCGGATTTAATTAAATGGCGTGCCTCTGGTTCCACCAGTGGGTACAGATTCTATCCCCACCGTTAGCGCTTTAATCGGTGTAAAATAAAAATAAAAATGGCCCTTCAACTTCTGCCCAGATTTCAAAAAACCGAAAAATCCCAAAAAACTAAAATCTTAATTTTCCATATGCTTTCAAAACGTCCATAGCTTAAGGCCTGTTCTGAGAAGCGCGGAAAATTTCGCTCGCTAAATTGCACATAATAAATTTAGCATCCACATAAATTATTAGTGAGCCCATATATAAGTCAAAGAGACAAAATACAGAAACGGTCACACTGGTAGATCAGCTGTTTTGTTTTGTTTACAAACAAAAGTTGAAAGTGTTTTTTTTTTTCAAAAATAGTTTAATTAAGCTGGGCAACAGGAACACAGATATGTATGTTGATGGAGGTATCGGCATCAAATTCCGGTTCAAGGCGTTGGGCGAGGATCAAATCATTGCCCGTTTGAGACACACTTGGAGTAGGTGCAGATCGAGGAGGAGGCCTACAAGTCTATTTTACGGATATTGGCAGATGATATGCGTCCTGCCATCGTCTTAATGGGGTCGAGCATGTCGTCAACAAGGCTGATCTGTTTGAGATGTCGGGCATAACCCCGGACTTCTACTTGAAGGATTATTTGGAAGTCTGCTGTTCGGGCAACTGTAATCGTTTGGAGAAGTGTGTACAAGAGATTGGGTCATCCGCCTACAGTGTGGGTCAGCTGAAGCAGTTTGTGGTGTACATAGTCCTTCATGCGGCCCTGACGAATGCCCAGATATGCGACAATATGGGGGGGTAGCACTTTTGATGCTTGATTCAAAGTTGGTTGAATATGCATTTCTTTGTAGGAATGCTGCTATCGTCTCCAGGACGGCGGCTCGGAGTATCTGCAAATCATGGATTTCGGCTGTGCCATCATTTTGGCTCTCAAGTAAAACGCAATGCTAAAGATTGGAAAATATATTTTTAGTTTTCATACAAAATTATTGTTTTATTTGCCGTAAATTCAAAATCCTGCTCCTGGCGTTCACGTTTGACAGCCACGCCCACACCGCTGGAGCTGGCAATGCTGCCCACAGCAGTCACATCGCTATCCAACTCTATTTTTAGCTGGTCCGCGGTGGTGGTAAACTGGATGACCGGGTTTGGATGTCACCACCTATTTGTTTGGCATCCACCGAGTGCGGACGCTTGCGTCCGTTGGGGTATGGCAGTCGGACTTTAGGGGTATGGCACTCCAGTGCTGATTTCGTAACTTTCTTGGGCTGATTTGTGGCCCTTAGCTAATAGTTTCCTTACGATTGAATCTCTCGGTGCGTTTTCTTTTGGGTTCATGTTTCCCGTGCATTGTCGATTTTGACGTCAAAAAAATTAGCTGCTTATATTTCCGCCATGGCATCAGCTGTTCATTCAATCCACTCACGACCCACACCGCTATCGATACGTCAACTATCGATAGGCCAATTGTCTATTTATTTAGCGCGTCTCAGAATACAGAAACGAAATTCAGCCGCGGAAAGTTTCCGCCACTGTTTTTTTTATATGGAGTGCGTCATAAAAATTTATTTTCCGCGCTTCTCAGAACAGGCCTTTACGCGGTAAGCTCAGCACCTTGCATACCAACAGTGCTTGTTTTATGCAAGATGCTGTTGCTTTTACCGAAACTTCTCTCTATCAAAACATTTCTAATCATGAGATTCTAACGGATCGCTACTTTATTTATAGATCTGACCGTCCCTTTGGTCGTGGGGGTGGAGTCCTAATTGCTGTTGAAGCAATTTGGCCGTCCCAGCAGATTCCTTGTGATTTAACGCCTAACATAGAGTGCGTTGCAGTTAAAATTCAAACACACGATTCAAACATTTTCGTAACGTGCTCTTATATTCCTCCTGCCTCCGACCTTGCTCTTTATTTGCTTCACGCCGAACACATACAACGAACTGCTTCCTTGCTGGCTGATTATGATCGTCTAGTGGTCGTCGGGGATTTCAATATCCCACATATCTCTTGGGCTACTAACTGTACCCTTCTGCCTCTCATGAGTTTTTAAATCTTATGGTTGAGCAATCTCTTGGGCAGATAAATTCCATTAGCAATGGTTTGCACAGACTCCTTGATCTGGTATTCGTTTCCGATGTTCCCAATTCGATGGTATCCAGAATTCCGCCTCTGTCAATTCCGGAGGACATTCATCACCCTACACTACAAATTGATTGCGAGCTAGATTTACCGAGCACCGCTTCTCCCTCTTTCCAGAATATTGCATCCTTTTGCTTTCAAAAGGTTGATTTTGTACGCCTCAATGAGGCCTTATCCATGGTCGACTGGTCTTTCCTGGACTCATCTCAGGATATAGAAAAAACAACACACGCTTTTTACGCTGTTCTGTATACAGTGTTTAATGAATTTGTGCCAATTCAGGTTCCTTCTCCTCGCTCACGTGCGCCCCCTTGGTTCACCAGAAGTTTATCTAATCTACAATAAATTAAAAAAATAGGGATCCCGTGTGGATTTTGCCAAATATTCGGTGGCACGTTCCAAACTTATGGTTCATAACTCAGAATGCTATTAGGACTACTTGGTCAGGTGTACGTTGAGTTTTCAGGTTGACCCAAAGAAGTTCTATAACTTTGTCAATGCTAAAAGAAGATCCTCTCAATTCCCGACCTCCCTTTCCTTAGACAATGTAACGGCTGACAATGACTCGGATATTTTCAATTTATTTGCAATATTTTTTCAACGATGCTATTCTGCATAGCCAAAAAATTTGGTCACTACTTATCCTTATTCAGTGGCAAATTCCAACTGCATTGTATGCCCTGTGGTTGATGCAGATAGCGTTTTTTTTTTAGCTTACGATCTATCAAGTCGTCTTTTAGTCCAGGACCTGACAAAGTGCCCAGCTGTGTGTTAAAACTTTGTGCCGACTCTTTATGTGTGCCGCTTGCAAAACTTTTCAACTTAACTCTTCAACTGGGAGATTTCCCTAGTCTTTGGAAGGAATCCTACATTATTCCTATTCATAAGAAGGGTCCAAAGTCAATTATATCGAACTACAGGTGTGTATCGAAACCATCGGATTTTCCAAAGCTTCTTGAAAAGATCCTGACTTCCCAACTACAACCTTTTTGTCGCTCGGTAATATCAAAATCTCAGCATGGTTTCATGTAGAATCACTCTATATCTACGAATTTACTGGAATTTACTACTCTGGTAAACAATGGATTAGTCCATAAGCGGCAAACTGATGTAGTTTATACTGATTTCAGCAAGGCTTTTGACTCCGTAAATAATGAGCTTTTAGTACATAAATTGAGTTTGCTCGGCTTCCCTCCACTCCTCCTCAACTGGATCAAGTCATATTTCCTCTCCTCCTCCAATCCGATTTAAGCTCTCTTCACACCTGGTGCTCGGTGAATAGGCTTCCTCTTAATCTCAGCAAGTGTAAATGTATGACATTTAGTCGTATTCAACCATATGAGTTTGATTATATGATTTGATACCATCTCATTGGAACGAATTGATAAAGTGGATGATTTGGGTGTACAATTTGTACCCAAGTTATGTTTTAATAGTCATATAGCGGTCCAAGGAATTTAATGACCCCTACGTCACTAAGCAACTGTATGTTTCCCTGGTAAGACCAATCCTTGAATATGGGTCGTGTGTCTGGTCTCCATACTATCAAAAATATCAAGATCAACTGGAATCGGTTCAGAAGCAGTTCTTAATTTTCGCTCTCCGAGGCTTAAACTGGGATCCTTCCACACATCTTCCTCCTTACGAGGACAGATTACGCTTAATCAACCTGCCTTCTCTTAAGAACCGCAGAACTTGCCATGGTGTCCTTTTTATTCATAAACTCCTGTCAGGAGTAATCGACTCTATCGCTTTGTTATCTAATATAAGTCTTGCTGTCCCACAACGCGTTACCAGAAATTTGTATCCTATTTATCTACAGCCTTGCCTAACAAACTACGCTCATCACGAACCCTTCCGAAACCTTTGTTTAAACTATAACTTGCATTATCATACTTTCTCAACTCACTCCTCCTTGTTTGTAATAAAAAATAATTTATTGTCGTTCCTAAGTAGGCCTTCTTAAAGTTAAACAGAACATTGTTAAACTATAAACTAAATAAATAAATAAATGATGGTACGTTTTTATTTATGATATGTAAGCTTTAAAAATATTTAATTGACTTCTAAAATTTTAGCAAAAATAAATCAGTCAGTGTCTATTTTTGATGGCCAGTAAGGCAATAGCGTGGGAATCTTGATTAACTGCACGGTTTGCCGAAGGAAGTCTGACTCAACAGAAGTCGCCCGCAATGATAAGGAAGAAGCCACTTGCATAAGAGCGCAGCGCCACCATAAGTTTGCTCTTTGACAACAATCCACGATTCCTGTTAACAATCGAAATCCAAATAAATTAAATAACAACTGAAGTTAAGGTTTTACCTATTACTTAGCGAAGATATTTGCTCTCTAATCCTAGCAAGAATTATTTGACATGCTGAGTTTGTTAACCTGAATCGTTGAACAAATTAGGCATCATCCAGATCAGTAAAATAATAAATACTCTCCCTGTACTCTCTCGCATTATTTATTCGTAGCTCCGTCTTGGGTTATGTGGGTATAACCACCACCATGTTGGCCATTGTGGTAATGCCAATCCTGGTGCTGGCCGTGCGTGTGGATTATATTTTCATTATGGTGCACACGTATCAGCGGTTAAATCACTATCGGTATACCACATCGCATGAGGCAATTGGTGGAGCCATTGGCCAGGTGGGCCCTTCGATTTTGTAGACGGCGGGCAGTGAGTTTGCCTGCTCTTAGCGCCTGAATCTTTCATTTCCATTGCGTGGATGTAAGAAATTTATTTATTTATAAAGATTTTGTTTTGGCAATTGACAAAGTAAAAAATACAAATTTTGAACACAGCTGTTTCTCGATCGATAAAAATATCGATAAGAAATTTGTTTATTTTTAAAAATTTGGTTTTGGCAATTGATATTAAAAATATCGATAATTCTATCGCAACTGGCCGGCAGGTTAAAATTTGACCCCATCTTAAGGCAGCGGTTAACTTTGCCGCTCGGTTCTCGCCAAAAACAGCATGAGACACGCAAATTCAGCTAACCTGCCGGTAAGTTTGACTAACCGGACATTGAGAAATTGGGCCTAAGTAGTTGTAAGTATCACGCGCATTTCTTTTCCTGCGTATAAATGCGTACATATGTATGTACATGCTTTGCATGCGTTCATATGCACAAGTATGTACAAGTTTAGTTTTATTAAGTTTCAGTTTGTATGTTTATTTTTGCATGCATGTAGATGTATAATTGAATACATATTGTCCGTGATGTTTTCGCATTTTAGTCTACTTGTTTAATTGTTTAGTAAACACGTACTTCAATAATACTACTAATACTCTTGGAACTAAAGTGGTACGGCTCCCTGTATATTTTATCTTTTTTTCTATCAGGTGAAAAGGATAAACCTTCTTATATTGCTTCACACTATTTTGAAGACCACATATGTGTCGGGAGCCAACACACAGGATTCAGTACACAGCTGTATTTGTAGACTACACGCGATTAACGATTTGGCACACAAAACCGAAATAAGGCTGCAAAAATGTCTTTTTGACATTTGTGTGCATTAAATATTATATTTATATTATCAAAATTAAATAAATTGATACAAATTATTGTGCTGTTTTTTAATTTGGAAATTAACTTTACAACAGATGCTTGGGATGTCATTAAGATACAAAGGATATTAATAACAGATCCATGGGATAGTCATTAAGATCCAATGGATATTCAGAATTGGATATTAAAAAAAGATTAAAAGGATATTTCATTAAGATCCAATGGATATGAGAATAGGGATAGTTTTTAACAGTTCAAATGGATAGTTGTTTTGAGATCCAATGGATCCCAAAAAAGGATAGTTAACTATCCAGTCCAAATGGATACCGAAAAATCGTCCTGAGGAAAAACTATCCTCCGCATTTCTCAGCCATCGTGTTAAATCAGTCAACCCATTGATTAAAATATATTAGATTGCTCTCGTCGCTATTGGAATTGACAAGCTTATAAACAATCAGACGGTCGCAATTTTTAAAATTAGCTCGTCTTTTTCATTTGTCCTGTTCTTTTGTTTTAATTTAATTAGTCTCTCAGTTAGGTTTCTTCTTGCGACCTCCTTCGCTTTGTCTTCTTCCACTGATTCGATCCCCAGGTCGTCGATGACATGAATGGGTGATGTTTTCGACTTTGTCACAGGAAGAGCAAATTTTGGTTCTAATGATAAGAGCCATTGGGTATGTTCTGGGAATTCGATGTCTGTTTTGTTGACGAACCAGTTTTTGTTTAACGTTAGTTATTTTGTTGCTCGTTGTCATGTCAGTTTTGTTGCGGATTGCATGGTAGGCATTTTTCTGTTTATTTTCTAGGTCTGCGAGTTCTGTTTCATTGATCTTTTTTTTTAGTTTGTGGTAAGTATGCGTTTAAGCGGGCGTAAATTGTGAATAGTTTTGTACGTCTCGTTCTTTTATGTATACAACATTTAGCACTAAGTATTTTTTGTATTAGAACTAGGATCTAGGATATCGATTATCCTCTTAATGATCCTTAAAACGTTTGACTTATCCTACCGACTGCGTTTGTGTGAAGGTTACATTACATTGAATATACTAAATATTTAATATAAACGATCTGTAGCGGTTGCAAGATCAAGTAAAACTTAATTGTTGGACTGGAGTTGGCGCTTACTTAGTATATTCAATGTAATCCACAAACGGATTTGATATTGTAATAAAGAAATCCTTCTTTTTATAAAACCAAACATTCAAATTCCTAATTATATATATAGGTGCATTTCATATGCATAAGTATGTACTCATCCGCCTTGTGTAGGTGGCGCCAGCAACGACGAAAAAACCTGCACCTGTTGACTGATGGGACCAAAAAGAATAAGCAAGCAAAACAACGACGAATCACAGCAGTCAAAAATTATACCTAGACAACAACAAACATTTAACAAGTCATTAGGCAGAAATTGCCTTAAGTGACAGCGCTACCGTTATTTAATTTTTCCTTCCCTCTAGCTCTCCTAACATTGCCCCCGTATCTCTCTCTCCCACCTCCACGGTGCACACGCAGGCCAGCCCAAGTCTTCGCCAGTGCTATACGCTCTAGCTGTCTGCAATCTTTTGTTGGTTTTCCATTCCTCTCTTTCAATTGTAGACAAAGCAGTACTGCTGGATGCGCCTGGTAGTTTTAAGCAGTGGTATTTGGTAGTCTAATCGCCGTGCCTAGATTGCGGATGGTAAGGTCAATGGACCCCGGATGCTTCGCCTTCTGATTATGCCGTTACATATACAAACGAGAAAGCCAAGCTTACTTCGTCTGTGCCGGAGTTTTAATACACTTGAAAAAGTTCGCTTCAACGGTTAGCGATTTCGACCAAACTTCGCAGATCAGCTTAAAAACATATAATATTAACAATGGCCGGGTTCAAGAGCGCTAATATTGAAAACAAAAAGTTTTTCTCACGAAAACCCATTTTCCGACATAGTATTTCTATGGCAGCCACAAGAAGTAGTCATCCGATCCGGTCGGTTCTGACATATTAGCAGCGTGCAATAAAAAGAAGACTCTGTGCAAAATTTCAGCTCGATATCTTCAAAACTGAAGGATAAGTTCGCGTAGAAACAGACAGACGGACAGACGGACGGACAAAGCTCAATCGACTCAGCTCGTCATGATGATCAAGAATATATATACTTTACAGGGAATCAAACCGGAACCGTATACCGAAAAGAACCGATTAAAACTCAGAACCGGAACCTGTACCGGAACCGATATTTTTAATTTTTAGTATACCGGTATTCGAGAACCGATATATTTAGAACCGAAAAGACCGAAACAGTGTACCGGTACAGTTTCGGTTCTGAGTAATTTTTTATTTTTTTTAACTTCCGTAGTTGCCGCACGGAATTTTGTCATCGCTATATTCAGAGCTGCTACCTGCGCCAGAGAGTGTCATCTCTATATTCAGAGCTGCTGACTGCGCGTGAGAGAGAGACAAAAGATATTGTTTTTGTCTATGCATATAGGTTTCTGTGAGAAAGACTGAAACAAAAACAGCAACAAAAATATGTATATATTTGGCGCTCTTTCACTTAAGTTCCGTTTTTGCATGTTGGCTTTCTGCTAATTCTTCGGATGCTGTCCCTTTTTTATGCAAAACAAAAGAGCTCAGTGTACAGTCGCCTACGGTTAATCGTTGTAAAATTTGTATTCGTGTTTGTGCTGCGAAACTGCAAAGAGTAATTAATTTATTTAAGAGTTGCAAGTCTATCTAAACGATCGCTTAAAACGCCAAGGCTAAAAACCAATGTGTATCGGAAGTATTTCGATCAAAGGCGAAATACTTCCGATACACATTTGTTTTTGGCCTTGGCGTTTTAATCGATCGTTTAGATAGACTTGCAACTCTTAAATAAATTAATTACTCTTTGCAGTTTCGCAGCAGAATACAAATTTTACAACGATTAACCGTAGGCGACTGTACACTGAGCTCTTTTGTTTTGCATAAAAAAGGGACAGCATCCGAAGAATTAGCAGAAAGACAATATGCAAAAACGGATCTTGAGTGAAAGAGCGCCAAATATATACATATTTTTGTTGCTGTTTTTGTTTCAATCTTTCTCACAGAAACCTATATGCATAGACAAAAACAATATCTTTTGTCTCTCTCTAACGCGCAGTCAGCAGCTCTGAATATAGAGATGACACTCTCTGGAGCAGCTCTAAATATATCGATGACAAAATTCCGTGCGGCAACTACGGAAGTTAAAAAAAATAAAAAATTACTCAGAACCGAAACTGTACCGGTACACTGTTCGGCCTTTTCGGTTCTAAATATATCGGTTCTTGAATACCGGTGCACTAAAAATTTAAAATATCGGTTCCGGTACAGGTTCCGGTTCTGAGTCTTAATCGGTTCTTTTCGGTATACGGTTCCGGTTTGATTCCCTGTAAAGTATATATATTCTTGATCATCATGACGAGCTGAGTCGATTGAGCTTTGTCCGTCCGTCTGTCCGTCTGTCTGTTTCTACGCGAACTTATCCTTCAGTTTTGAAGATATCGAGCTGAAATTTTGCACAGAGTCTTCTTTTTATTGCACGCTGCTAATATGTCAGAACCGACCGGATCGGATGACTACTTCTTGTGGCTGCCATAGAAATACTATGTCGGAAAATGGGTTTTCGTGAGAAAAACTTTTTGTTTTCAATATTAGCGCTCTTGAACCCGGCCATTGTTAATATTATATGTTTTTAAGCTGATCTGCGAAGTTTGGTCGAAATCGCTAACCGTTGAAGCGAACTTTTTCAAGTGTATTAAAACTCCGGCACAGACGAAGTAAGCTTGGCTTTCTCGTTTGTATATGTAACGGCATAATCAGAAGGCGAAGCATCCGGGGTCCATTGACCTTACCATCCGCAATCTAGGCACGGCGATTAGACTACCAAATACCACTGCTTAAAACTACCAGGCGCATCCAGCAGTACTGCTTTGTCTACAATTGAAAGAGAGGAATGGAAAACCAACAAAAGATTGCAGACAGCTAGAGCGTATAGCACTGGCGAAGACTTGGGCTGACCTGCGTGTGCACCGTGGAGGTGGGAGAGAGAGATACGGGGGCAATGTTAGGAGAGCTAGAGGGAAGGAAAAATTAAATAACGGTAGCGCTGTCACTTAAGGCAATTTCTGCCTAATGACTTGTTAATTGTTTGTTGTTGTCTAGGTATAATTTTTGACTGCTGTGATTCGTCGTTGTTTTGCTTGCTTATTCTTTTTGGTCCCATCAGTCAACAGGTGCAGGTTTTTTCGTCGTTGCTGGCGCCACCTACACAAGGCGGATGAGTACATACTTATGCATATGAAATGCACCTATATATATAATTAGGAATTTGAATGTTTGGTTTTATAAAAAGAAGGATTTCTTTATTACAATATCAAATCCGTTTGTGGATTACATTGAATATACTAAGTAAGCGCCAACTCCAGTCCAACAATTAAGTTTTACTTGATCTTGCAACCGCTACAGATCGTTTATATTAAATATTTAGTATATTCAATGTAATGTAACCTTCACACAAACGCAGTCGGTAGGATAAGTCAAACGTTTTAAGGATCATTAAGAGGATAATCGATATCCTAGATCCTAGTTCTAATACAAAAAATACTTAGTGCTAAATGTTGTATACATAAAAGAACGAGACGTACAAAACTATTCACAATTTACGCCCGCTTAAACGCATACTTACCACAAACTAAAAAAAAAGATCAATGAAACAGAACTCGCAGACCTAGAAAATAAACAGAAAAATGCCTACCATGCAATCCGCAACAAAACTGACATGACAACGAGCAACAAAATAACTAACGTTAAACAAAAACTGGTTCGTCAACAAAACAGACATCGAATTCCCAGAACATACCCAATGGCTCTTATCATTAGAACCAAAATTTGCTCTTCCTGTGACAAAGTCGAAAACATCACCCATTCATGTCATCGACGACCTGGGGATCGAATCAGTGGAAGAAGACAAAGCGAAGGAGGTCGCAAGAAGAAACCTAACTGAGAGACTAATTAAATTAAAACAAAAGAACAGGACAAATGAAAAAGACGAGCTAATTTTAAAAATTGCGACCGTCTGATTGTTTATAAGCTTGTCAATTCCAATAGCGACGAGAGCAATCTAATATATTTTAATCAATGGGTTGACTGATTTAACACGATGGCTGAGAAATGCGGAGGATAGTTTTTCCTCAGGACGATTTTTCGGTATCCATTTGGACTGGATAGTTAATTATCCTTTTTTGGGATCCATTGGATCTATCCGAAGTCGATTTATTTTCGAAAAAAGGATATTAAAATATCCATAGGAGATTTAACAACTATCCATTTGAACTGTTAAAAACTATCCTTTTTCTCATATCCATTGGATCTTAATGAAATGTCCTTTTGATCTTTTTTTTAATATCCAATTCTGTTGGATCCTTATGACTATCCATCCCATGGATCTGTTATTAATATCCTTTTAAGATCCATTGGATCTTAATGACATATCACAAGCATCTGTTGTAAAGTTCATTTTCAAATAAAAAACAGCACAATAATTTGTATCAATTTATTTAATTTTGATAATATAAATGTAATATTTAATATACACAAATGTCAAAAAAACATTTTTGCAGCCGTATTTCGGTTTTGTGTGCCAAATCGTTAATCGTGTGTAGTCTACAAATGCAGCTGTGTACTGAATCCTGTGTGTTGGCACACATATGTGGTCTTCAAAATAGTAGCAATATACGAAGGTTTGTCCTTTTCCCCTGATAGAAAAAAAGAAAATATACAGGGAGCCGTACCACTTTAGTTTCAAGGAGTTGTTTTTCCCATAAAGTCCTTTTGAATATGTAAAAGAGCACAAGAAAGATATGCAAATACATTAGTATTATTGAAGTACGTGTTTACTAAACAATTAAACAAGTAGACTAAAATGCGAAAACATCATAGACAATATGTATTCAATTATACATCTACATGCATGCAAAAATAAACATACAAACTGAAACTGAATAAAACTAAACTTGTACATACTTGTGCATATGAACGCATGCAAAGCATGTACATACATATGTACGCATTTATACGCAGGAAAAGAAATGCGCGTGATACTTACAACTACTTAGGCCCAATTTCTCAATGTCCGGTTAGTCAAACTTACCGGCAGGTTAGCTGAATTTGCGTGTCTCATGCTGTTTTTGGCGAGAACCGAGCGGCAAAGTTAACCGCTGCCTTAAGATGGGGTCAAATTTTAACCTGCCGGCCAGTTGCGATAGAATTATCGATATTTTTAATATCAATTGCCAAAACCAAATTTTTAAAAATAAACAAATTTCTTATCGATATTTTTATCGATCGAGAAACAGCTGTGTTCAAAATTTGTATTTTTTACTTTGTCAATTGCCAAAACAAAATCTTTATAAATAAATAAATTTCTTACATCCACGCAATGGAAATGAAAGATTCAGGCGCTAAGAGCAGGCAAACTCACTGCCCGCCGTCTACAAAATCGAAGGGCCCACCTGGCCAATGGCTCCACCAATTGCCTCATGCGATGTGGTATACCGATAGTGATTTAACCGCTGATACGTGTGCACCATAATGAAAATATAATCCACACGCACGGCCAGCACCAGGATTACCACAATGGCCAACATGGTGGTGGTACCCACATAACCCAAGACGGAGCTACGAATAAATAATGCGAGAGAGTACAGGGAGAGTATTTATTATTTTACTGATCTGGATGATGCCTAATTTGTTCAACGATTCAGGTTAACAAACTCAGCATGTCAAATAATTCTTGCTAGGATTAGAGAGCAAATATCTTCGCTAAGTAATAGGTAAAACCTTAACTTCAGTTGTTATTTAATTTATTTGGATTTCGATTGTTAACAGGAATCGTGGATTGTTGTCAAAGAGCAAACTTATGGTGGCGCTGCGCTCTTATGCAAGTGGCTTCTTCCTTATCATTGCGGGCGACTTCTGTTGAGTCAGACTTCCTTCGGCAAACCGTGCAGTTAATCAAGATTCCCACGCTATTGCCTTACTAGCCATCAAAAATAGACACTGACTGATTTATTTTTGCTAAAATTTTAGAAGTCAATTAAATATTTTTAAAGCTTACATATCATAAATAAAAACGTACCATCATTTATTTATTTATTTAGTTTATAGTTAACTATAAACTATTTTATTCTAGGCGATTTTGCCTTAAAGATTATTATGAGAGCCCATTTAATTCTCCGTTGAACAAATGTTGTCCCATGTAATTTGGATACCGTTTGACGAAGATATTCGAAAATTTCTGAGTACACCTCGGCGATCTAGTATTTTTTTTAGTATGCTAACATATTAGTGTGTTCTATAACATAAGTGACCCAATAATTATGCTCTATTTTGTTTGGCGCCAAATTCAAATAATCTTTTTTAAACATTTTTTTTTTTTTTTTTTTAGCTTTTTTTAGTATTTATTGAATCTTCTCTTAATGAGACTAACAATAATTTTTCAAATCTTAATCTAGAAACTATTGTACAACCATCTCCTATTGGAGCTGGTTTATGTTCTGCGGCCCTTTAATTCAGTCGCTGGGTTGGTAGATCTTTTCTTCGGAGGCGAGAATGCGTTGCTTGCAGGGTGAGAGACTGTGCAAGTTCATTACGGTGGGCTAGAAGTTTTTCAGAATATTTGCGCTTTAGTTGCTGTATTTCAGTTTCGACCAAAGGGATCCTCAGGTCGTTGTGGATACACTCGTTGCGAATGTACCATGGCGCTCCAGTGAGTGTTCTAAGAACTCTTGATTGTGATCTTTGAAGGATGTCCACACTACTCGCACAGGCATTTCCCCATAGCTGTGAGCCATAAGTCCAGACAGGCTTTATGATGCTTTTGTACAGTAAGACTTTATATTCCAGTTTTAGAGGGGAACGGGAGTTAATTAGCCAGTGAAGGCTATTGGCCTTTAGCCTTATTTGAAGTTTTTTCGACTCTATGTGTTTGCGCCAAGTGAGCCTTCTGTCGAGGTGGATACCAAGGTAAACAACATCGTTTGATTGTGGTATCATAGTCGCGTTTAGGAATATCTGGGGACAGGTGCTTCTGTTGAGTGTGAACGTCACGTGTTTACACTTTTGCTCGTTAATTTTTATGCGCCAGTTGGCCAGCCACTCCTCCACGTGAGATAGGTGGCTTGCCAAAAGTCTGGATGCGATAATTGGACATCGTGATCTGCTTAGAATTGCCGTATCATCAGCAAAGGTGGACATTGTTAGTCGGGGGTCTGTTGGGATGTCGGCAGTGTACAATACATACAGAAAAGGACCGAGAACGCTACCCTGTGGCACTCCGGCTCCAATGATGAACTCTTCCGTTGTGTACTCATTTTGACGAACAGAAAAAAACTCTGTTGCTGACATAACAAAGAGTTTGTGTGTATTTGTTGGAAGCAGTGTCCTAATTTTATATATAAGCCCGTCCAACCAAACGCGGTCAAACGCTTGAGCAACATCTAGGAAAATGGCAGAGCAGTATTCGTGGTGCTCATACGCAGTCCGAATATCTGAAGTTAAACGGTTGACTTGCTCAATGGTCCCGTGTTTTGCTCGGAACTCAAATTGATGTGAAGGAATTATATTTTGTGCATGGGTATCAATTTTGCGAAGTAAGATATTCTCAAATACTTCTGATAAGCAAGGTAGCAGGCTAATGGGTCTATATGATGACGCTTGTGTTTTATCCTTTCCTGGTTTCTGAATCATTATGATTGTCGATTTTTTCCACTGAATTGGAAGGTATCCACATCGCAGTACGGCATTGAAGATTCTCGAGATGTATGTAATGGCAGGACTTGGAAGTTCCATAATCATTTTAGGCGTAATAAGATCATGTCCTGGTGCTTTTTTGGGATTGAGTTCTGTTATAACTTTTTTTATTTCAAGCGAATGAACTTTGATTGGGTAAGTCTGTGCGGCAGTGGGAATCAGTGGCAGTGCATATGCATTGGTTGGTGGATTCGGCTGGAAAACATTTCTTAAGTGAAGTGCAAAGACATTTGCCTTTTCTTCGTCGCTGCGGGCCCATTTTCCTCTCTGATCCCTCAAAGGCGTATCTACCTTTGCAGGTGGCTTTATGCTTGCGTGTGCTCTCCATAGGGGGAATTTGGTGCTTGTAGGCGATAGTTTTTCGATGTAACGGCTATGGGCTAGCTGCTCCTCAGCTTCGAGTGCTTTGTAAAGTACGCGCTCTGCATGTCTCAGGCGAGTCCTTGCAGCAGGCGACCGATTGCTCTGCCATTCTCTTCTTGCACGCCGCTTTTCAGTGACCAGCCGGTCTATAAAGCTTTTCGTTAATCTACGATCTTGCTGAGGTGTTGTTGTTGATGCTGTTAGTGGGCTCGAGTGATGAGCTGCAGCAGTAATGATTGAGCTCAGGGCTCGGACTGAATTTTCAATGTCTTCTTCGCTGTTTATGGTTGGGCTCAGTTCAATGTGACTGCTTATATATTTTTTGTATTTGAGGCAGTTTGTCTTATGTGATGTCAGTCTCCGAGGATACTCTCTGATCTGAGGACACTCCAGAAGGGTAAAAATAATCGGAGAATGGCCTGACGACAAATCTGCGAGTGCTTCTGCAGTTACCAAATTTTGTGGAACTTTTCTTGTTATGGCAAAGTCTAAAGGGTCGGGTATTTTCTTGGGATCTGCTGGCCAATATGTAGGCCTACCCGGAGATACATAGTCGAGTTTGTTTGATGCGCGCATAAGTACGCTATACAGTTGCTTTCCTTTTGGATTAGTCAGTCTAGAGCCCCAGTGCGGATGTTTCGAGTTATAGTCACCCGCGGCTAAAAAGCGCTGACCTAATGTATTAAAGAAATCTAGAAATTGATTTTCTAATATTGCGAAGAGTGGCGGACAATAAACCGCCGACAAGGTGATATTGCCTCTTTTAGATTCTACACATATTGATGTGGCTTGTAGGTAGTTTTCCGAAAATCCCGATAGTGGGTAATGCTTAATGCGGTTTCTGACTAGGATGCCAGTTCCGCCATGGGCTTTACCATCTGGGTGATTTGTGCCATAAAATGCATACCCCGGTAATTGAAAGTTATATCTGTCCGTCAGATGAGTTTCCGCAAGAAGCATTGTGTCGATTTCATTGTCTTGGAGAAATTTGGATAGCTCCACTTTGCGGCGAGGAATGCCATTTGCATTCCAGAGTGAAACTCTTAGGAGAGCCATTATTTGGTTTGTTGCGAGGCGAGCATTTGAATGAGAATGCCTTGATTCCTCATTTGTTCTTGCATTGCGTTTTGCATAAATCCAATGAATTCCTTCAGTGTTTGCTGCAACGATAAAAACATGCTTTCTAAGCTACTATAGTTTGATGGTTGTTCCGCTTGTTTATTAATTGTTGGCAGAGCCGGATCAGTTCGTGTATCGTGTGAGATTGTGGCTGGCGATGTGGGTCTATTCATTCCTAGTTTCAATGCACTTGCAAAAGAAACGCCTTGGGTAGTACTCGATGGGACAAACGACGATCTAGCAGCTTTGGTAAAGAAAACTCCAGGAGTCGATTGCGAGGGTGTAAACTGATTAAGGTTTCCATTGGAACGTGCAAATTCAGTGCGCGTATTAATCCTGCTCTTCAGATCTTTGTAGACTGAGCAACCTCTATAATTTGCAGTGTGGTTGCCTCCACAGTTACTGCACTTTTTAACAGAAGGGTCCTCCTTGCTCGCAGGACATGTGGCAGTGTTGTGCAGCTCTCCGCATGCTACACAAACAGGTCGTAGAGCGCAGTAGGCTTTAGTGTGCCCGAATTCTTGGCAATTGGTACATTTTACTGGATTTGTACGTTTGTGGGGCTCCTCTACAGTTATTCTGCGGTGCAATAAGAACTCTAGGTTGTAAATTGGGTGCACAACATTTTTGTTGGGAGCTGTGTTTTCCGGACTTACCTCAACTTTGAATAGTAGCTGGGGTATTTTGTCTCTGTTCATAAGGTTTATTACGGACTTGATCTTAAGTCCCTTTTCTTCTAAGGCAGTGCCGACTTCCGTTGATGGCACACTTGATTCAATGCCTTTGATTACCACTTGTAGTCCTTTGCAGCTTTTTAGTTGGTAGGTGTAATAGTTTTTGTTTTCAGTTCTTAGGTATTTGTCGACAGTGCGATAGTTTTCCTCGGTGTTGACTTGGAGCTTCGTTTCGCGTATTTTGCCTTTGCTGACTGATGTCACATAAAAGTTGTTGTTGCCTATTAGTGGGATAAGCTTAGCAACTAGGGTCGCGCAGTTCTTATCTCTTATGTAGATTGGTGGAGGCCTTGGTTTTGCGGCATTTGGAGCCTTTTCATCGCACTCTGCGTCAAGCTGTTTGCCAAGAATTGGAACGCTATATATGAGCGGATCTTTGTCCACAGGTAAATCACTTGTTTTGTTAATTTTTGGAGTGTTGCCGCTTTTTTTGTTTTGCGGGCTTAGTTTTCGTTTGTTTATTTGTACATACCGATCGATGCCAGTCTGCACATATGAGCGGGTGGTTGGTGTTGTACTTCCTTGTGTGTCTGTTGGTGGGAGTGCGTGCTGCGTTGACATTATTGGAAGATGGTTGGTGGTGATCGATTTATTTTGAACACTTGTTGTTGTTGTGCTTGTTAATGTCGATTGTGCTGTAGTAAGCGTTACCGTACTCATCGTGGGCAGAGGGGAGGGGCATTGAGCACTCCATGTCGGAGCGGTTGAAAAAGAGTTTACGTTCACATCACTTGTTGGTTTTAGCGTGCTGGCGGGGTCGGGGGAAACTACTGCAAAGTAAGCATTGTTGCGCTGTATAGAAAGCCGGCGATCGCTTTGCTGTTGTTGCATTTGAGCAGTGAGTTCTCTCTGACTCATGGTGTTGTTGGTATTTTTTCCAGTTGCATTTGTTGTGTTTGTATACGTTGTCATTTAATTAAATTAAATTTAATTAAAAAAATCAACGAATTAGATATTATTGGACAACATAAGTACGAGTGCCTATGAATGTCCATTAGCGTCTTTTGTCGCGGGTCGAAGGTGTTTGTTAAAAATATCCGATTTGAACACTTTTATAACGTTTTTAAACGGAGCTCAAGAAAAACACGTCTGACCTCGACGGCGGTTGGCTTAGAATGCTTATATATTTAAACTTCCATGCTTCACGATTTCTAGGCAACTACTATCAACTACTGTCCCCTGCTATAAAGTAGCAAAACACATTGGATAAGGGCTTAATCCCGAAAAGAATTTCGGTTTCGGTACCGGTTCCGGTATGTCCTGAAAGGATTGTTTCGGTTAAAGGTTCTATTTCGGCTTTCGGTTTCAATACGGTACCCGGTTTTTTATTTCGGAATACCGGTACGTACCGGTATAAGTACTCCCTTTTTTTAATATTGGAAAAATTATCTGTATCTGATGTATCTGAGATACATCTAAATCATTTTATTCCTGTGTAATAAAACGAATCAAAATGCAACACGAAATTAATGGTTTCACATTTAATCATTCATCATACAATTCTGGGAACTTTGTGTAGGATTCTGACCACCAGTTAAGAATGTAATCATGGTTTCGAACACGTTAAACTGCGAGAAAAGTCTTAATGGAATCCAGTAGTTGTTTTGCTAGAGCCGACGAATTTTTGTATATTTTCAATTTGCAGTGTATCCAAAAAGAATTAAAGTCGCCCAAAACAAGATTTTCGGCTTGAAGCTTAGTTGCCGAGTTCTAATATGCGTACAATTTTGCGAACTCCCCACACTTTCCGGTGCAGAGAAAGCCGTTATCTGCAGCCGCAAAACTGGAGCAAATGTTAAAAATGTCTTCCGCTGCAAATATTTAAGCATCCTATAGGTTGAGCTCCAACTCGTGACTAAATCTACGATGCGCTCTGCACCAGATTTGAAACGGTTTATTTCGGCTAAAGGTTCCGGAACCGGTTCCGGTATTAAGCCCTGCATAGGATACATCTTAAGGAACATATCATCTGAAAAGTAGAACATACAAAATTCAGCTCAATTAAAGGACAGACTTCGAGACCTGCAGATTGAAAAGGACAAAATATTGGTATCATTTGATGTGATATCATTATTCACCAATATCCCAACATCACTAGCGATAAACAATATCCTGGAACGATGAATTAGCACCACACACAGATATACCCAAACGACTGTTCAAGAAATTGCTGGAATTCTGCCTGATAGAGAACAACTACTTCACATACAATCACAGTCTACAACCAAATATTTGGAATGCCAATTTTTTAGATAAAGTACTGGACGATACTTTTGAAAACCTGAAAACCGTAAAGTCGAAGGATACAGACAAAATCTTGGAAGTACTAAACAAACAACACATGCGAATTCAATTCGCGGTGGAAATACTACTAAACCAATGGCATCGGGCAGGTTAATTAATTACAACTCAAACCACCCACCCAACCAGAAAATCAACACGGCTAAAAATCTGATTAGAACAGCCTACTCATTAAGCTATGAACAGTTTAAACCAGACAACTACATTAAAATAAAGAAAATTTTACTGAGCAATAGCTACCCAG
The DNA here is from genome assembly GCA_037044535.1 of Lordiphosa magnipectinata. Taxonomy (NCBI): domain Eukaryota; kingdom Metazoa; phylum Arthropoda; class Insecta; order Diptera; family Drosophilidae; genus Lordiphosa; species Lordiphosa magnipectinata. The sequence goes on along the minus strand of JBAMBO010002735.1, from coordinate 111,266 downwards.
ATCACCTCATTAATCGACTAATTAAGGAAACAGCAGACAACTTATTTAATAATAAAAACACCAAGGAGAACCAACAAGAACCAAAGAAATACATAGGTAGGTAGTTTTTCTAGGTACCATTAGAAATCCAAGAGGATCTTTGACGTTTTGGCAAATGCCAATAGTTGCTTGGGAGACTTCCTTGCCGCCTCTTCGAGAGAGGTGAGACTTGGGGAGTGCAGATGTCTTGATCTTGTCTTAGCGATCGCTGCGATCGTGCGTAAGTTTTTTGTCTCTTGTCTTACACATAATTTTTGAGATTCTGCAGCCGGTTGTGTTCTTTCACTTTCCTCTGCTTATTTCTCTGCTATCTCCACCATCTTGCTGTATAGCGTCTGTACGGAGACAGGTATGTTTAGTGTTGCTTCTTGGCTTAGTGCGGTTCCGGCTTTTGCAAGACTGTCAGCCATTTCATTTCCATCAATGCCCCGGTGGCTGGGAATCCAATAGATTTGCACCTTTCTAGAGATGCAGGGGGAATCTATTGCCTCCCTGCTTGCCAGAACATTTTTGGAGTTAATAGGGTGTCTCTGCATTGCTTTGATTGCCGCTTGGCTGTCAATCTCTACCGTTTACTTCGATTAATGTTGCGTATTTTGAGTATACGTCGATACAAGATAAGAATTGTTTATTACACTGTGCAACACTAAAAAGTTGATACAGTTGTGACCAAAAAAATTTGAAAGGATATGATGGTAGTACAAAAACCCTGGCTGGGTTTGGTCTAGTTAGCTGCCATTTTTTTTTTATTTCACTTTGACGTTTTTGGCTCATGTTTGGATTTTTAGAAAAAAATGTAGTCTTTCTCATACTCATAGCTCCGAAACCATTTGGAATATGGCCCTAATGTCTGGAGCTAAGTTGTACCTCTTGACTCTAGGTCTTTCCGTGATAGCAATGTATATTTGGTTGTCTTCTTGTGCGCCATGCACTGTAGCTGCGATACTACTGGGTGTTTCTCCCAAGAAATTTTCTTCAATTTTTATTCTTGACAAAGCGACTGCTACTTGGTTTTCTTTACCGGGGATATATTTTATGTGGTAGTCAAATTCGTTTAATCTGATCTTCCATCTTTGCAGTTTCCTGTTTGGTTCTTTTATATTATATTATTAAGCCAAACTAAAGGTTTATGGTCAGAAAAAATATCAAATTTTCTTCCGTAAAGATATGATCTGAAATATTTTGTTGCCCAAACAATAGCTAGAAGGGTTTTTTCTATTGCTGAATAATTAATTTCGTGTTCGTTTAATGTTCGGCTGGCAAAACATATTGGTTTGTGTTCTTGTGATAATACTGCACCTATAGCAATATTACTCGCCAGTGGTTAGTGAAAATTGTTTTTCAAAATTTGAGTATATCAGAAATGGGTTTGACATAATGAGCAGTTTTAATTTTTCAAAAGCTAAAACAGTCTTTTTCTTGGATGTTAATCTTTGATCCTTTTTTTAATTTAGATGTCAAAGGTTTTGCCATTTTAGCATACAAAGACCTTCGAATGATTTTATTTCCTTAGTGGTTTTTGGTATCGTAATGTTTTCGATGGCATGTATTTTTGTTGGATTTGGTTTGATACCTTCTGTTGTTATAATGTGATCTAGGAATTCCGTTTCTTTTTCCACTTCACTTCAAGAGGTTATTCATATAACGTTGAAAAATTGCTGGTGCATTTTTCAAACCAAAAGTCATTCGAGTGTACTTATAATGACCCTTCTTAGTTGAGAAATCAATTTTGGGAATCTATTTTTTATCCATTGGAATTTGATGAAATCCTTTTGCTAGATCTATGGTGGTGAAATATTGACACTTTCCAAGTATATCTCTGACGGTGTTTTTATTCACATCACGATAGTCGTTCACTGTACTGTATTTTTTTCTTCCAGATCTTTCCAATAATTAGAGTTTGATTTGCGAATTATGCCATGTTCAAGCATATCCTTTATTTGTTTTTCAACTTCTTCGTCGAAAGTTTGTGGGTATTTGTATGGTTTCTTGTAGATTGGTTCATTGTGTTTAGTTTTAATAACATGCTTAATTGTACTTGTGAAAGTCAAACTCTCACTCTCTTTGTACTGTATGTCTCTAAACTCGAATGGAACTTTTGTTAACCTTTTCTTTTCTTCTTCGTTTAGATGTTCTAAACGGAACTCATAACATTCGTGTAATTCGTTATTGATTGCGAACACTGTATGCTCGTATTGGATTTGTAGCGGATCGAGGCATTTGTATGCGGTCGCGTCGTTGATATTTTTTACTTCTTCGTGTTCATATTTCATGAGGAATGGGAAGTTATTTATTATTATCATGTCGGTGCCTTGGTTGTTTATTGCGTTAGTGTCTTTTAAAAATTGTCGGCCAAGTACGACGTTATATTATATTTTTGGGAAAAAATATGGCAATAAAATTTTTGATGTGTGGAGCAAAGTTTACTTGGTATCTTTGAAAACGCTCTGTTTTAATTTTTCTGCACTATTTATAGTGTGTACATCGATTTGACTGTTTTTGATTTTAAAATTTAAATGATTTTTTGTCATCAGGTTAATAGATGAACCTGAGTCTATTACGCATTTTAAGACTTTATTATTAAAGATAAAATTGATGTCTGGGTTTGTTGTTCTTCTCTTTTTCCGCTTCCGAGTCCGAGGCAGTTTGATGAATATTTTCAGAGGTGTCCATTTTTTGATGGCCACTTCCACTTCCAGTTTGTCTCTTAACCGGTGGATTTGGAGGAGTAGAATAATGTTGATTTTGTTGCATTTGCTGATTGTTTTCAGTACGATTCTGATATTTTTGATTATTATTGTTACTTGTTTGAGGCGGAATGTAATTTTGAGAATAATTTCCTTTATATCCACGATTATCATTATTTTTACGATTATCATTACCTTGTGAGTTTGATGGACCATTGGAATTGTATGACTCCTTCTTTCTGAGCTACCTGCTTTAATCTTAGGATTAAAGTTACAACATGTCTGGCTTAAGTCATATATAACCTGTCAGGAAGTTTTCTCATTATAACGTCTTTTATAAATAAGTGTATTCATCATATTCATTTGTTAATTTTCCAGTGTTAATTTGTTTGAAATTATGAATGACTTATTTTCTAACTCCTCTACAAACTTACGAATACTTCCATTGAATTGGGTGTTAAACGTCTTAATAGTTTTTCGCATGGTGTTTGAATTTTGAAGGCTTCAATGAGTGCGCTCATGAGTTCTGCCCAGTTGTTGGCTGCTGATAATTGCGATACGCGTTGAGCTTCTCCGGATATTTGCATCTCGATGGCTCTAAATAGCACGTTGTGTTGACGAACATCTCTTGTTGGGTATAGTTGCATTATGAATTCCACTCTTCTGATGAATGCACATAGATCTTCTGCTGATCCACTAAAGGTAGGCACCTACTTGATTTGTACCAGAGATTGACTGAGATGTTGCTCTGATAGCTGTAGTACTTGTTGTTATACTGCTGGTGTCATTTTGATTATTTTGTTGGTTTTTCATTTGTTGGTGATGTTTTAGGTTTTTATTGTGATTTGTTTTTGCGATATTAAAATAAAACTGGATTTTTTCACATAAATTTGGCGGTCACACTGTTGCTTAAGGGGGGATCCTGCTTTAGAAGCTTCAAAATATCGATTTTTCCGAGGACTTTTTTGGGAAGGAAAGAAATATTCGATTGAAACGAAACTTTCAGGTTTTATTGTTATATATTACAACAGTCTTCTCAAATTTTTTCATTAAAATATATGTCATATTATGCCTAGCACAAGCATTTCGCCGAGGCGCCTCGAGTTAATTATCCCATTATCCCTAGCAAACCTATCTATTTTTAAAAATATGTCGGCGTTGCAAACATTGATACAATCTAGAATCTCTGCTACCGGACGACTAACATATATCTGGACATCATCAGCGTACATATGGACTTTAGAATTAGACAAATTACTTGGAAGATCATTAACATATACAGAAAACAACAGAGGTCCTAATACCAAGCCTTGAGGAACACCTCGCGTGAGGTTTTTTAAATCAGAAGTGGAAGATCCCGAGACCACGGCTTGTAATCTATCAGATAAGTAAGACCTGAGAAGTTTGGTAGCAGTACTAGAAAAATTATAAATATTGTTGAGCTTAGTGCATAGAATATTATGATTCACCGTATCAAAAGCCTTGCTGTGATCAAGGAGCGTCAGGAAAACAACATTGCTTTCATCCACCTCTTTTCTGATTTCATCAGCTATGTTTACGAGCGCTGTTGTGCAGCTGATTGCACTTCACTCAACAATGAATTGCTACCAAGAAATTCTTGTATTTGTGCAGCCATAATACGCTCAAATGCTTTTGCCAAGAATGGGAGAATGGAAATTGGCCTGAACTCATCATTACCTTTAGGTATTGGCAAGATTTTTGCTCTTTTCCATATTTTCCATAGACTGTATTAAGAATGTGTGTAATATGCTCAAGAAGAAAATGAGAAAGAAATGATTTGATCTTAAGGATATTTTCTAAGACGTCACAAGAACTGACACACACAAAACTAAAACTATTATCACAGTAGGGGTCAGAATTCAGGTACATGTTGCAGGCAGCTTCAGGTACTTGGTTTTTTATAAGTTGATCATTTAGTTTATTCACGTCAATGTCAGTCTTAGCTTGAGGTTTATTATTGAGTATTCCCAAATTTTTAAGATCTCTCCAATTGTGTATAGTCGATATAGTGTTCTGAAATTTATTACTGTAGAAGTCACGTTTCGTGTTATATATTGTATTTGTCGTCATTTTACGAAGTCTTTTATACTCATTTTGTAGCTCATTCGTTTTATAACGCTTCCATCTTGTGTTCGCAAAATCTCTTTTTTTGATAAGTCGTTTTATATTCAAATTAAACCCTGATTGCACCAAGGGTTTTATCATTTTTGACTTAATTGGCACATATTTTTCCAAAAGATAGGACACATTTCGATGCAAGATGCTGAGTTGAGCGTCCGCTGTAGGGGACTGGTATAGCGGCGACCAATCGCGAGAAATAACTTCAGTCTGTAAGCCTTCGTAGTTAATATTTTTAAAGTCCCTGTACTCTATCTTAAGGCTACTGTAGTCAAGAGTTAGTTCATAGGTCAGTAAAATCAGATGATGTTTAGAAAAAGCTGGCACGGAGACCTGGATATATAAAAGTATTTTATTTGCGTCAGTAACAAAAAACACGTCCAGTAATGTATTCGTAGTATTAAAGAAATGAGTAGGTGTGGTTGTGTTGACGGTGCTTAAGCCTAGTGATTCCATACTGTCCACAAGAAAACTGTCGCACAGGGGATTGCTGTTTAGGTCACCAGCCAAAATAACATCCGTGTACAGAACTGACAGTTCCGTAACAACATCAATAAAATTTGCCAGTTCAATGTTCCGATTAGGCCTATAAATACTACCGATTAGAGTCTTTGTTGCATTTGTCTTAAAGGCTATTTCTAAAAATAAATATTCTATTGCACTATTCATTGGATGTTTTCTTACGAGTCTAGAGCTCAATCGTCTGTTCACATAAACAGCAACTCCTCTTGCATGTCCCACACGATCAGCACGATACACAACATATCCATCACATAAAATTGACAAGTCACATAACTCGGACACAAACCACGTCTCTGACCCACGAATAACGTCAACTTCAGATTTCACAAAAATATACCTAAACTCATTGATTTTATTTGTTAAGCTCTGTGCATTAATATGAACGATCCTTAAACCTTCGTTCTGATTTGCCAGAATTTTGACTAAGCTACTTGCGATTGAGGGTTCTCTTTCATCCTGCATCAATTAAAATAATGAAAAATCCTATACATAACACACGCTGTACATATATATAAACAAAAGAAACCAAAATAAAAGATGATAGATATACGATTAAATTAAACACTACACTTAAACTTAGTCTACCATCAAAGAGTGCTTTATACAAGACTCTATTGTCGAAAATTATTGTTTTCAGACGCTCCAGGTCCAGCTGAAGCCTCTGACATAGAATGTTGGTCGGGGGGGCTCGAACGGAGAATGGGGCGCTCAGCTGTGGTATGAGGGGGAGAAACGGGAGGAAAGTTGGACGGTGAGAACTGCAAAAGCTCTTCCACCTTCTCAATGCAGTAAACACTGTTATGGACACTCCACCCACAGTTGGTTGAATAATCCCCTCACACTTTACCCCTCAACAAAGGGCACGCCATGCATACGCAAATCGCACGCGTTGTTGTTGGTCTTCTGCACTGCCAGCCTCCTTTCCAACACCTCAACCCGCGCCAGTAAAGGCCGTAGCACACCAACCTCTTGCTCAAGAGAGTTGACTTTGTCATGGAGCTGCCTCATCTCCTGCCTCATCTCACCGGCCATTACATCAAGCCGCTCCAGCAGCACTTCGAGGGTCCGTTGTTCAGCCTCCCGCATGTTCGACGTGAGAATTTCGGCCTGCTGCTCGAAACGCTCGTCAAGCAACTGGCTTAGATGCAATGACTGATTCGACAAAGATTGGTCAGCCTTAAGGTCAGTACTGGTGTTCTGACGACGACGTTTGACAACTTGGTCAGTGGTATTGGATGACTTGGTGTTTTTGTTTGCGTGATATTTGCTGGCCATTGTGTTAAATTTTTGAAAATGAAGGTGTGCGAAAACTTTATTGATTCACTGTGTGTGCAACGGGTTGTGCATGTTTGTATTAGTTTGGCTATGCTTTGTTTTTTTTGATTGCAATTTGTATGCCAGCTGTTATTGCAGTTGAAATCAAAGCAATGATCCAAAATTGTATATTGTTGATTTAATTGTATTTATGGTTTGTTAAAAATTTAATTTAAGTTTTTAAACAATTTTTAATAAAAACTTTTGGGAGCCAATTTTATGCGCGTCTAGCTTCGATAACGATAACAATCAATCGTTAATCATAACTTTCTTAAGGTTTTTTAGGTTAAACTAGAAGAGAATTTATAGCCTATTTCCACCAAAGAAATGAAGCTTCATTTCTTGAAATGACAAGAAATGAAGAAAATGATATCATTTCTTCCATACAAATTGTTGTTGCATTTTGCCCTTCATTTCCTTCATTTCTCAAAAATGATGGCATTCCCCACGAAGAAATTTGGTATTTTTTTAAAAAGTATTTGCTACTCTCTGGCACTACTCGTTACTCTCTGGAAATAGAAAGTGTCATCACCAATAAACTATTGATTTGAATTTAAAAATAAGGCGCAATTTTGTTTATAATATAATTTAGTCAGAATAAGTTGTGTATTTAGCTTTCTGCTGATTATACAACAGCGTTAACAAGGCGTTCGCCCAGGGTAATTGCTTTCCTGCCGGGTATGTCTTTTTTTGGGTAAATATAGCAAAAACTCCCCGTGAGTTTGAAAGTGGCGCCTGTTGTTTAAATCAAACCATTCAGCTGTTTTTGTCAACGTGGCATTGCGAATATCAAAATGATGAAGATTTGTCAATGGAAACAGCATCATTTTTAGAAATGAAAATGATAAGAAATGAAGCCAGTGGAAATAGGCTATTAATCCCGAATACAATAAATTTTGTCTCGTTTCGATAGGACATTTAATTTTTTCCGTATCTTTCCCGCCAATTAGGAAAAATCGTAAAAATTCAAAACCGAGAAATCGCACGTCAAAGTTTTCGTATATAAAAAATCGTATATAAAAAATCTCGACGCTTGCTCACTATTTCTCCTGTAACTTTAAAAATATTTTGAATTTGCTTCTGAAATTTTAGGAACGCATTCTTGGATAGTTTGGGTAGACATTTATGCAAAAAAAAAAAATTGATTTTTTGAAACCTCTAAAGCAGGCTCGATGACGACTTAGATTTGATTTATTTCACGACGGTTCTTTTGCGGATAAGTATACAACATTTAGCACTAAGTATTTTTTTTGTGGTAGTCCTAGGATCTAGGATATCGATTATTCTTTTAATGATCCTTAAAACGTTTGACTTATCCTACCGACGGCGCCAATTAGGAATTTGATAGTTTGCTGTTATAAAAAAATGAATTTCTTTATTAAAATATCAAATACGTTTGTGGATTATATTGAATAAACCAAGTACTTAATAGCAGCGGTTGCAAGATCAAGTTGGCGCTTAGCAGACCTCGGCTTTGAGCTTTTTATACTCGTTACTCGTAGAGTAAAAGGGTATACTAAAGACGTGCAAATGTATGTAACAGGCAGAAGTGTTGGCATTTGCGAAAATTCGGTACGTTGGGTTGTTAGGGATGGGATTTTTATCGATAGTTTTAAGGTAGTATTAGGGATAGTTCGATAGATTGGCGTGTAGGTGTAAGGTGATATATGTGTGTGTCGGCAAGCAGTGGCAATAGGGTGATTCAAGAGTGCAAGGGAAAGTAGTAGTGAGGGGAATTTTTGCGAAGGAGGGGAAAACGCCACCAGTCGGCGGTTATTCAAACAATCGACGACTGGATGGTGCTGTCCCACTCACTTGATTTCTGGGCAGGATCGGGGGGCGAGGATAGAAATTACTCTAATACAGGCATCTTACTCGCACATAGGGGACTAGAAGGGCTTGGCCTTGGCCTTGATATAGCACAATGAACCCGAAGTTCGAAATTGGGTTACATTGCGGGATTAATGGAAGGCAGCTAAAGCGATAAAGGGGACCCAAAAGCTTGACTTCAAGGCAGTCAAAATTTCTAAGCGGCAAATGCAGATCATACTGTCCGCAAGTCAATGCAAAGAAGACGAAAAAAAATAAAATTCGAAATAAAATTTGAAATAAAATTAAAATTATATCAGTATAGTGAACGCAACCTGTGCATCTACTGATATAAAACAAATTAAATCTCATAAAAAGAAAAGGAAAAAAAAAGTGAGTGAAAGTGTTCAGCGGCTGAAGAAGTTTAATTAAATTTAAACTTCTGCCATTTTTCAGCGTGGTCAGACGACTAGACTGGCCACGTTCTAATTTTTGGGGCACCAGCAAATGAGCCAGCCCAGAGGGATTCGTTTTCGCGTCGCCAAAGCGTACGGAAGGTCCAAGGCCCTGTTCCCGAGAAGAAAAAAATTCCAGAGTGAGTCCGTTTCATGCCGAGGAGGGCTACAATTTGGTGGCCAGACAAAAAAAAAGAGGAGAAGGCCATACTGATTTATCGCCAGTCACTCCATACACCCGGACCAGCACCACCAATAACATTTCTTTCATGCGACCGTGATTTGTGTGATTTAATACACATTAAATTCTTCCCGTTTCTGCATAAGTAAAATTAAATTAAAAATTCTTTTGCACGCAATCTACAACCTCGGTAATATAAATTTTTTTCCACTAAATATAAATAGTTTTTTTATTTATTCGCATATAAAACGCATATTCATATACATATATCTTCATCATTGCATACATTTTCACATTACCTATATATTATATATTACACATATTACGTATTAGCTACACATCATATTTAAAAATTTTCCTTTGTAATTGTCCAACGTTCCTCGTGTCCGGGATTGTGCTGTCTCTTTGCGTAAATTTTTAAGTAAGCCCTTGCTCAGTGCACGTTTCCCCTAAACCGTCCCTTGGAGCTCCACCAGGATAGATAGGATCGTATTTCGCACATCTAGACTGATAAATGATTAATAAATATATATATATATAACTCGCCGGAAAAATATACGCACCTTATTGGGAACTTTGCCCAATAAATGAGCCATCGCTTATTATACACGACCCGACCCGTGAGACGAGGTGCTGAAAGGCAAAAATTTAAAGTTTAACATAAATAATTTCGTGAAAATAGGTATAAAAAGTATCTGTAGTTGAAGATTGTAGTATCTTAATGTCGCGGATAATTCCTGTTAGTAATATAAGAAGATAATAAATGTTTAAAGTATTGAAGATGATGGGCTAAGTTTGTAGGCCAGGGGAGGGAATATGCGACGCTAGCCTGGATTAAACGAGGTTTGTCCGGTGTTGAAATGGGTGACGTTCTTCAAATCTGAGAAGGAGCATCACAGGAAGGGTGGGAGCGCGGTGACAGATCCATCTGTGTCGCCAACCTGGGATCTTTTTTTTGTTATTGTTGTCTATTGTTTTTGATTGTCTGCACGCAGATCAAGTTTATTTCAAATTTTTGCCACGCCCACCCACGCCCCCACAATAAAAAATGTTGAATAAGTCCCACAATTTTTGAGATATCGATCTCAAATTTAAAACTTACATTTATATTCGCAACATCTATTAGCCCTGAAATTTTCATCAAGATCGGCCGATTTAAAAAAATGTTGCATATTTTTCGGCTGACCCACCTCATGCATACAGGAAGGCTATTAAACATTTGTTTCCATGAGTAACGGGTATATCGAAGTCGGTTAGAGCCGACTTTAACTTACGCTCTCGTTAAGAATGAAGTTCTAAAAAAGGCTTTTCTCTCCTTTCTCTTTTCAGAGTGGGTTTTATCAGCCGCAATTTGTGCTGCGTCAGCACTTTACTCTTAGTGGGAATAACGATTGTGGTGATGGCTGTGTTTATGTTTGACTCGCCAGAATTGTTATTCTCACTGGAAATATTTAAATTTCAGTTTCGAATTCTTATTATGGCTATGGTGTTGGATTATGGCAAATGTATGGAATCATGTATGGGGCGGTGGAGTAGTGGATATGTGACTTTATATATATTCAAATGGCTACCTACCTTGTTATTCAAATTAGCTGAGAACTATAATAAAACGACCCTACACAGTAGAGCAATAGCAAGAGCATATCTGACATAATCTCAAATACCAGGCAAACAGCAAATTTAAGAAGTCACCTTTTACATGCTTTTATAGTAAGAGGATGCAAACGATGTCTTAAATGTAAACAAAATCATACGGTTTTTTTGGCAGATTTGTTTTCTTATGTTTAAGTAGGCATTAAAAATAAATAAATGAGTTTTAAGCACTGAAGCAGTGTGTACCAAGGAGAATTGGTGGACATCCAGGAGGCCGCCAAATATATCAGCACACTCATGATCGAAAAAGGGAACATATACATTTACTCAGACAGTCAAGCCGCTATAAGGGCTCTTGACTCCTACACCAATAACGCCAAGACGCTCACGGAATGCCGTAGATCCTTAAATGTGATCGCTCAGCATTTCCGTATCCACCTCATCTGGGTACCTGGACACCGTAACATTGAGTGTAACGAGTCAGCCGACAAACTAGCAAGACAGGGTACTACCATTCAGCTCCTCCCGGAGAAGAGCTTGATGGGGATGCCCTTAGCCTCATACAAGCTAATCACAAGGAATGAAACCTGGCGCCTGGCTACGGAACGATGGAATAAATTTCCGGTTTGCGCTGTAGCTAGGGTCACGTGGCCCTCGTTTAGCCTGAAACGAACCATTAGTCTTTCTCAAATTAGGGAAAACATCTCACTTCTGGTTGGGGCCCTAACGGGTAACTGCCTAATCGGCAGGCACGCAGCACGTTTGGGCGTCGTTCACAACGACAGAGGAGGAGACATTACTGCATCTTCTTTGCCATTGCCCAGCTCTTAGTAGAAGGAGACTCAAAACTCTTGGCCACCCCTTTCTACTCAATCTGAAATTCTTAACGTTGTCCCAATGGTTCAGTCGGAAGGAACGCCCCCTGGCTTAAATAGGCCTATCTTGGTCTACCTTAAATGGGCCTATCTTGGCCTAAGTGTAGGGACAGTCTTACTGTCCCTAGCCATCTCAACGTAACCTAGCCTAAGCATTGAAGCTTTAATAAAAATTATTATATTTATGAGTAGGCTAGAATTAAGAATTGTAGTAACAACTAGAAGCAAATCAATATGTATTTTTTTTTAAATTTTATCTTTTTAAATTGAAATTATGAATTGCTAAAGTAATTTTAGTTGGAGTTGGAATGGAAGGGGGTGTCTGCGCAGGTGCGGCGATGACAGCATAAATACAGTCAAGAGCAATTACTTCTGACTAAAGACGGACTTAGACAGCATTAGGGAACTAGCAAATTCTGGCCAAAGCTAGTCCAAGGCCACGCGACTGCGTGGAAAGGGGAAAAGACCAAGCCGCCGATCAGCAATTGTTGATCAAGCTAGAGAACAACTGAGAGGCGTTTGTGTGTATGAGTGCATGTGTGTGTGAAAGATATTCAGCTGAGGCGTGAGTGTATATGGTTGTGTGAGCGAGTGTGAGTGTGCATTTCGACGAGAGGTTGAGGGGTGTAAATCGATGCATGTATCTAGTAGCTTCGTATGTTTTTTTTTGGGGTTCTGATGGATGTTTGAGTAGGTCTGATGAATGCATTACCATTGTTCAGAAGGAGACTCAAAACAAATGGTGCTCTGGAGGACCACGCATACGGCGAGCCGAGCCAGGCTGCCAGCGTGCCAACTGAGAGCACAGGCCTATGAGTTTGATCAGGTACTGCGATTCGCGGCGGCTTCTAAGCGCTTGAAAGACCTTGCTCCAGTTGGCTGAGCTGTGTGCATTTTTAACATCAATTGTGTAGACTAAATGGTACTTTTTCGACCCTCCTGCCCATCTCGTACCTTCTACGGCTTCAGTGGCAAGCCTTGTGCCCCTTTGGCGTTCCGGAAGCCATATTGTTGGTCGGATAGTCCGCATCTATTTTCGAGCTCACTCTCAAGTCGACTACATATAATCCTTTCGAAGATTTTGCCAGTAGTATCCAGCATGCATAGGGTCCGATATTGAGCACAAGTCTCTGCTGCATCCATATACAAGGTATTGTGCGTTCGGTGATGCATTTATTGTATATGTTTACAAACATGTCAGGATGGGCAAGGATGACTGCCTTTTGGGCATTGTTGGAAATTCCATCGGGGCCAGGAGCTTTATCGACTTTGAGCCCTGCCAGTATTCCGACCTCCTCTGTATTGGTTGAAATGATGGTATCGTTCCCATTTTGTGTCGTAGGGATGTTCACCGAAGGCTGCAAAGGAAAGAGTCATTTCACAATATGCCCCAGTTATGTTGGTCAGGTGGGCATAGGTTGCCTGTGTAGCTTCCCCATAACCATTTTGTAGCCTGCACCAAATGGCTGTGCATCCGCCTCGTCGCAAAGGTCTTGAAAGCAACTGGCTTTGCTTTGTCTGATGATATCCCTAAGTGCTTTCCGCTTGGCCCTAAATAGCTCGACGTGTTGGCTGTAGCTCGCGCATTGCACTGAGTGCGTATTTGTGTTATGAAGAACTACGGTAGATTTCTGAATAAGTCAATCGGTATACTTGGGGCAATGTAGCAGCTATAAATGAAGAACCTCACGCATTTGGCTCCCCTTTCAGCGATTCGTTGGGTGATCTGAGTTGGTGGCTGTCCGCAGCTCCAAATTGCTGCTACCCCATCGATGCTTTGGTGCCATACTTCTTCGTGCTTGGCTTTGTATGGTTCACTAAGAATAGCGATGTCTTCACGTTGATCTAGGACTGTTTGTGCAAGCAAGTCCTGTGCCGCTCTGCAGTGATTAAGGCTAAGTTGCATAATCTTAATAATTTTTGATCGATTTTATTATTATTTATTCAGCTCTAGCCCAGTGCTACAAGATGATACTTATTTTTAACGTCACAACTATCATAGCTAGTCACAACGATAAATTACAGAAATAAAAAAAAAATTATTATTATTTATAATAGTGACGGGTTGTGGCGTACCAGTAGTATGTGTGGCTGCTAGTGCGGGAGGGTTCGATCTTGCCTCGGACTATCTAAAAAAGCTTTTACACAGCTTTTACAAGAAATTGAGAGAAGCTTGGCCCTGGCCCTCGTTGGAGGTGCTGTTTAAGCCAATTTTACATTATTTATAACTAACAATATTCTCTTACATACTACATACATCAATTATAACTAATACATAGATTTGATTTATTGATTTATTATTATTTTTTTTTTCCTGAGATGCTGTTTAGTTTTTTTTAAAAGTTCTTTTAATTTAATATTAAATTGAGTTTCGTTTCGTATAGTTTTTATGTCATTAGGTAAATTATTCTATGTTTTGATTGCAGGCTTAAAAAATTGTCGTTCAGAGCAAGACTGCTTTGTAAGATTAGGTTGTATGTTCTGGCTGAGGTAGCGAATTTAAGTTTGTAATAAAGATAGACCGGCTCTTTAGAAGTGAGTATTTTATGTAAAAACAATTCAGTTCTATGGTCTATCCAGTTTTTAAAGTTTAGCTCAAATTTCGTATTCGCCAATTGCGTTATTGAATCAGGCCTTCTTCGGTTAAATATAAATCGAGCAATCGAGTTAAAGGCAACATTCAGTTTTCTTATATCAGCAACACTGCAGTGGCCAAAAATTTCTACACCAAAGAAAAAAAAGGAATAAGATTCGTTTTAGCTATGAATAATCTGATGTGAACAGGTAAAATCGATTAACATATAGAAAGTTGCCTTAGTAGCCCAAACGCTTGTCCCGTTGCCTTAGATATATGGTTACCCCACGATAGTGTTTTATTATTTTATTATGCCCAGATTAGTAGTATGATCAACATATTCAATTTTAGTTCCATTTATCTGGAGTTGGCTCAGCTGTGCAGTACTAAGACCTTCTTGTAAATCACAATACATTTGGATTTGGTAGGATTTAAGCTGAGTCCATTTTGCGGCCCACTTATCAATTTTGTTTAGCGACACACAGGCGACTAACACATATCTGTACATCGTCAGCATAAATATGGACATTACATTTAGACAGTACATTTGGCAAGTCGTTTATATTGACAGGACAAGAGAGGTCCTAACGCCACGTGTTAGAAACTTAAATTGGAAAATGGATGAGCCAGAGACAACTCCTTGGGATCGATTTGCTAGATATGATTTTAGCAGTTTTATCGCAGTTTGAGAGAAATTATAAATAGTGCTCAGCTTGGTACAAAGAATATCGTGATTCAAAATATCAAAAGCTTTTATCAAGTAAGTAAACAGTAAAATTGGCTCAAACAGCACCTCCAGGAGGGCCAGGGCCAAGCTTCTCTCAATCTCTTGGCGTGTGTGCTTATAATTTTTTGCACAAGAGAAAGGGACCTACAGTTTAACGCCGAATCCGAACGGCAATAGTTAGAGAATTTTTTCTTTTTCATGGCTAGTTACTTCACAGCTGGCGCCAGTAGCTGGTGTAGGTGATCGGGTGTGTAAAAGCTTTTTTCTAAAGAAAGAAAAAACTTTTTCTATTTGATGGTCCGAGGCGGGATCGCACCCACAACCTCCCGCACCAGCAGCCACACATACAACTGGTACGCCACTCCCGACCACAATATTTATTAAGGCTACCCTTTTTCAGGAATCCAGACTGTTGTGTATTTAATTTAATTTTCGAAGACTTTTGATAGAAACGGAAGAATCGATATGGGTCGAAATTGCCTATTGGTTTTTGGAATTGAGAAGATGTAGGTGATCTAATAAGAATGGAAGAAGGAGTTTAACAAACTTTGGACTAATATTGTCAAACCCGGCTGCATTGGACTTAACCCTAAGAATACCTTTTAAAACACAACAAGGACTAACATTTACAAAACTGAAGCTATGATCACAGATAGATAGAGCATTCAGGAAAGTCATGCATGGTGCATCAGCTACTTGAGTTTGCACGAATTGATCATTTAGGGTATCTACATCAACATTTGTCCAAAAGTAGAAGTGCAGTTTTGTCGTCGCTGCTGAGAGAACGAACGGGACCTTCGAGAGAGAGAGGCGGATACATATCCGCCGAGCATCGGCATCAGAAGAGCAGCGGAAAAGAGTAAACCGGTGTGTGGTGTGAGCGGTTGAGGATAACGGTGCCAGAGAATGCGTTGGCGTAGGTCGAGTAGAGGTGCTTGCCAAAATTCTGGACAGTCGATCTTTGGCACATCAAGCGAGCAGTCGGAAGTGTAGTAAGCGGATAATAAGTTCGTACGACGTGGATGCCGGTAGATATAAGCAAGAAAAGACACCGTGTTCAACATTAGATTAGTTCTGGTGCAGTTAAGTCGGTTAATTAAAACAAAAAAATTACAAATAAAAATTTTGAATTCAAAAAGTGCGTGGTATGGAACTATTTTTGGTATATTTTCAGAGTCGTAACAGAAGACAAAGGTGAGTCCGTTGATTGTAGAGAGCCCCTGAGAGTCTTTAGGTCGTTTCCTAGACGCGTTGGGCACTAACCGCGTGGTCTGTTCCACCCTTGAGAATCTTTAGGCCCTTAGTAAGACACGTGAGGCACTAACCGCGTGTTCTGTCCCACCCTTGAGCGACTTCAGGGTATTAGTGAGACACGTTGGGTACTAACCGCGTGGTCTGTCCCCCTGAGGGCGTCTTTAGGATATTAGTGAGACACGTAGGGTACTAACCACGTATTCTGCCCCATCCTCGAGAGACTTTAGGGTATAAGTAAAACACGTAGGGTATTAACCGCGTGTTCTGTCCCTTTCTTGATCGTCTTTAGGCCAGTCTAGGGTCACGCTGGGTACTAGCCGAGTACTCTGTCCCACGCCTGAGAGTCTTTAGGCTATTAGTAAGACACGTTGGGTATTAACCGCGGGTCCTGTCCCATTCTTGAGTTTCGCCAGGCAGTCACCTAGTCGCGTTGGGCACTAACAAAGTGTTAGGCCATATCCTCGATATCGTTGAGCTAGGAATCAGTCGTACTGGACACTAACCGTGTGTTCAGATAGTCATAGTGTTTCGAGTAGAGTAGGGTCCCTTTCGTAGTAGCCCGTAGGCCGGAATCAGTCACGCCGGGTACTCACCGCGTGATCGATCCCCTTCCAGTCCCACAGTCAGGCCGCGGAACCGCGTCGTCTATTCATTTAAGTTAGGTTGTGTCATTGCGGCCGCGGAACCGCGTCGTCTATTCATTTAAGTTAGGTTGTGTCATCGCGGCAGTGGCGATGTCCGTGTCATCACGGCACAAGCAAGGGAACGGGAAGCAGCACTCTCTCGCACGCTTGCACTCCTCGCCCTCAGCACATGCGCAGCAGCATCACGCAAGCAGCCCTCTCGCTCTCACACACTCACACCCGTCGCCGTCGACATCTGCGCAGTAGCCACACAAGGTTGAGTCGATCGGACAAGCAGCTTGGGACGCACAGCCATACTCACGCACTCAGTATAATTGCGCACCAAATGCAAGGCCTAGGGTACAGCGTCGGCGACAATCTAACGGTATCCATCCAAAGCAGAATGAGAGGACACACAGGCACACACACATAGCGTCAGCTATGTATATATATATGTCCCGCAGGGGCAAGCCGGACTACCCCTCCAAAAAAGCGAAAAGGTCCTGGCCCAACCACCACCGAGCAGATCCGTGTATTGGGCAAAATGTTGGATGACATTGTGTGCTTGGTGAACCAAAAAAAGCCGATAGTTCGTCATATCAACCAGAGCATGAAGGATTCTCTATCTAAAATGAGGCAAATCCATATTAGCGTCTGTGAGAGTTTGGAATTGGCACTAGCTGAACCCATCTTCTGCTCCCGTTGCAATGTGCCTCTGGGACCCGAAGGCTCACCAATCGCATACGCAACAAAGGAGTACATAGCACCCAAAAAAGCAGATTTTTCAGCGCAAACAACGCCCATTCTGGGAGGGATCACGCAAAGCGCGGAATGCTGCAAGTCAGCCTCAGCGCAGACTGAGTGTTCGACCCAGACCTCCCCAAGGGGTCGTAAACAAGGCGCTACTGCGGCCATTAACCGTGCTCCAGTGAGTGGAAGTTCAGTGACTGCTGTAGCTAATGCTGAACGTGCTGGTGCAGGAAACACCAGCAGGCCTACAGGCACCAGACCAGGTCCTAAGGAACCGTGGCAGATGGTAGGCAAGAAAGGCGGGGGCACAAAGCGCCCTGAAGCGCCAATCCAAAAACCTCGAGCAGACGCACTTGTGATCTCTGGTAGAGCCGGACTGTCATACAGCGAAGTACTTAACATGGTCACTAGGCGGCAGGATGACCAACTAAAAAACGTTAGCGAAAAGGTGAAGAAGGTTCGCCGCACAGCCAATGGCGACCTGTTGCTGGAACTGAACGGGCCAGGCCTAGAATGTACCCAGCAACTTAAGGCAGAGATCGAGCAGGTTCTAGGGGACAGCGCGGGTATCCGTGCTCTCACACCGGAAACCCGGCTGGAAATTAGCGACCTCGACTCGCTGACCACTCGACAGGAGATTGCGGAAGCCTTGGCTGCCCAAGCTGGCATCCCTCTAGAAGTCTGCAGCATCAAAAGCCTGCGTAGCTCACGCGCTGAGACGCAGGTGGCCATTGTCACCATTCCGACAAACCACGCCAAGCGAGCACTTGACCTGGGAAAGGTCAAAATCGGATGGACACGCTGCCGCATAAAGCAGCGCGAAGGAGTAAGAAGGTGCTACAGGTGCCTTGAGATTGGGCACATTGCTGCTGGTTGCAGGAATTCAGTGGATCGCACAAACTGTTGCCTAAAATGCGGAGAGGTCGGGCACAAGATAGCCGCTTGCCAGAACGCAGCGAGATGCTACCTTTGCAGTGCCAAGGGCACTCAGGATGTGAACCATCAAGCGGGCAGCCGTGCGTGCACGCTGTCTCGTCGCAATGGAGCGCCCAAACAGCCCAAGCATGCAGTTGATTCAACTTAACCTGAATCACTGCATCGCTGCGCAAGATCTGCTGTCGCAAACAGTGCGAGAACGACCCACAGATCTTGCGATATTAAGCGAACCCTATAAAGTGGGCGACAGCAGCAAGTGGGTCGTGGACAAAACACGGAAGGCAGCAATTTGGCTGTGCGGTACAGCAGGTATGCGGTTCTCGGCAGTGCGCGCTGAGGACGGATTTGTTCGCGCCAAAATCGGAGAGATATGGGTGTATAGTGCGTACCTTGGCCCCAGCCTAAGCACTGCGGAATTTTCTGCTATACTGGACGTGCTTGCGGCTGATGCCTTTGGCCGCAACCCTCTAGTCATCGCAGGGGACTTTAACGCGTGGGCAGTGGACTGGGGCAGTGTATCCACGAACGCAAGGGGCCGAATACTTCTCGAGGTTTTTTCGACTCTGAACATTGGTCTGCTGAACAATGGCAACCAGTACACCTTCAGCAGAGCGGGCATTGGATCAATTGTAGACCAAACGCTCGTAAGCAGTTCACTGTACCCTACTGCGAGCTGGAACATAAGCAGTGAATACACGGCAAGTGATCACCTAGCCATTCGGTGTACATTAGGCGAGCCAGCAAATAGTCAGTTGCCCCGGGCACACCGGTGGAAAGTGTACCGCGCGGAGACTCTGAACACGCAGGCTTTTGCGAGTTCAGTTGAAAGTCTAGCTGCAATTGGTAGCGCGAAACAAATGGCAGAGCGCATAATGACCCAAGTCGGAACGGCATGTGACTCCAGCATGTCCCAACGGAAACCGTATGGGCGGCACCATGCTCCAGTGCACTGGTGGACCGACGAAATTGCAGAGGCCAGGCGTTCCTGCAACCACGCAAGGAGGCGCTACCAACGCTCTCGTGGAACTCCAGACTTTGGTGCGTGGCAAGTTGTTTACCACAGCTGTAGACGGACGCTCAAAGTGGCCATCAAAGATAGTAAGCGCAAATGCTTTCTAGATCTTTGCGATTCAGCTGAGCACGACCCGTGGGGCAGCGCTTACAAAATCGTTGTGAAAAAACTAAACGCCCACTCGCAATCACAGCCGGTAGACCCCGACATGATGAAAGCAATAGTAGAGCAGCTATTCCCTCGCGGCAGCGACATTCTCAGTTCACCATCTGAGTTGCCACCGGACATGGTTATTGAGGAAGTTACTGCTGAGGAAGTGCTCCAAGTCGCTGGGAGCATGAAGATCAACAAGGCCCCCGGTCCAGACTCGATACCGAATAGGGCATTTAGGCTAGCATTGACCTTAAGACCGGAAGTCTTCGCAGAAATGTACAGCAAATGCCTACTGGAAGGAGTATTCCCCGAAATATGGAAGGTGCAGAAATTGGTCCTGTTACTAAAGCCAGGCAAGCCACCAGGAGAGGTTTCGTCATACAGACCAATCTGCCTGATCAACTCAGCTGGGAAAATCCTAGAGAAGCTAGTCTGCACACGGCTAGAGCGCGCAATAGCTGCGGCTGGTGATCTCTCACAGAGCCAGTACGGGTTCAGGAAGGCAAAGTCTACAGTCGATGCCATTAAGAAGGTAGTGGGCATAGCCGGGGGGGGGGGAGGGAACCAGATGGAGAAACGGCGAGAAGGAATACTGCCTGGTTGTTACACTAGACATCCGTAACGCATTCAACTTTGCAAGGTGGAGCCGTATAATAGAGGCCCTAATTAACTTTGGAGTCCCCCTGTACCTCCTCCAGATGATCCGCAGTTACTTCAGTAACAGGGTGCTCAAATTCGACACCAGTGTACGCACAGAGACGTACAACGTAACCGGAGGTGTTCCGCAAGGATCCGTGCTAGGTCCATTACTGTGGAACGTGATGTACGATGGCATCCTGCGATTATCTCTTCCCCCAAGAGTGCAACTCGTTGGATTTGCGGATGACGTTGCTGTGGTGGTAGTGGCTAAACACCTCAAACAGGCAGAATCACTGTGCGACAAAGCAATCAAGCAGATAGAGGCGTGGCTTTCTTCAGTAGGCTTGGAACTAGCGCCCCACAAGACAGAAGCTGTCTTAATTAGCAGCCGGAAAAAGGTGGAGACTGCTCAAATTACAGTGGGCAATGTGGCGCTTACCTCAAAGAGAGAGCTGAAGTACCTGGGGGTAATGCTTGATACCAGGCTCAGTTTCCGGGAGCACATGGATTACGCAAGCGCAAAAGCAGCATCTACTAACAGAGCGCTCTCTAGGATGATGCTAAGTACACGAGGCCCGAAGCAAGGTCGAAGGCTACTGCTCAACAGCGTTACGAGGTCGACCATGTTGTACGCTGCTCCAGTCTGGCTGGGGGCACTGCAAGTTAAAAGCTAAAGTCGTGGTCTGGAGGCAGCACATCGACTGGGAGCAATCCGCATATGCTGTGCATTCCGCACAGTGTCAGATGACGCAGCGCTAGTCATTGCAGGCGTGCCGCCCCTGGAGGAACTATCTTCAGTGAACACGAAGGTGTTTAACGAGGTTCACGGCAGGAACCTTCCACCAACCCAAAAAAAGCCAGTGCGAACTTCTGCCCAACAAGAAAGCTTGCTCAGGTGGCAAAGCCGATGGGATTCATCCACAAAGGGTCGTTGGACTCACCGCCTCATCCCCAACCTTGGAGAATGGGTTAACAGGAAGCACGGACAGGTAAACTTCTACCTGACCCAGCTATTAAGCGGCCATGGCTGCTTTAGAAGCTACCTGCACCGCTTTGGGCATGAGGCAGACGCGAGCTGCACCTACTGCGGGAATCCTGTGGAGGACGCTGAGCATGCCTTCTTTGCGTGCGGCAGGTTCAGCAGCGCCAGGCAGCACCTAGAGGGAGCTCTAAGCCCTGGACGCCTCTCAGTGGAAAGTATAGTCCCACTCATGCTGGAAAGCAGAGAGAACTGGGAGCTGATTAGCCAATATACAGCTTGTGTATTGATCGAGTTGCGTAGGCTGGAGCGGAATAGAAGGAGCACGTTGGAGTAAGGGCACTGATGGTTTTGCGAAGCAATGCTTTACGGCCGTACCGCAAAATCGCAGCCACCTACCTCTTTAAGACTAGTAATAAGTGTTGTAAATAGATATAAATAAACGAATTAAAAAAAAAAAAAAAAAAAAAAACAGCGTCAGCTACAGTTGCGCTGCAGTCCAAAGCAGAGTGCAAGAACGGTCGCTGTCGCTATCAGGAAACCAACGGGATCAACGGTATCCACCAAAGCGGAGAGAGAGGCCTACATACAGACGCCGAGCATCGACATCAACAGGGAAGTGAGAAGAAATGAGAGCGGGCTTTGCGTATGGGAGAAGAGCGCGGCGCTGGTGTAATGTCGACGTTGGCGGAGGTCAGCCCAAGGACAGAAACCCTCGAAATTTCTGGACAATCAGTTTTCGGCGTGGAGACGGTGTGGTCAGTTTACAAAGTCCATACGACGTGGAGCCGGTAATTAAATAAGAAAAAAAGACACTGTGTTCAACCTTAGATTAGGGCTGGTGTAGTTCGATAGGTTAATGGAAATAAAATTGTAATTAAAAATTATTAATTCAAAAGAATTTCGTGCGTGTTGTATGATTATTTTTGATACATTTTCAGTGTCGTAACAAGAGTTAAAGGTGGGTCCGTTGATTATAGGGAGCCCCCCGAAAGTCTTTAGGTTGTTTTCTAGACGCGTTGGGTACTAACCGCGTGTTCTGTCCCGCCCTTGAGAACCTTTAGGCCAGCGATGCCCAGCCGTATGCTCTTTGAGTATGTTTTGTTTTTGTAATTGCACCGAAGATAGGAAATCAATGATCGTATACATGCAGGGCGCGACGAATACAAAACAATACACATGCAAACGATTTCGTGCGTGTGCGTCGCATAGAACAAAAACCGGTTTTGTTCTCTTCAGCAAACTGACCAACAACAATTTCATTATTGGTATTGGTGCTTATCCTTGTGAGTATTGATGAGTGCTCTGTCGTATGCTGCTTTTGGGCATGCCTGCTTTAGGCCCTTAGAAAAACACGCGAGGCACTAACTCATGTTCTGCCCCACCCTTTGAAGATCTTTAGACCAGTCGAGAGGCATGTCGGGAACTAGCCGCGTGTTCTGTCCCACCCCTGAGTGTCCTTAGGGTATTAGCGAGACACGTTGGGTACTAACCGCGTGGACTGTCCCCCCTTAGGGAGTCTTTAGGCTATTAGTGAGACACGAATGATACTGACCGCGCGTTCTGCCCCATCCTTGAGTGACTTTAGGGTATTAGTGAGACACGTTGGGTACTAACCGCGTGTTTTGCCCCACCCCTGAGTGACTTTAGGGTATTAGTGGAACACGTAGGGTATTAACCGAGTGTTCTCTCCCATCCTTGATCGTCTGAAAGCTAGTCTAGAGTCACGCTGGGTACTTACTGCGTAAGCTATCCCGACCCGAGAACCTTTAGCTTGTTTGCAAGAATCGTATCTTATTAACCGCATGTTCTTTTCCATCCTTGACCGTCTTTAGGCTAATCTGGGGTGTAAAGTAGTTTCTCAGACTGGGGTAGGACTCAGTCCTTCCAGGCCACTTTATAGAAATATTTGTAAAGTGCTGAGATCTCTCAGAGTTTAGCTGTAGTTCCATAAAAAGATGGGAATATGGATTACAATTGGTCTTCACCTACCCAAAGCTTAATAACCGGTACTTTCTACGAATAGTACATTCTAGTCCGAGGATTTTGACTCTAGGGTACCTTGGCTCGGCTTTGGTGTGCGTCCTCCCATAAAGCAAAATAGTCTTGAGAGGGGGGAGTGGTGTGTAAGGTATCTACCCTGTGCGCCCGAAAACTAGAATAGTCCGAGGATAACGGAGGGTGTAGGGTATCTACCCGGTTCACACTAAAACCTAGAACGACTTGAGGAAATGTGGAGTGTGGAGGGTATCTACCCTGCTCGCTCTAAAAATAAAATAGTTTGAGGAGAAGGGAGTGTGTCGGGTATCTACCCTGTTCACACTAAAACCTAGAACGACTTGAGGAAAACGTGGAGTGTGTAGGGTATCTACACTGTTCACACTAAAACTGCAGTAACTGAGGAGAAGCGAGTGTGTAGGGTATCTACCCTGTTCACACTAAAACCTAGGACGACTTGAGGAAAACGTGGAGTGGCTAGGGTATCTATCCTGTTCACACTACAACTGGAGTACCTGAGGAGAAGGGAGTGTGTAGGGTACCTTGGCTCTGCTTTGGTGTGTATGGGATGCAAAGCGTCCTCCCATAAAGCAAAATAGTCTTGAGAGGGGGGGAGTGGTGTGTAAGGTATCTACCCTGTGCACCCGAAAACTAGAATAGTCCGAGGAGAACGGATGGTGTAGGGTATCTACCTGTTCACACTTAAACCTGGAACGACTTGAGGCAAACGTGGAGTGTGTAGGGTATCTACCCTGTTCACACTAAAACTCGTTAGGACTATTTGATGCTTTGGGGGAATTGGGCGTCACTGTGTATCGGGGTCTGGGAGTAGTAGCTTGCTGGCACTGAGCATTTTTTGTCGACGAGGGAGTTATTTTGGCGTAGGGTATTACCCTGTTGGCCCATACATATTAAAGCACATGTTAGATGGTTCTAGTTTGTGTGGATTTTTAATTATATTCTCTTCAAATGTGTTTTCTTTTATACAGCTTTAGGCCATGTACCGCACTCCTCGTACAATTCTCCTACTCTGCGCCTCACTTAATAAAGTTTGGGGCCTTGGCCAGCTTACCCCTATAGGACGTCGATCGGTCGCTTACACAGGACGAAACGGGTGGTGGATTTCCGTAAGGCGGGCACTTGACTGTTGGTGGTTCAGTGGTGGAATCTCCGGCACGAGGCACTCGCACGTACTGGTTGTCGCGTTATGGTCCTTCCACAGTTTTGGTTGTGTGGACTTTTGCTGCCAAGTTTCGCTGGATATGTGATTCCTAGTTTCCTTGGTGACGTCTTGTCGGCGGCCTACTTGTCGGCCAGAAAATGTGATGCTTTGCCTCGGTTGTCAGCGCTGGTGTTGATCTTCTCTGGTCACACGTCTGTCTGCTTCGCGTCCTCAAACTCGACTCTCGACTCCATTTTTGCACACTTGACGCGTGCCAAAAGCCCGCGATCATCGCGCGTCACGTCCCGTCTCTTTCACCATATACTCCCTCGAAGCCGTCCAGGGTGACCGTACTCTTGGTCGTGCGTGTCGTGACTTAGTGATGGCCTAATCCCATTAAGTTCATTGGAACTAGCTGGTTCTTTTTAAACTAAATTAATAATATATTTGGACTTCATTGTCCTATTCTTCACCTAACTTATGCCTAAATATTGTGATTCCTCACAGGAGTCACACTGGCTATTAACCGCGCAAGCTATCCCGACCCGAGTGCCTTTAGTTTGTTTGTCTTTAGGCTAGTCTAGAGTCACGCTGGGTATTATCCGCGTGTTCTGTTCCGCCCCTGGGAACCTTTAGGCAATTAGTAAGACACGTTGGGTTCTAACTTCTTTTCCATCCTTGACCGTCTTTAGGCTAGTCTGGAGTCACGCTGGGTATTAACCGCGTACGCTATCCCGACCCGAGAGCCTTTAGTTTGTTTGTATGAAACGCAGTATTAAACGCGTGTTCTTTCCCATCCTTGATCGTCTTTAGGCTAGTCTAAAGTCACGCTAGGTATTATCCGCGTGTTCTGTACCGCCCCTGGGAACCTTTAGACAATAAGTAAGGCACGTTGGGTACTAACCGCGTATTTTGCCCCACCCCTGAGTGACTTTAGGGTATTAGTGGAACACGTAGGGATATTAACCGAGTGTTCTCTCCCATCCTTGATCTTCTTAAGGCTAGTCTAGAGTCACGCTGGGTACTAACTGCGTAAGCTATCCCGACCCGAGTGCCTTTAGTTTGTTTGTAAGATACGTAGTATTAACTGCGTGTTCTTTTCCATCCTTGATCGTCTTAAGGCTAGTCTAGAGTCACGCTGGGTATTAACCGCGTGCCCTGTCACAGTCTTGAGTACCGTCAGGCCATCAGCTAGTCGCGCCGGCCACTAACCGAGTGTTAGGCCATATCCTCGATATCTTTTAGATAGGAATGAGTCGCGCTGGATACTAACCGTGTGTTCAGTTACTCATAGTGTTTCGAGCAGAGTAGGGTCCCCTTCCTTAGTAGTCCGTAGGCCGGAATCAGTCACGCCGCGTACTAACGTGATCGATCCCCTTCCAGCCCCACAGTCAGACCGCGGAACCGCGTCGGGTACTTATCACGTTGTTTCTCAGTCCGTCTATTAGTCTGCACCTCCCACTTTATTAGAGTATATTGTAGTGGCGTGAAATTGATGGTAGAGGATTTTTAGAAGAAGACCAATTCTCCCATCGCCCTATCATTCCC
The DNA here is from genome assembly GCA_037044535.1 of Lordiphosa magnipectinata. Classification (NCBI taxonomy): domain Eukaryota; kingdom Metazoa; phylum Arthropoda; class Insecta; order Diptera; family Drosophilidae; genus Lordiphosa; species Lordiphosa magnipectinata. Next base: position 85,296 of record JBAMBO010002735.1, on the reverse strand, counting down.
AATAGTCCCCGCGAATTATAAATTTATTTTATTTTTATACCTTTGTAGAGGGTATATTAAAATTGTCAAGATGTTTGTAACGCATAGAAGGAAGCATTTCCGACCATATAAAGTATATATATTCTTGATCAGCATGACGAGCTGAGTTGATATAGCCATGTCCGTCTGTCCGTCCGTCTGCTTCTATGTTATCTCCTCCGTCAGTTTAAAAGCTATCTTAACCAAACAAGCTGCACATTTGACGGAACCGGACGGAACGATCGGTCGAAAAACTAGTTTTAGTGAGAAAAACTTTTTTGTTTTCAATGCGAACGCCCCCAAACCTCGTATCAGTTTCCAATGCTTTTACATAATTCCACCAAGTTTGATGAAAATCGGACAACTAGATAGTATAGCTGCCATACAAAAGTTGGTTCTGAAAAGTCTTAGTAGAAAAAACTTTTTTGTTTTCAATGCTATCGCTCTCAAACTTGTTACTGACCCCTATTATATGCCACACAATTCTGCTAAGTTTGATTGAAATCGAATGACTATTGCATATTGCTGCCATAGGAACGATCGGTCGAAAAAGTACTTCTAGTGAGAAAAACTTTTTTGGTTTTCCGCAATATTCGACCTATCCAGATAGAATTGAATCTGTGTAAAAACTGTTTTTATTGTTTGCTCTTCGTGGTCTGGGCTGGATTCCTGAGGTCCGTTTACCATCGTACTCTTGTAGACTTCCTTTGATTAACCTTCCCTCCCTTATTAACCGTAGAGTTTTGCTTGGAGTAATCTTTATACATAGACTAATTAATGGTGAAATCGACTCAACTGAGTGGGTTGGCCAAATTAACCTCAACGTTCCTATTAGACCGACTCGAAATTTTATCCCCCTATCACTAAATCGTTGTAGTACTAACTATGCCTTGTAAGAACCGTTTCGTGTCCCCTGTGTTGATTACAATAAACTCTATCGAATAATTAACTCGGAAGCTTCTCTTCCTGCTATAAAAATTTATATTTTAACTTATTTAGCCCGTGGTTAACATTACTTTATGTTCTTCCTTCGCGATTTCGTGTCACACGTTAGTGGCTGCGCCTCTCGGTCGGTTGGGCGGGAGTTGGGCAGCTATTTTGCCTGGGGTTCGCGCGTAACAAGCTTGGGCTTGCTGTCGTATAGGCCACTTGAACGTATTGCGCATTGTACGTCAACGTCCATATGTATTTATACTTGCAAACACACACATACACGAACGCTTACACTTACACGCGCCCTCATAGAAGTCATAGAAGTAAGAAGTGTCTTAAAAATCGTTCCTGAGACTTGGTGCAATTCTGCTACAATAACCCACGGACAACAAATAGTGAAGTGAGCTGTCACAGAGAGGATCTATCGCTACAGATCTGTAATTCGCCTTATAATTGTGTCAGTGTAAGAGTGCAACTGCAGGGTCGATAAAGCAGCGCGACTGCTTAATTGTCGATAAAGCAGGGCCTGCCTCTTAAAACTAGGCTAGGCCATTGCGAACACAGAGTCACCGGTAGTGCATTGAAGCTGTACGCAATCTCCGAAGCCGGAAAACTAGGTTCAAACCCTGCGCAAGTCAGTCGAATTTTTAATAATTTTATTTTTTTGGTTTGCTAATCCTGGCAATTCAAATAAAATTACTGGTTGGAGAAACCGGCGACTGGCTTGGTCAGCCATTTCCCCGTGGATCAGCCAGATGCGGCAAGTGGAAATTTAACTCCACTAACAAACTCCCTAAATTGGGACACCGGGTTAAACGACCCCTTCAAGAGGAGCACAGCGCTGCTACGCTCGCCAGTGAAGAGCAGAGCCAGGTTCCCAAGAGGAAAGTCTGAGATCCTCGCCAGTCGTGCTAAAGAAGCCAGACAACGAAGATGGCTCGGCGAAACAGACAAAAGCGGATCAAACGCGAGAGAGCTCTGGAAGCTCATTGCCCTCCCTAAGCGATCCATTACCAATAGCATGAGGTATCTGATAGATAAGATCGACTTCTTACAAAGGGAAATGCTCTCCTACTTTCAGAGAATCTTGAAAAAAGACGGACGGACACCCAATCCCTCAATCAAAGGCAGCGGACGGATCGCGAAGCGACCTAGAAACCACGTCCAAGAAGTCATATTGTCTTCAGCCAGGCCGACACTTAAGAAGGCGATGCTAGAGCGCCATCCGACAAGCCGACTGCTGTAGGCAAGGACCAGATTCAGGCAACGATCTCCCCAGCAACACAGAGAGAGATTACGCAACTAGTGCAAAATGTCACCAAGCCAAAATCCCAGGCCTACAGACTGTTGCGTGTACATGCTTTGTTTCAACATAAATATATTTAACAAACATATGAGCATAACACTCAGTTGTATAGGCAAACATATAAAAGCTAACTTAAATTCTTTGTTGTGTTTCCCATAAGGAAATCTGATCGACCACTTGAGTCTCAGACGTAAGATGCGAACAAAGCAGTTTCGCCTAATGTACAAATTCACACACACACAACTGTATGTAAGCGCTGCGCGCTAAGCGCATCTCAAAAGATATAAACATCACATGTAATTCAGTTCAGTTGCGATTGACAATTCGAACAAAGCTAAAGCAAAGACAACGATGGCTCAGTCTCTAATAAAGCTATACATTTTCTACAAACATAAATACCTTAAATAAACACTTAAATAAAATACAAAGTAACCGATTGTCAACTTGATCATATTACATGGCGACCGTGATAAGTGATAAATAAAAATCTACGGATCTACCTGCACAAAATTACGTGCAAAAAAAAAATGAAAAATGAAAGTAAAAACGCAACATAAAAAACAAACAAACAAAAAAAATTGTAATTCACCAAAGCCGTGGCTAGTCTTTGGGCAGCGAGAGGGATGAGACGGGAACATTGCAAGCTCTCCGGTTGATCAAGAAGACAAAGAAATAAGTGCGGGAGGCATATAGGCCGCCGTCTGAACCACCGAGGGACTACAGGTAAATCAAGAAGAAATAAGTGCGGGAGGCATATAGGTAATCTGTCGATAAACGTTTCAAAGAAACCTTGAGGTGCTGTGGCGCGGTTAAATATGTCCGCGATCTTACAAACAAACAACACCTGACAGGATTATGAATATAAAATAATTAATCTGCTGCTTTAATATATTTTTATAATTAAATGAAATTTGTATATGGGGTTTAGTTAAATGAAATTAATAATATATTAATTGTTCTTATCATTACGACTTAACAATCTGCAGTACTAGCGCTGTGAACGCTAGTAATTGCCTCTTCCGACATTTTCCTTAAAATTGTGTCGATGTAGTCCCTAGCAGCGGCACTTAACGAACACCTCACACTTGGCTGCCACGGCAAAGATTTCTTTCATTTGGATTGGAAAGTAATTCGCGCATTTCTGGCGATTTGCCTCCGTAAAGATGGTCAGGTCAGCATGATGATCTTCTGGATGTACTGCTGTAGCATGTGTGACTTGGCGGCGTATATGGCTCCGCTGAACTCGAAAATGGTATTAGGCAGCGTTCCCTGGGTGGCCACATAGCACTTGGCCACGTATTCGGGGCCCTGTCAGGGAAACGTTAAAAAATGGAAGCGATTTATAAAGTTGAAGTTTGGTTCGCCCATTTCTTCTTCTTTCTTCTTCTTTATTGGCCCGATGTTGCATCACAACCGCTTGACGGTCTTGGCCTCTGCAATGAATGCCCTCCACTCGCTTCTGCATTGTGCGAGCTGGCACCAGTTGTTCACACCAAGGTTGGAAATGTCTTTCCGCACTTGATCATCCCATCTTAGTGGTGGGCGACCCCTCCTGCCTTGTCCTCCAAAGTCAGCCGCCTTCGCTTTGTACGTCTTTTTTACTGGAGCTTCTTCATCCATCCGGATTACATGTCCTAACCAGCGCAGGCTCTGTTGCTTTTTGCGCTTGACTAGACTGATGTCCTTATAGAGCTCATACAGTTCGTGATTCATTCGAATGCGGTATCCATCGCCAACTTTTAAAGGTCCATATATCCTCCGAAGGATTTTTCGCTCGAAAACGCCAATCGCCTCCTCATCCGCTGCTGTCATTGTCCATGCTTCTGCGCCGTATTGCAGGACTGGGATGATGAGCGACTTGTATAGCGCAATTTTGGTTCTTCGAGAAAAGGCTCTGCTCTTGAACTCCCTACTGAGCCCGTAGTAGCATCGGTTTCCAAGAGTAATTCTTCTTCGGATCTCCAGGCTGATGTTGTTGTCGCCGGTAATCATCGTCCCGAGGTAGACAAAATCCTCTACAACCTCAAAGTTGTACTCCCCCATAGTAACAAATTGTCCAAGACGCGTAGACTTCTTGTCCGTGGATACTAGGTATTTTGTCTTGTCCTCGTTTACCGCTAAGCCCATACGTTTAGACTGCTTCTCAATCTCTGAAAACGCCCTGCTTATCGCCCGTTCGTTTTTGCCGATAATGTCAATATCATCGGCGTATGCGAGTAGCATTAGATCTTTTTAAAGAAATGAGCCCGATCTGTTGGCATTTCGGCACTGGCGCAGTATATACTCCATCAGTAGATTAAAGAAGTCACACGATAGGGTGTCACCCTGCCTAAAACCTCTCTTGGTATCAAATGGTTCGGAGAGGTTCTTTCCTATTTTGACGGAGCTTCGAGTGCTTCTCAACGTCATCATGCAAAGTCGAACGTACTTTGCTGGTATACCAAAGGTAGACAGGGCTTCAAAGAACCTTGACCTTATCGGTGTGTCAAAGGCTGATTTATAATCAACAAAAAGATGGTTGGTTTCGATATTTCGCTCATAGGTCTTCTCCAGGGTTTGTCGAAATGTGAATATCTGGTCTGTGGTGGATTTACCAGGTCTGAAGCCACACTGATAAGGTCCGATCAGTGTGCTAATAAGCGGCTTTAGACGTTCACAAATAATGCACGACAGAATCTTATATGCGATGGGAAGGAGACTGATCTCGCGGTAGTTGGCGCAAACTGCAGGGTCTCCTTTTTTAAAAAGTGGGCAAATTACACTTAGACTCCAATCTTCAGGCATGCTCTCGTCGGACCATATTCTTCTGATGAGTTGGTGCATGCACCTTACCAACTCCTCGCCTCCAGCCTTAAACAGTTCAGCTGGCAGGTCATCTGCACCTGCTGATTTGTTGTTCTTAAGCCTTTTTATGGCTACACAGACTTCGTGATGGTCCGGTGGGTCTATCTCTATGTTGTCGATTGGTGGCGTCGCTACTACTCCAGAGGCGGTATTGTGTTCGTTGTCGCCTCCCAGCAGGTTGGCGAAATAGCTTCTCCATTTGTCTAGCGCCACTTGCGGATCTGTGACCAGATTTCCATTTTCGTCCTTGCATTGTGTGACTCCGGGTTTGAAACCTTCGGTAAGTCGTCTAATCTTTCGATAGAATTTTCAAGTCTCATCCATGCCGAATAGCATCTCGACTTCCTCACGCATGCGCCTCTCTCGCTCATTCTTTTTCCTTCTGAAAAGGCGCTTCTCCTCTCTCCTTTTCTTCCGGTATTGCTCTTTAACAGCCCGCGTTGCTCCCGACTGCAGAGTTCTCCTGTAGGCAGCGTCTTTCTCTGCAGTAGCGTCGCGGCACTCCTCATCATACCAAGTCTGCTTTCGAGGGTGCTCGGCGTATCCGAGTATCTCCTTGGCAGCCGTACTCATGGATTGTGATATATGATTCCACTGTTCGCTTACACCAGAAGGGAATGGTGAGTTTTCCCTGAGCAGTTGGGTGAGTTTAGCTGTGTAGGCTTCAGAGGTCCGTTGTGATTGCAGCTTATCGACATTTAGCTTTCGACGTGTACTAGTACGTGAGGCATGTGCCACACTGAGCCGCGTGCGCACTTTGGCTGCAACAAGTTGGTGATCCGAGTCTATGTTGGCACCTCGAATCGCACGCACATCTAGAACACTCGATGAGTGCCTTCCGTCGATCACAACATGATCAATCTGATTTCGCGTTAGTTGATCAGGGGACTACCCGAGGCATTGTTGTCGCAGTTTTCATTGGTGGAGTTTTTTTGACGGCGGTGGGTACCAAACCCGACGCACCAACCCTATATATTGTACCCTGTAGGGAGGGCTCGCCGCTCACGTTAGCCAGAAGCTTTGCGGATGCAAAGCGTTCTGTTTACAGTGGTCACCAACGAGGAGGTGTGAGTCGACTTGAGACGCAGTAAGCCAGGATCGCGAGTTGAACCGATCAGCCGCTTTACCTCACTACATACGCCCCCATTCGGTAAAGAAAAACTATGACTAGAAATTTCTGGACGACCACCATCGCCCCATTTCTTACCTTGATATAATTGGCATTGATGTAGGGCACATCCTCGTTGCCCGATCCGCTTTTGCTCGGTCTCCTTAGGGGGGTCAATTGAGGCTGCACTATCCGCTATACTACCGCTTAATAGGAGGCCAGCAGTTCGCTGTTACTATCGCGATCATTGAGCACCGTTGGCTGTTTAATGATTTTCCTTTTGGTCTGGTGGCTGTGATCGAAGACATAGTTGAGGCGAATCAAATCGAACTGATTGAGGGGACTGGAGTGTGAAGTGTTTGAATGCTGGCCAAATAGATTTTAAGCTCCTCTCTTGTGGTTTGTGGTGACAGGAGACGCCACATGACCCGCTGGCGGGTTTCCGAGTGTTTCTTATCCGCCAAGTCCCGCACCTCGCTCCTCACTGTCACGGCGTTTATTAAATTCAGCTTGCCCGCCATAGAAAGTGCCATTAGGCGACGCTTTCTGCAGGAATCTTTATTAGATGCGCTCATTTTCATTTTGGCCCTCCAATTTAGCCGTACAAATTAGAAGCGAAACCTATTTTGCTCACGTCACGGCAAAAAAGAGGCGTTAACAGCACTTTAAGGCGATATTAACTTTGAACGCAACGTAGTGGCAAACGTAAGCATTTTTCGCGATTGGTAGAAACCGAATATGAAACGGCAATTATACAGTCATAATCATAACTACTAACATACATGGTACTGTGTAAATTTAATCACTTTTGAAATTGTAAACTGCACTATGTATAAATCACTCACAAACACATCAAACTTCTCAATGAATAGGAAAATGGTTATTTTTTATGATTTTTTTTTATAAAACAAAAACTAAATTATAAATTGATATTCAATAAATATGGACAAACCCCAATCCAAGGCGACTGGCAACACAGCCAATGTCGTAAACGAAATCGAAATTGTGGATCATACACCACACCTAGACTCCATCTACTTTCTCTTGTTGAGTCTTGTACTAGTTGCTGTTAATATAGCATTAAAAATTTACATGATTCATCAAAAATCAATAAAAAATAGATATTTGAGCCGAGGCAATGACCAAAACAAAATTTAATTCATTCGTTCATAGCAATCAAAAATTTTTGTCCCAAATTCCAAAAATTAAAATGACAAGTAGGGCAATCAGAAAAATTTTTAAAGCAGAATTAGAATTTAGCATCAGGGCAATACAAATTTTGCCAGAAAAAAATTAACATGAGTTAAAAACAATTCTCATTCCCTATAAATTAGGGGTATCCACATTTTTTTTTTAATTCTCTACTGACTTCTGGAACACTCCTGACTACAAATAGAATACGAAAATCAATTAGATAGAAACAACCTACCCCAATGAGTACAAGTAATTTGAGGATCAGAAAGAAAGCATATCTCTCATCAGATATTATCATATTCATTTTTTCTATATCATTTGATAAGAAGAACCAGTCACCATGGCCCAGAACATGGTAAAATTCCTAAAACAGCCGCAAGTCTGATTCCAGATTTTGATGGCAAGGCTTAGACGCACTTTCTCTGGTTGACATTATTAAAGAGAACCTTGAGACAACTGCAGTCTCTTTAATAAAAACAAAACTAAATGGACATGCAAGAAACTTGATCGGCACCGAAAGTACCATACCTCAGATACAAAACAAACTGAGAAATACAGTTAAAGGAGAGTCTGTTGAAGTTATTTCAGCAAAAATTATGAATCTCCAGCAAAAGAACCAACCAAACCGTCATTCAATACACAAAAGAAATTGACCAACTAACAAAAAGTTTATAGGGAGCATACATTAATGATGGACTCACCCCTGAACTGGCTTCAAAATACAGTGTACAAAACGCTGTAAAAGCCATGAAATTGTAACGAGTATTAACTTTGCTTGAAACTACCCTGAACTAGGCTCGAGAAATGTCGTGGCTCGCCTCAACAAATTTCTACTTGTCCCAAATAACAATTAATAAGATCTTTCTGTTTTAAGGAGTATCGCTCATATATAATATCCAGTATTTGGCTTAGGTTGTACTTAATCGCTAACAAGATACGATTCTTATTTGCAAACTGACTCCCTTGTTCACCGCAAGGCTCTGCTTCCCATCGTAACACAGCTCTCGCTCACTCGGAATTGGGCTGTCTCTCGACTTGCCAACCTCTTCTTCTCGTGTAGCAATTGTTTCTCCGACTTGACTTCGAATTGTTGGATTGGCTTGCGCTTGGCTTTAGGGACAGACGTCTCCTGTTGCTATAGTCGCCAGCTTGCCGTACTTCCTCCGTTTCTGCCCGCCACTTAATGTTCTAGCACTTATCTGCTATTCTGTTTCTTGCTCCTGTGTCCTGGCGAGACCCGTTGATAGCACTGGTATTACGACCGATACTGGCGTACACGCACTCGCTTTGATTTTCCTTATTACACTGTCTGCCTGATCGCAGGCAAGAATCAAAAATCAAAAAATTAATGTTACACTTTTCAAACCGTAACTGCTTAAATTAACAGCTAATTGATCAAGTTTCACAATGCCATAATTGTTTTCTTTGATTCTAACGGTGCTTTGTAAAAATACCATCAAAAGAGTGGCCATTGGTCCATTTGCCTTGTACAAGCGCACGCAGCTCGCTGCAACATGCTAATTTTGTTTTATAAAATTTTGGCATAAAAACAATATTTATTCAAGTTGTGTAAAATGAAAATTGTACATAAAGGTATTGACTTAAGTTCTACAATTAAACTTAAAGATAATTCGTGTAAAAGTTAGTGTAAATCGATGTTTTAGAGAATTATCTTTTTGAGTTTGTTTTTGGTTCGAGTGTCCAATCTTTAGATAAAGTTTTAAGTGTTTTGCCCTTCTCTACCCTCACTATTCTTTATTACATCTTGTTTCCTAACACGTTAAGATTGAAAAAATATTTAGTTTAGCTGCAACCACCTGCAGATAAAATATCAGAGATGGAGATTCGACATATATAGGACATAAACTTCTTATACTTGCAGGCAGATCAAGTTTATTTTAAATTATTGCCGCGCACAAATTCAAATTTTTCCCCGCCATACGACCATCCCCATACATCGATGAAGCCTCCTCGCCCCTCGATTCCTATCGATTTACATTTAGCTTGTAACGATCCGTTAGTATCGGCTACTGACCTATCGATATCGACAACCGCCTTATCGATGGTTCGCCAGTGTTTCCTTGCTCCTTTGGTACGAGTTGGTTACATCTACACGTGTGCTCACCTCTAATAAAGCACATGTCTTTTTTCTTTGCCGGTAAGTCTTTTCACTTTACTTTCCCTTTCTCTTCCATTCCCCACTAATTTCATTTCTGTTTTCTATTTTCAGCTACTCCTCCCGGCTCTGCCTCTGTCGATGCCGCCCCCTCTGCTTGCTGCTGACTCTCATGCTGCCTTTTTGTGTTTTTTTTTCTTACGACCATCTACCCGACCCAGCCAGCCATCTTCTAGCATTTTTTTTTGTTTGTTCTTTGTGTAAACTTGTGTGACGTCATGTCTACGTCCCACCCCCTCGCCAGACTCGCTCATCTGCTGATTTGCATTCCATCCATTTTTTTTTAATGTGATTTCAGTGAAGTGTTGTTGGTTTTTTTTCTTGTTTTTGTGTGTGTGTGTCGCCCTTCATATTTCCCCTACAACTTGGTTTTACATATTTTTTTTATTAATGTTAATGTTTTACGAGTTTTGTTTTTTAAACTCCTATGGCGTCCTCCCTCACCAGGCCATTCCCCCGCGGATTTTAACTCGGTATCTTTTACCCCCAATCCACATAATGTGGGACCATCTGGCATTCCTATGCCTGTGCTGCCGCGATAACAGGCACAGCATGGTCTCTTTCGGCAACTCGTCCAGTTCCAGCCCCCTCCATCTTCCCCATTGATTGGGCTCCGTCTGCTGCTGTTGTTGCTGTGGCCATGACCCCTGCCGTTGCAACGTTTGGCCTTGGCCCCTGACTCGGCTCGGGGCCTCCCTTGTCGATGTTGGCCTGACCGACGGCCACACACCAGGACACTGCCGCTCCTTCCTTGGCTCCGTCCTAGCGGGCTACTCCTCTGATGGTGGGTTCTCCACCCTCGGCTCCTCTCCTCCCTTTATGCCGTACATGCGTCTGAGTTGGTGGCTGCCACCCGCCACTGCTAGGCGTCTGCTCCTCCTCCTCCTGCTGCTCCTCCTGCCACCGCAGGTTGTCCTCTTCCTCCGAGTCGGAGATTAAAACCAATTTGGGGTCATAGCCAACCGGTGGAGGCTACAGTGGCACCCACTCTGGCCCCTCTCTCGACACCAGGTCGCTCTCACTATCCAAGCCCGAGTCAGAACTGCACCAGCCCAGCCTCTCCCCATGGTACTCGAGATTAATGGCGACGCCATAACCTGGACCATTGGTGAGCGGCTTCGCTGTGGCCAGCGCCGCTTGCCAACGCCGGTGAAAAGTAACCGCCTCCTGCCGCTGGCCAGGCGCTTTACAGGGCTTCCCTCTTTCCTGTTCGTTCCATTGCTGCTCATACTGAATACTTTTTCTCAGTAGAGGGCCGTTGCTCTTTATATAGTCCCCCACCCACGCGTGAATTCCGTTATCCTGAGAAAGTTTCTCATTGGCCCGATTCTCTTTCCGCCTTCTACTCTCTTTCCGGCTGTTTTGCATCGAATGCAACGAATGTACTCTCAGCCGCTATCTCTTTCTGTCTTATTTGATTTTTCTCCGCGCTTATAACCATCATCTATAATAGACGCTCTTCCCCTCTCGTATTATTTTGTCGGCTTCATGTGCTCGCGTATCCCCTTCCCTTCATTAACATTCTTGGTGGCCTCTATCTGCTGCGGTTTTAGTTCACTCACAGCCGTCCGCGTATGTTTGTTTCGTTTATGTCGTAGTTTGCAGATGACCGGCGATGTAAAATCAATTATTTCATATGGCCCTCCAGGTCTCTGTACAAGTTTTGATGCGAATCCTTCTATGGCATTGGATAATTTGTGTTCCTTTTCCCATACTACTTCTCATACTACCGGTTTCCATCTTCTTCTCAAATTATAATACCTCGCTTGATCCTGAGCGGCCCTTTCCAGATTCCGTCTTACTACTTCAAATAATTCTTTTAAGATTTGTGCATTTTCACTTAGCGTTTGACATTCTTTCCCCGTGCCCATATTAATCTCATCGTACAGTGCCCTTGGCAGTCGTGGTTCAGGGCCTTCTGTCACAAATACTGGGGTATATCCTGTGGACTCCGCAATACTAGTGTTTACTGCCAACATTATCTCCGGCCATTCTTCGTCCCATGTTCTTTGATCCCCCCCCTGTGCTATCATGGTTTTTACCGTTCATGCGTTCTGTCGGATTTTTTATACCCTGTTCCCATTAAAAATGGGAAAAGGGGATCATGAAGTTCTGCAAATGTATGTAACAGCCAGAAGGAAGCTTCTCCGACCCTATAAAGTATATATATTCTGGATCAGCATCAACAGCCGAGTCGATATAGCCATGTCCGTCTGTCTGTCTGTCTGTATGAACGCGTCGATCTCAGAGACCATAAGAGATAGAGACACAAATTTTGGCATGCACATAGGTGTATTTCAGTTCCAGTTCAAGTTTGTTTCAGATTTGGAAAATTCCACCCCCACCCCCCTTAAACCGCAAAAAACTGTCACAGCCACAATTTTAAAGTTAGAACCTTAATATATACCATCCTAGGCCTTATATCTAACTACTCTATAAAGGAAAATAAGATACGAGCAAAAACACAAAAGTTAATAAGCAATTTAGCTTATGGGAACGGGGAGGGAGGAGGCGGCCACTTCATGCAGGCAGCGCTGCCTGCACAGGCCGCGTGTGAGCGCGCTTGTGTGTGTATGTGTGCGCTCGTATGTGTGCATGCGCTTGTGTATGAGAGTGTGTTTGCATGTGTGTCTCAATTGAACAAGGTATTTTGTAGTCGGGAAACTCGACTACAACGCTCTTACTTGTTTGTATATGGAATTGATGCCGAACTCCCAATCCCTTTAGAAATTTCTTGAATGCCCTGCTGGTAAACTGAGCACCGTTATCTGTTATTAGAACTTTTTGTACGCCAAACCTCGCTATTATTCGCTCTCTGCTTTTTGCAACGCTTCCTTTGTCGCCCTTCGTAATGGTCTTAATTCAGTCATTTTGAGGACCTATCCACTAGCACTCACAACATTGTGTTTCCGTGTTTTGATCTGGGCAGTGGTCCCACAAAATCAGCGCTTACCATTGCCCATGGTTCTTCAGGGATCTGTGTCAGCATTTCTCCTGCTGCTTTCAGTTGATTGGGTTTGTATTGAAGGCTTATTTCGCACTTCCTGACGTACCCTTGTACGTCGCTGTGCATTCCCGGCCATGAGTAGCGAGACGCTACCCTGGCAATCGTTCTGCGACTCCCAGCATGGCCTGATGTTTCTGAATCATTTTTCTCCCGCAAGACTCGCTCTCTTTTGTCCGCCGGGACACATAACTTCCATGACACCACATCTTCATTGCCCGCTCTGTGTGGTTTATGTTTATATAACCCTCCTGATTTTGCCAGATAGTCTGGGAACTTTTGTGGGCTTGCACTAATTTTCTGTACCATTTCTTGCGTCCACCTGCACTCTTTATTCGCTCTGTTCCATCCCTACTCCTCATCCTCCATTCTCATACATACATATTTTTCTGGTTGCCTTGAGAGTGCATCGGTCACTACATTCTATTAGCCCTTCCTGTATGCTATCTCGAAATCGTACTGCTGGAGTTCTAATGCCCATCTTGCAATTCTTCCTGTTGGGCTCTCTATGCTGTTTAGCCATTTTAGTGCCATATGATCGATAATAACTTTAAAGTGGTACCCCTCCAGGTAAGGTCTCAGCCTCCTTATGGCTTATACTATAGCTGAACACTCCTTTTCTGTCGCTGAGTAATTTCTTTCTGCCTCATTTAGCGTTCGGCTGGAGTACGACATGTACGACCTTTTGTCCACTTGCAGTCTCCTGTGTTAAGATCGCCCTTAACCCGAAATCGCTGGCGTCTGTCTGGAGAATGAATTCCTTGGAAAAATCTGGATATTTCAACACTGAGTCGGATACTACTATGGCCTTTACATCTTCAAATGACTGTTGGCATTTAGGCTTCCACACCCATGGGGCCTTCTTTTTCAACAACGCGTTGATTGGTTGGGCTAGTGTGGCGAAATCTGGGACGAATCGCCTGTACCAGGATGCTACTCCCGAGTACTGTCGCAGCTCTTTTGTGTTTGCCGGAGGCTTCAATTCGGCAATCGCTGCCACTTTACCTGAACCGGTTCCTATTCCTTCATTGGTTATTCTGTGTCATAAGTACAGCAACTCCTTTTTAAAGAAATTACACTTATCTTTGATTATTTTCAGGTTTGCTGCTATCAGTCTGCGAAATACTTCTTTCAAGTTCTTCATATGCTCCGCCAACGTTCGGCCAATGACAATAATATCGTCCTGATACGCAAAAGCATGCGGCATCATTTCTGGACCAATAACCTGAAACAGCGCCCGCTGGAATGTCGCCGATGCCGAGTTCAACCCAAATGCCATGACTCGCCATTGGAACAACCTTTTTCCCGGCACTGTAAACGAAGTCATTGAGCCACTATTTTCTTCCAAAGGAATCTGCCAATACCCATCTTTTAGATCCAAGCTACTTATGTGATTTGCCTCTCTAGAATGTAGTTGATTGGCATTGAATAGGCATAGGATTTCGCATTAACTGGTCTGAAATATAAACATAGCCTCCATTTTCCAGTCATTTTCATTACCATCACCACTGGTGAGCTATATGGACTATTTGACTGTTCGATATACCCTGATGCGGGTAATTCATCCACCTTGGACAATTCTTCGCTTATGAAACAGCTGGTGGCCCCCTAATCGATTGTTGCATCACGGTTGCTGACAACTGGGTGCCTCCTATTCATCCAATTCTCCCACTAGTTCTGAGAGGAGAATTGGAGCGAACCCATCTCGATCCTGGCTTACAGCGTCTCAAGTCGACTCATACCTCCTCGTTGGTGACCACCGGTAACAAAGCGATGATCCCGCAAAGCTGCTGGCTAACGTGAGCGGCGAGCCTTCCTTACAGGGTACAATATATAGGGTTGGTGCTCATACAAATGGAGCCTCCATTTCTGACCGGCCACAAGCGACCTGCTACAACTCGAGACCCTCTTTGTTTGACAATTGATGCCAGCCTGAGTCTACCTCCAAATTCTCAAATACCGACGCCCGCAACTATGCAATCCGTACTCGGAGCACATGCTCAGTACTGCGGATTCGTCAACCACAACGCCACAACGAAGTCTTCTTCGCGAGGCAACCTCAACCTTTCTCGAACAACTTGCTTATCGACCCCTAATCGAAGTAAGAGCCTCAACGCGAGGTTACCATCGACGCAATGACGCAAATCTGCACTCTGTGCACATGCTTAGTACTACGGATTTATCGGTTTCTGCATTCATCGGAAACAGTTCGTCAACTGAACTACATTACCAACCAAATTTATCGCAGCGGTAATTATACACAAGATTTCCTGCACAATGGAACTGTAGATGATCGTCCCGGACATACCTCCCAGCTATACTCAGAACTTGAAGATCATTCGCTCCCCTCATGGTCTCTGTAGGGTGAGTACTACTAGGGCAACTCTGGCCACACAATTTTCATCGTGATAACACATGCACCATTCGCAGCAAGCAGTCAGTCAGAGTCTGTATCGGAGCTCGCCGGCAGTCACACATCCATTCGATCAATCGAGAATTGTTAATGTTTAAGTTATGTTAAATAACATAGATAAATAACATTTCTAGACATAGATTTTCTGGACCTAATGGGGGCGTTTGTTCTGAGGTAAGGCTGCTGACCCGCTCAACTTGGCGAACCCATCTCGATCCTGGCTTACAGCGTCTCAAGTCGACTCACACCTTTTCGTTGGTGACCACCGGTAACAGAGCGAAGATCCCGCAAAGCTTACTGGGTACAATATATAGGGTCTGTGCATCAGGCTTCTCCACCAATAAAACCAGCGACAACAATGCCCGGATACGGACCTCCTCTGACGATGAAACACGCAAACGCTTTATGCACCACGATTTCAGGATATGAATCTGGAATGCTCGTACCCTCAACAGAGAAGGTGCTGATATCCAGTTGCTGAATATCCTCGAGAAATATTCATCGAACGTTACCGCACTTCAGGAAATGCGATGGATTGGACAGGGGCGAAAGTTGAGAACATCATGAACAACCAATGCTTCCTAGGAGATCTACTACAGCGGAAATGCTTTCAAACATGAGTTTTTGCGGCTTTATAGTCAGTGAAAGACTTCATCGCTCTGTCACGCTACTCAGACTTAAGACTAAATATTTTAATTTTAGTCTTATCTGTGCACACGCCCCAATAGAAGACAAGGAAGCCGCGACAAAAGACGACTTCTATGAGCGCCTGGAACAACTATACGAGCTCTGCCCCAAACACGACATTTAGATCGTGCTTGGCGATTTTAAAGCTAAAATTGGGAGAGAGGGAGTTTTTGGCTCGACAATCGGCCGTGCCCTTATGAAACAACCTCCGGTAATGCAGAGGCTAATAGATTTTGCCGCGGGCAGGTCATAATATATGATCATAATGTAATCAACGGAAGGCACGCGTCAGCTGTTCTAGACGTGCGTGTAATTAAAGGTGCCAACATAGACTCGGATCACCACCTTATTGCTGCCAAAGTACGCACTCGGCTCAGAGGTGCACATGACTCATGCTCTAGCACACGTCGAAAGCTAAATGTCGAGAAGCTACACAACTAAACTCACCCAACTGCTCAGGGAAATCTCACCATTCCCTTCTGGAGTATGCAGTGGAACAGTGGAATCATTTATTACACTCCATGAGTACGGCTGCCAAGGAGATACTCGGATACGCCGAGTACCCTCGAAAGCAGTCTTGGTATGATGAGAGGAAGGCGATAACGAACACAATGCCGCCACTGGAGAAGTAGCGATGCCACCAATCGACGACATAGAGATAGACCCACCGGACTATCAACCCGCTGAATTGTTCAAGGCTGAAGGCGAGGAATTGGTAAGGTGCATGCACTAACTCCTATGCCGAATATGGTCCGACGAAAGAATGTCCGACAAATGGAATCTAAGTGTACTGTTGTACTAATGAGCCTGTTTTGTTAGTTTAGTTTCAAATATTTTCCATTTAAGTTAGACGGGTTGTTTCTTTGCGTGGGCAGCCAAAGCCATGCAGATATCCAAAATGCGGCTGCCCAAATGCACCGAGAGAGCTATAAAGAGAGTAAAGAGAGCACGTGCAGTTACGCGCTGCTTAAAGGCAACTATAACAGAGCGGGAAATTGCGATCAACACAAAGCTGAGCAAACAAATTTACAATAGGTGTGTGTGTTTGGGCTAAGCGAAACCATGGGCAATCGAAGTTTCCTTAATGTTAAATTTTTTATTTGTTATGATAGTCACATTCATTTGTTGAATTAACATTTAATAGGCACTGCAGCCCAAAACTACGTAATCTAATCTATTCATTTAAGTTAGGTGGTGTCATCGCGGCACTGGCGATGTCCGTGTCATCACGGCACAAGCAAGGGAACGCATAAATACACTTAAACCATGTCGGAAACTACGCAGCACTCTCGCGCAGGCTTGCACTCCTCGCCCTCAGCACATGCGCAGCAGCATCACGCAAGCAGCCCTCTCGCTCACACACACTCACACCCGTCGCCGGTGCGCTATCAGGAAACCAACGGGATCAACGGTATCCACCAAAGCGGAGTGGGAGGCCTACATACACACGCCGAGCATCGACACCAACAGGGCAGTGAGAAGAAATGAGAGCGGGCTTTGCGTATGGGAGAAAGGCGCGGCGCTGGTGTAATGTCGACGTTGGCGGAGGTCGGCCCAAGGACAGAAACCCACGAAATTTCTGGACAATCAGTTTTCGGCGTGGGGACTGGACGGTCAGATTACGGAGGGCAGACGCCAACGATGAGCTTTAGGCTATTAGTAGGACGCGTTGGGTATTAACCACGTGCTCTGTCCCATTCTTGAGTTTCGTGAGGCAGTCAGCTAGTCGCGTCGGGCACTAACCGAGTGTTAGGCCATATCCTCGATATCTTTTAGTTAGGAATGAGTGGCGCTGGATACCAACCGTGTGTTCAGGTAGTCATTGTGTTCCGAGTAGAGTAGAGTCCCCTTCGTAGCAGCCCGTAGGCCGGAATCAGTCACGCCGGGTACTCACCACATGATCGATCCCCTTCCTGTCCCACAGTTAGGCCGCGGAA
This sequence comes from Lordiphosa magnipectinata, assembly GCA_037044535.1. NCBI lineage: Eukaryota > Metazoa > Arthropoda > Insecta > Diptera > Drosophilidae > Lordiphosa > Lordiphosa magnipectinata. The sequence goes on along the minus strand of JBAMBO010002735.1, from coordinate 67,676 downwards.
CCGCGTCGGGTACTAACCGCGTGGTTTCTCAGTCCGTCTGTTAGTCTGCACCTCCCACTTTACTAGAGTATATTGTAGTGGCGTTAGAAGAAACCCAATTCTCCCATCGCCCTATCATTCCCAAAAGTCCCCGAGAATTACAAATTTCTTGTAATTGACCGTGGCCAGTCTGAGTTTAAGCCCCGGCTGGAAAACTTCGTTACAATATTGAAAAGTGCAATATGACTTTTCACAGAACTAAGCCGTATCTCAACGAATACACCATTAATGGTGAACCGCTTGCCCGCATATACAAGGTTAATGATTTCGGTATATTTTTCGAACCCAATCTGATCTTTAACAGTCATATTTCCGTGATTTGCAACAAGGCAAAAAGCGTCCTTGGATTTATCAAGAGATGGTCAAAAGAATTTAGTGATCCCTAGACCACCAAACTCCTTTACGCCTCACAGTTGCGACCAAATTTGGAATATTGGTCATGCCTCTGGTCACCGCATTACCTGACTTACCAGGATCAAATTGAATCAGTTCAGAAACAGTTTCTGATTTTTGCCCGTGATTTTCTTGGCCTAAACTGGGACACCACCATCCATCTACCCCCCTATGAACAGAGAATGCGCCTAATTGACCTCCCGTCACTTAAATCCAGAAGAATCTGTCATTCTGTTATTTTCATCCACAAGCTATTGGCTGGCGAGATTGACTCCATTGCTCTTTTATCCCTTATTAATTTGTCAGTGCCACTTAGAGCACCTCGACACTACACAACTATTTACCTACCGCCCCGCCTGACGAACTATGCTCATCGAGACCCCTTCCGTTGTCTGTGCCTTGCTTACAACGAGTACTATCACCTATTTTCTATGGATGGCTCTATTATAGACGTTAAGAACTCTTTAATGTCATTCCTCAACTAAAACATTCATTCCACGGCTAGTGCGCACTCTGACCACTTATGCTGTGAGTTGGACCATAGCTGGCATTGGCCAATAAATTAGTCCCACCGGGTCAGAGTTTGCTATTAGCTGGATTTTAATTTGGATTAATTTTTAAATTAGTGTTTAACTGAACATTGTTAAACTTACCTCTGAATAAATAACTAAATTGCGGATTTTAAATCAACCAAAGCGAACTCATAAAATGCAGTTTTGAGTTAATAACATTTTTTTTTATAACTTATTTCTTTAGTTTAACAAAAAGCAATTTTTGCAAAGACTCAGTTGTGATCTCATTCAAAACTCATTCACATTCGCAGAAAACAAACTTTCAACGCTCAGTTGCGTTGCAGGAACCGAATGAACAACTTTGGCTAGCCGATACAAAGGGCATAGTCGGATTTGAGGGGGTACCGGCCTTCAATGCTTTTAATTTTTTGAGTATGCAGTTTTGAAGTACATCAACCGAAAGAAATTTAACTTAGCTTGAAAAGTGTATTACATAAAGTATATATATTCTTGATCAGCATGACGTGCTGCATCGATGGAGCTTAGTCCGTCCGTCTGTCTGTCTGTTTCTACGCAAACTAGTCCCTCAGTTTTTAAGCTATCGAGCTGAAATTTTGCACAGTCTTCTTTTGGCTGCACGCCTGGATCGGATGACTACTTCTTGTAGCTGCCATAGAGAAGATCGTTCAAAAAAAGGGGGTTTTGTGAGAAAAACTTGTTTGTTTTCAATTTTAGAGCTCTTAAACTCGGTCAATATTAAAAATAAAATGTTTTCAAACTGATATGCGAAGTTTGTTCGAAATCGCTAACCTTAGGAACGAGCTTTTTCAAGTGTATTAAAACTTCGGCACAGGCGAAGTTAGCTTTTCTTAGTTTTTTATACTTCTAGTACCAACCACAAGCCTTTTTCGGCCCATCTATCCATTAAAAAATTCCAAATATTTGTTTCGTCCAAGCTGGCATGTATACACTTCCTCAGTATAATTGTTTAGACTTTTAAAATGCAAGCCGTTACCTACAAAATTCCGCGAAACTTTTAACACCATTTTTTACAAACGTTTTTACGTTTTTTACAGGTCCAGTTGTCATTACTAAATACAATTTCTGTTATTTTTTCAGAGTTTTAAAAGTTGCGGAAGGTGGTTAAAATTAATTAAAACACGCCGTACCCAACGGTCCTATTACCATTCGCACACTCACAGCAATATAGCCGTATTACTGTACCGATCTTAAATAGAAATGGAAGAATTGCATGAACTGGATTATGCGCTGAAGTATTGCCAAGTGAAGTCGACATATCTTGCACTATTAGAATGTTCTATTGTGTCAGTGAGAAAGCTCAGAGATTCCTCGATGGTACAAGCTACGATATTAGCTCCCCCGTACCATTATATGCCATTTACCTCAGCCAGGAAAATATATTTTCGCCTTTTCATGGCGATAATGGCCACCTGAAATTCTGTCTTCAAGCTTAAGATAGTCACTAGATCTCTTGGTCCAATCTGCTTGTTCTCCGAAGCCTTCGACGAGTCTTCCGATCGCTGTCGCCTGGAGATACCACGCTTTCCGCCAACCGGTACCTACTTTTGGGAGTGTATTATCGACGTTGGTGGCGATCTTCTGCGGTGCTTCTGGATGTCCTCCGTGGATGCTTTGCCCGCCATCGATTCGGTTGGAAATTTCATCCCCGTTGTGGTTGCAAGTGCATTCAGCTCTGCCGTAGCACCCTGCGCAGTGCCTTTTATATCGCTGTCAGTGATTTCGAGTTGCTGCCCTTAAGTGTGTTAAGATACTTAAGTGATGTTTTGTACCCGGAGCGCTGTTTGCGCCGGATAGCGTCATCTGTATCTTTTTCCTGCAACGGAACCGTGTCAGATTTAGGCTCCATCTTCTTCGGTGGCTCATCGTTGACAGGCAAGCACAAGCTATTCTACTGTTATTGACTGTCCGTTGAATCGGATTCACCCATTTTCGACCTCTGGTTCCACATTCACACCATCTTGAAGATAAAGTGAACCTTCACTGTGTACAACTTGATTAATATATACATAACGACAATGAATAAAACAATTTAAAAATATACATTTTATTGTTTTAATTAATTTTAACCAACCTTCACAACTTTTAAAATTTTGGAAAAATTTCAGAAATTGTATTTAGGAATGACAATTGGACATGTAAAAAACGAATGTTTTTTTTGGTCTTTTGGTTGATGTACTTTAAAACTGCATACTCAAAAAATTAAAAGCATTGGGGCCGGTTCCCCTACAATCCGGCAATGCCCTTTGGGCACTGAAACTTAATATTTACATTAGTATCAATTGCTTTGGGATTATAATTATCGATTTCGCGATAAGCTGTTTTAATTTTTTCATTCATCCTGTCATCTTCCGTCCGTCGAAGCAACATTAGTATATCTGTGCAATTAAAATTCATAAAACCCACATTGTGACAGTATGCAGTATGCCCAGCGCACAACATAGTCCGCATCTAAAATATGACCGCGCTTATATGCACAGCCAGCGACAACGCAAAGTCAGCTAATTACAATCAGCAAACCAACTCGTGGTCTTTACATAGATATATAACATACTCCCAGCTCTACCGCTGTTACGTAAATAAACGATAACCATAAGAACATTTTGAGTGACAAAATATATAAGCAGGAAGTCACATATAACCAAACGAACAGAGTAAACGTCTGACTTGTGGTAAGCGTTTGTTGAGTATTTTTATAATTCTTTTCTAAAATAAAATTAACCAAAACTAAATATGAAAAGTGTTATTATTTGGGCAAAGTGGATAAGAACCAGATTTCAATAGTACACCTAATACACAACCTCAATAGAATCAAGGATCTCGTTCAAGAGGGAGCAAGTATTTGTGTCATCCAACTCCTCTTTATTTACCACAGAACCCATTCAGAAGACCGCCAGCTGAGGAGAGTGTCAATTTCCAGCCAAAGTGTCTCGAGTCCGACAAAGGGGAAGTCACGAACAGGATGCTTTCGCAGGAACCTGCCAGTCGACAATGTTACAACTGTACCGAATAAGGTCATATCTCACGTGAGTGTCGGAAACCTTAACGGTTAGTTTGCTGGGACTGTGGGCGCGAAGGCATTCGTACGATCGAGTGTTGCAGACGCACTGGTTCGGGAAACGACGGCCGTCCCCAACCACAACCGGCTCGGGAAAGAAATCCCTTCAGGCGAAAGACGGGCGGATTGTGGATCGGAACACAATCTGCGGTGTTCAGGTCGACGCGACATTAGACAGGGGGTCAACGCGCAGCTTCGTGAGTGAAGATTGTATCGGACGGATGGGGAAGGTAGGCAGCATACGAGAGACTTGTACGGGTATACGTCTGGCAGACGGTACTCGACGGGACATCACACGAGTATTACTGACAGACAAAAGTTTAGGATCTCAGCAAACCCATGTCCCGTTGTTGATGATGCCCTCCATGGTGGATAATGTGATCCAGGGGATAGATTGCATGGGTGCACTTGGATCCGTCATCCAATGCGGAAATTTACGCCTACCCCTACAAACAACTCATTCGAGTTATTCGCCCAACGCAGCCAACCAGAGTTCTAACGGAGATTCAACAAACAGCGATTGAAGAGACCATTTCAACATGTCCTCCCCGAATACGAGCCGCTGAGAAGATACCTCGCGACGTAGACGGTTCCGCAATTACGGTTACGGTGAATACTATATTTCTCGAAAACCCGAAGGAGTCGGCAGCAGCGAGTCACTCAACGTTTTTATTGGCCAGGTATATTCAGTGATATCGCGCGGTATGTCCGAAATTGTGAGACATGCCTGAATTTCAAGAACGATCAGCAGAAACTCCCCGAACACACCGTGAGACCAAGTACGTGAGAACCAACGAGTAAGCATTTCAAAACCAAACCATCAGCGAACGATGAGAACCCCCAACGCGAGTCAACTAGTCCTTACGAACCAACCGACGTACTCAACCCTTTCCTAACTTTCCCAGGAGGAATCGGATCACCAGAGTGCAGTTCAAGCGAACCCAGGGAAATTTTCAAAGACAGGGACTTGGTCCAAATCTGCGATGATTTGGACAGGATTCACGGTAGCGAGGGAGCAGCAACCGAGTCCCATGAATCCTCTTGTGTCCAAGCTCCCCATGGTTGGGAAATCGATACACTGGACCAGCTGATTCAAAACGATTTACAGAAAGAAGTTGTCCAGGATTTGCAAGCTCGACTGGCAAAGAAAGTACGTTATAAATATCGGCACGGGGAGAAGGAGTATCAAGTCACCCGTCGATTGGGAGCCAACGTCCGTCCGGCGAAGTAAGGAGAACGTGTGACGTAGTGTCACAAACGATAGAAATTATTATTGTCATAATATATGAATAAACATAGCGATAGGATCGCCCTTGGCCAACATGATAAATATACCCTTTTTAGTAATGCCGTCTTTTCCGGCTCACCAGTGTCGGCAGGCACGCGGCAAGTTTTGGCGGGCGAAACCAAAACACAGAAACTAACAACGGTAGAACGATAACGTCAGCCACATAGCTGTGGCTGGGCGCCGTCCTCGCACGAAGTCGGAGAGAGAGAGAGGGAGAGAAAGAAAGAAAGGTCCGAAAAAGTTACGTTTGTTCAGAACTGTAAACAACTTATGCATTGTACCACCAAAAAGAGCTGGTTGCCTATACAGAACTGTTTTATTGTTATCACTAACGACTCTTCAGTAGGCTTTTCGCTGAAGAAAGCATGATTGCCAATTGCCTCTCCATACAATCATTGCTTAGATCAGTTGGGAACTGATAAAAGCAATGAAAGCAAAAATAGACAAGCAATGAGGGCGTTCAACTTTCTGGTGGTAATACTTAAGCTTAGGGCTGAACTTTCTAAGTGCAAAAGCTTGATCTTTTGAGCGAGCTTAGAAGTGCCCGTTAATTTTGAAATGCGAAGCATTTAAAAAAGCGTTTTTTGTGTTGTTTTTTGAATCTTTTGTTAGTTTCGTTTACAAAAAAGAGAGCGTGCCGTCTCTTATATAGATTTGACACACTATACATTAGAAAGGTCGCCAAATAAATTACAAATCTATATAAGAGACGGCACGCTCTCTTTTTTGTAAACTTAACTAACAAAAGTTTCAAAAACATTAGAAAGGTCGCCAAATAAATGACAAATTTATTGCTTAAAAATAAGACTCAAGCAGTAATCATTATTTTTGAGTTTTAAAAATATTACTTCAAAATAATCATCATTGTGTGAGCAATGAAAAATGATTACGGTCCCTGATAAAATTCATTGATGATGATTTTTCCCGTGCTTTATTTTTATTAATCATGCATGATGATTATTCTCGATTTTTTTCGTTTCTAATCAAAGCAAACCAGTTAGTGATTTTTTTGATTGAAAATCAGGAATAAAACGGGACGCGATATTAGAGAACCGAACCTAGCTGCTTACTCTAGCTTCGATGTTAAGTCGTATGACCGAAAGGCAACAAGACCTAGCTTCAAGTCCCGTTGGGGCATGTACATTTTTTTTTTGTTTTGTGAACCGGAATTATAGAACCACTGAAGTTACAGCAGCACTTATTTCTTAATTATAATCCCAGCTTTGCAATCTAATGTCATAAATGCGTTTACCAGAAAATTAAACATCATTATTTTCTGTTGTCTTACGCCAACAACAGGGAATTCCCTGTAACATACGCGTGACACCATATGCAACGTGGCACAGGTACTTGGATAGCTATCGAGAATAGTATTAGCCAAAGATTCACCGTCGCCGACTCCGTCAGTAAATTGACTTCGGGATATTGAGCTCATAATAGGTGTTACCCGTATAAATATTAAAGGGAAGCCTCTAACTGCAATGGTTCTATAATTCTGGTTCACAAAATATAAAAATAAAAATTTAGATGCCCCAACTGGGGCTTGAATATAGGTCTGGTTGCCTTTCGGTCATACGCCTTAACATCTAAGCTTTTGGCGGCAAGCTAGAGTAGGCAGCTAGGTTCGGTTCTCTAATATCGAGCTCCTTTGTTAAATGAAAATTTTTCATTGCCTCCTTTGTATAGCAATTAAAATTCCAAATGTGTACGCAAACCAATTCTTATTGGGATTTTCATTCCTGATATTCAAACAAAAGAACCTCTGACTAACTGGGTTGCTTTGATTAGAAACGAAAAAAATCGAGAAACATCATCATGCTTGATTAATAAAAATAAAACTCGGGAAAAAACAAAAAACGGTCTGGAAGTACTCGAATCATTTAATAGGGTCATGTAAAGAAGTTTTCCAGCCGGGGCTTTAACTAACCCTGGCCAAGGTCAATTACAAGAAATTTGTGATTCGCGAGGGCTATTGGATATGATAGGTTGAAGGGAGATTTGGTTTTCTTCTAAAAATCCTCTACCATCAATTTCACGCCACTACAATATACTCTAGCAAAGTGGAAGGTGCAGACTAATAAACGGACTGGGAAACCTCGCGGTTAGAACCCAACGCGGTTCCACTGCCTGACTGGAAGGGGATCGATCACGTGGTGAGTACCCGGCGTGACTGATTCCGGCCTACGGGCTACTACGAAGGGGACTCTACTCTACTCGGAACACTATGACTAACTGAACACACGGTTGGTATCCAGCGCGACTCATTCCTAACTAAAAGATATCGAGGATATGGCCTAACACTAGGTTAGTGCCCGACGCGATTAGCTGACTGCCTCACGAAACTCAAGAATGGGACAGAGCACGTGGTTAACACCTAACGCGTCCTACTAACAGCCTAAAGGTTCTTAGGAGTGGGACAGAGTACGCGGTTAGCAGCCAGCGTGACCCTAGACTGACCTAAAGACGATCAAAGAAGGGAAAGATCAAACGGTTAATACCCTATGTTTCTTGCACACAAACTAAAGTCTCTCGGGTCGGGATAGCGCACGCGGTTAGAACCTAGCGCGATTTCAGACTAATCTGAAGACGATCAAGGATGAGAGAAGTCACTCGAGGGTGGGGCAAAACACGCGGTTAGTACCCAACGTGTCTCACTAATGCCCAACGCGGCAGTCCCCATGCTCTTATCTTATTATAAGGTTACAATCTGGGTTAAACTAGGCTAAATGATAGGTGGAAATTATTTTTACGGACTCCTGCTTACCCGGGATCCATCCCAGGGTCCCTCGTCTTCTATCTCGCCTTCCGCTATCTATCTCGCTGTGCTGTCGTCACCCTCCGACGGGCGAATCCCTCGACAGCTTTGACAGATGGTGTTGCTTACCCAATACCGTCTTTCTTCTTGCTTACGACGGTGATAGGGGAGCTCTATGGCCTCCTTGAGGGCTCGATTTGGCCTTGTTCCAACAGTTCGTGTAGTTTTTGATGGGTACCGTTAGCTTGTCGCCCGTTGCATTTGTTCCGCAGTTATACTGAGTGCGTGAGGATGGGTGTGCGTCTTAAGCTGCTCGTCCGATCGACTCAACCTAGTTTGGCTACTGCGCAAATGCTGACGGTGATGAGTGTGTGTGTGAGCGAGAGGGCTGCTTCCGTGATGCTGCTGCGCAAATGCTGACGGCGACGAGTGCGTGTGTGAGCGATAGCGCTGCGCAGTTGCCGACTTGGTTTAAGTGTATGTATGCGTTCCCTTGCTTGTGCCGTGATGACACGGACATCGCCTCTGCCCCGTCGACACTACCTAACTTAAATTAATAGATTAGATTTCGAGGTTTTGGGCTCCAGTGCCTATTTTAATGTAAATTACGTAAGGGAAACTTCGATTGTGGTGACCGGAACTTTTGGGTCGTCACAATATTAAGTGGAAGGCGATTCAGGCGGCGCCAAGCACTCAGAGCATTTACATCACTTTGTAGTAAAAGTGGACAAAATGGATCGTCAAATGACGCACTCCAAAAGTGACGTAAACAATTTCGGATACAGCAGACTTTAAACGCACACGTTGAAACCAATTGGAAAGGAATGATCTGACCCAGCAGAGAAAGTTGGATGGAAGACCTACTAAACTTAATTTATATAGAAGAAAATTATGATTCACTGAATCATAGGCTTGGCTAATATCTGTGTAGACGACATCAATTTGTTTACGATGAAGAAATCTCCGGTTTACTATTGAAGAAAATTCGAGTAGGTTAGTGGAAACCGAGCATCGACGTACTAAACCGTGCTGGGATGGACTCAGGATGGGTTGACCAAAATGTTGTAATTGGGAAGTAATTATATGCTCGAATAGTTTAGGAATAGTTGGGAATAGGGGACATTATGAAAGTCCTGCTTACACCTGAGTAGGTAATTGCTATAACATTCCTCATTATGCTGTTCAAATTCAGAACGAGCCACCTCATATTTGGCAAACTCTGTCTGAGATCCAGAGCGCTTAAATTTTTTAAATAGTTGAGACTTTTTATTTTTTAGGCTAGTCAATTGCCGAGTGAAAAATAAAGGAGAGCGATAAGTAGGAGGATTAACGCGAGGAACGCAGAAATTGAAATTTCCAAAAAGAGCGTCATAAAAAGCACAAGAAGCACCGTCGACGTCCCTAAAATGGTCAAGAAAGGACCAGTCGTACTGAGAGAGTGAGAGATTTAGAGCAGAGAAGTCGGCTTTCTGAAAACAGAAAGCGAGGTGAGGTTGGGACGTCAATAAAGCAGTGGCGGGCTTAGGGACTTCCATATCAATTAAAAGGATAGGATGATATGAGTCTTCGGGATCTTAGAAGATTATTAAAAATATACATCAATCTATACAAAATTCCATATGATAATGTCGTAATTTCTTAGGTCGCTGGTTCAGATCCGGCTCGAAGGACCAAATTTGTTGTATGGCTCGAAATAAGTGGACTGTATTAATTGTTTTCCGGTTGAGGTTAGAACTTTATTTGTGATACAATGTACATATGAAGTTTGAGACGTGCGGCAGGCGGGACTGTATAAATGCAACTAAACTAAGATAAGAAATCAATGTGTTGGCGAAGCAAGGTCTTGCGATCTTTGCCTCCCACACTGTTGTCATGCGTGTGCATTAACTGTTGATCAGTGGGAAGCAAACGATGCGTTCACAAACAAATAGGTGGGTGAAGAGCAGATATTGAAATTACAGCACTTGGCACAAGAATAGGTCTAAAGGTCATCTAATTCCCAAACATACCGCCCCCCCTGAACGCGTGTTCAGAACAAGGGGAGAACCGCCACCTTGGTGATTGGGCGCTTGTAGATTCCTTTGGCTGTCCGGATGCTGACCACTCGGAGCTTGTCGTCGTCGCCAGCATGGACTTCGTCTATACGGCCCATCAGCCACTTGGTTGGCGGTACATGCAGTTCCTTGATGACAACAAGTGAGCCAACCTGGACCTGGCCGACGCACCACGAGTGGGGTTAAGGGAGTAGGCCAAATGGATGGAGTGACTGGATCCCTCTTCTGCTGAAGTTCTGTTTTTTATCTTTTTTTTGCGACGAAGGCAAAAAAATAAAAAAAACCCGTGGCCGTCCTCGTGCGGACCAGAAGTACGGCCACGCTGGAAGACCCAAGAAAACCTGTCATCAACCACTCTCACTGGCACCTTTGGGATCAACTCACTTTTCTTAAATATTTTTTCTGGTTTTTTTTATTTCACAGATTTTCTTTATCAATTTAATTACATTTATTCCGCACAGGGCAATTTCGTTGCAAATAAAACGAATTTCTTTGAAACTTTCGGCGTGAAAGCTTTTTATTTTCTTGTATTAGCATTATCTGACTGCCGGTCCTCTTGCGATTTGATTCTTGACTGCCTCTTGGTACCCATTACCACCCCCATATATGGGCTCGTCTCCAATCCCACCGTCCCCTAAGCCTGACCTACCTCAAAGTCATTTCCCCTGATTGCCTGCTTCTATATAGTGTCATTGGCCGTTTCGAACGCCAACCAACGGACAGCCGGTGAGAAGAGCGAGCTTGAGCTTGAGGTCCACTTCCCCTCTACCCCTCCCCTGCGATTGGGATAAGCCTACCGCCTCAAGCCCATCTTAATTTCCTAGAGGGCGCCACTTCGCTACTAAGCTAGAGGGCGTTGCCACCTATGAGAAATTTGGCCGCTACCTACTTCAAACGATCATCTCTACCCTATCGATAACCTAGGTATACATTTATGAACGTATACAAATGCAACAAAATATACTCATATTCTTTATAGCATATATATCCGAGACATATATTGTTTAGAATATTTTGTAATTTTTTTTTAGTGTTAGTTATATGCACAAACTAAAAATGAAACGTTGTTTGATAAGAATGCGTGATCAAACTTATAATTTGTATGGAAAAAGAGAAAACTTTAAAAGAACCATGGATGACCGCCAAATCATATCCTAACGAAAAATCATTATAGATCGCGGACCATTGAGGAAATTTGTTTTGTATTTTTTGGGTGCTCAAAATATATCTAAACCAAAGGTTCATTATAATTCACGGCCCATAGATGAAAATTTGTTTGTTTTTTATAGTACACCAAATAGCAGAAAATTGTGAAGACATATCCAGGATCTAATGGGGTCGTATGTAGTGAGGTAAAGTTGCTGACCGCTTTAAAGTCGCGAACCTTGTGCAGAGTGATGCATCCGCAAGGCAGCTGGCGAACCCTAAGATATTATTTATTTTTTTATTTAGAGTTGACAAAAAAAGGCTGTCAACGAAAATGTATATACGTTACAATAATTATTATGAGCTAATGAAGCCTATCAAAGAAATTCTAATAAAATTACAAAATTACAAATGCTTTTGTACTGATTCAATACGATCGATATGCTTTTTATATTGCGGACACCAGACGGAAGAGCAGTATTCAAGTACAGGACGGACTAGAGCAGTGTACAGGAGCTTTAAGGTGTATGGATCATTAAATTCCTTCGACCAACGTTTAATGAATCCAAGTACACCATTCGCCCTATTAACAATAGAGGAGATATGAGAATTGAAACTCAATTTGGGGTCAAAAAGAATTCCAAGATCAACGACTGTAGATATTCGTTGCAGGGGTTCATTGCCAATCGTATAAATAGCCAGCGATGGTTTGCAACGATGGAAAGTCATAAACATGCACTTGGAGCAATTAAGGTATAACTGATTAACCAAGCACCAAGACTGCAAGGAGTTTAAATCATCTTGCAATCTAATGGAATGTGTCGGGTCATTGAGTGATAAAATAAGTTTAACGTCATCGGCATACATAAGTATCCGAGAATAAGATAGTATTGTGGGTAGGTCATTGATAAAAAGAGTTAAAAACAAAGGACCAAGGTGACTACCTTGCGGTTCACCGGACGTTACAGAGACGGGCTTTGAAGTGTCTGAACGCAATATAACTATCTGCGTTCTATTTTTTAAATAGGACAAAATCCAGAGCAGAAAAGAGGCGGGAAATCCTAACCGATCAAGCTTATAGAGGAGAAGATCATGGTTTACAGAGTCAAAAGCCTTACTAAAGTCGGTGTAAATGACATCGGTTTGCTTTTTCTTAAGGAACCCATCATTAACCAATGAAGTAAATTCAAGCAAATTGGTCATAGTTGACCGACGCTTAATAAACCCATGCTGGAAAGGTGATAAAATCGATTTGCAATAATGCTGCAAGGTGGAGGTTATAATCTCTTCAAATAATTTAGGAATAGCGGAGAGCTTAGCTATGCCTCTGTAATTGGAAATATCAGATTTTCCACCTTTTTTAAGAAGAGGAATGATATAGGACTCTTTCCAAAGAGTTGTAAAGACTGAAGAATCGAGTGATAGATTGAAAATCATAAGCAAAGGTTTGCATAAGGAACTACAGCACTCTTTGAGAACACAACTAGGAATGTTGTCAGGGCCAGGGGAGTATAAGGATTTTAGAGATTTTAAATGCGAAAGTAGGGAGCTTTCACTAATTGAGGGAACACAAATCGAGTTAGAAGAAGGAATGGTATAAGGATAAGAAGTGTTAGTAAATTGGATAGAGGAATACGTTGATTGAAAAAAGTCTGCGAATAGGTCGACGGCCGCGGAATCATTGCCAGCCTTTTGGTCACCCAGAAAAAAAGAAGAAGGTAGTAATGAAGATCTACGCTTAGATTTCATAAAGCTATAGAATTGTTTAGGGTACTCTGCAAATTGAATTTTGCACCGGGCAAGATAATTCTTATAGAACTCAGAGTTAAAAAGTGTAAAGTTGGATTTTGCTATTGAATATTTAGAGAAATCAACAGCCAACCCAGATCGCTTATACTTTTTGAAGACTTAATATTTTTCAAATTAGAAAGTCTAGGGCAGTACCAAGACGGATGACGTGACGCGGGAGAAGCTACGCTATTAGGAACACAGATATCTAAGAGAGAATTAATGGATTCGTAGAAAAAGGCAAAAGCAAAGTCAAAATCAACCGCATTGAACAAAGGAGACCAGTCTGTTGCACAAATAAGTTGATTTAATAATCTAAAGTTTCGATTACGAAAATAACGACGAGGTTTATTAAGAATTTTAGTGGTTGGTGAAGTAGTTTCAGAAACTGAAAGAGAGATTTCAAGAGTAGGATGGTAAATATCTTCGGGCAGTGATAGAGGGGCGGACCTAGAAACTACAGCATTAGTACTGTCAGCGACAAAGACAAGATCCAGCAATTTATTAAGATCGTTTGGAATTGAATTTATCTGAGACAAGGACATATCAAACAGATGATCTAAAAAGTCATGCTGTGTTGATGGCACAAGATAGGTTGACCCATTAAGATACGACCAGGCGATGTTTGGTAAGTTGAAATCACCTACAACAACCAATGAGTCAATGTCACGTAATTGGGCACAAACATCTTTTATACAAGTTATATGGTTCATATAAACTTGAATATCGGAAGAAGAAGGGATATAGGAGCAAGTAATATATAACGAAAAGGAAAGAAAAGAAACCTTTACGGCTACGAATTCCACACCATCAGGCAGACTTAGTGGAATTAATTACGAACGGTGGCTAGTCTTGACTGCGATCAGTACACCACCTCCTCTACGAGTAAGTCGATCATGTCGATAAATAAAAAAAATCATTTGACAAAATTTCACAATCAGAGATTGATGGATTTAACCACGTCTCTGAGAAGGCAATAATGTCAAACTCAAATGAAGCACTATTCAAGAACAAGGTAGTAAGTTTTGATAACAGACCCCTAACATTCTGATAGGCTATAAGAGGACTAAGGGACAGAACTAGTTTTTTGAAACCCTGTTAGAGCTAGACCCTACATTTGAGGGCAAGCTGACGGGCATTGGCCTAACACGACTTTTTTGCCTAAACTCATGAACAATCATATCTGGTAGCCAAAATTCTGGGTCACATATGATTGGAAAAGCTTCACCTGGAACACTTATGTTAAAGGAAGCTACATCACGAGGCTGGGCAAAATGAAACTTTGAAATCGAAACACTTGCTGAGGATTTGCTCGCAATATAGGCGGCAATTTTCTCGCAAGTAGTTTCAGGAGACAACCTAGACACAAAAACTGTTTTGCGTGGTGCTATAACAGTAAGAAGGGGAGGCTGTGAAGAAAGGGAAGCACTTTCATCAGGTTCAGGTGGCACTAACTAGTCTACGATTTGGCGGTTTATTTAAAATATTATTAATAACTCCTTGACTTGGGGAGGGAGGCAATGGAGTCAAACCAAGCATACTAGCTGGTGAAGCGGACAGGGACTGCAATGCTCCGGTTTTCACTAAAGTGAATTCGAATTTTTTACATGTTCTCTTTTCTATTAAACAATCAAGAAATCTGAATCAAACCTTTAGTTTCTACTTACCCGACGGACTCAAATTATATCTTTTTAATCTTATTAACCCTATCAATTTGATACAACGGCACATTTAACAAATTCGAATCCGACAATTTTTGTCGAAAGTGAAAACCGGAATAGGCCTGATTTATAAATATAGATGCTAAAATAATACATTTATTCAAAAATATATGTCATATTTAAAGTAATTACTTTTCCCATCTGTTAAAAATTTCCACTTTGCGACCAATCAATTTTTTCACAATTTTATTTAAAGTTAATAATTGCTTTCCTGTAAAATAGGAACAACACACTTGTGCTATTATTCCTTATTGCCAGAAACTCCCGATATATTCAATTGAAGAAGTTAACTTAATATTAACTTAGGAAGTCAAAGCCATAGTAACATTACTTGGTACAAGTTATTTTGCAGTCGGGGCACTCGACTGCAGCACTCTTACTTGTTACTTTTGGAAAGCGTTCGGAAATCGGAACAGGCCTGGTTATGTCCGTTTCTTCGGCGAATTGCGAACATTCTCCTTGTGCTTATATGATGCCAAAAATGCACGAAACTCTTGTACATTCATCAAAAAAAATGCGCTTAATAAAGGCCGAAATAACCACGTTCTTATACATGGATATATCTTATTTTATTTTTAAGTAATCGTATCCGCATATTTGATTTATAAGGAAATTATTCTTTTACAATTTATTCTGATTAATACTATAAAAACCTATGTGTTTAAATAAAAGAAACTATGAATTTAATTGTATGAATAATTTAAGAGATAAATACTTTATGTGTGTCTATTTCTAATCAAATAATTAACAAACAAATATATACTTTATAATTGTTTTCGAACCATTTCTGAAAGCAATGTAGATTCGTTATTGGACATAACAGCTCCTGTCGATTCCTTATTTCTATAGGAAGAACTAGGAGCACGCTGAATTGTTCGGTCTTCATAGCGCGTACGTCCCTGAGATGCCATTGGTCTATTAAGGGTGTTGTTTGCGTTGTTTGGAGAGCTTGGCGGGGTGCTGTGTGCACTAAAATTTTTGTTAACGAAGTCTTGCTCCTTCCAGCCGTTCTTTTTGTAGACGTCCCGAAGTTCATGATGCTGCCACATGGTGTACAAAACCTGACTAGCAAACTTAATTACACAAGACGTGTACTTCTCCTTTCGCCTTGTTATATTCATAAGCCGATCCACGCCGCCTGCATCCAAAAGTGAGCGCGAGAACTCTGGGTTTTTCTTAATGACTTCATTAATTGTGGCTAGTACAGCAGTAATGGTGTCGTCCGATGTGTTTTGGTCGTGTTGTGCGTTCCCAGAGGGAAGTTTCTGTACTAAGTCGCGCATTGCATATTTTCCAATTAGCTCTTTATTACGTTGATCGATAGCTAGATTCCGCAATGCAGTGGCGACTGCACACACGACGCGATCCACCTCCATTCTTAGAAGTTCTACCAGTATGGGTAAGCCCTTCTCTTTACGTACGGTTGCGCGAATATCAATGCTGGGCTGCCAATAGCACGCAGATAAATTTTGGATGGCCCCAGCAGCGGCCTCTAGAGTTTCGGGATTCGAGCAACTTTGTAATAAGGAAAGGTAATACTGGACAACTTCAGGTTGCCACAAGTGCTCGTAGCCCTTATGCATTTGATTATTGGGACCTGATCCTTTTGAATACTCTGTGGAAAAGCTAGAGTCTTGTTGAGCTTCGTTAAGAGCCAATTCCTTCTTCTTTTTACTTGTTCCGAAACAGCCTAAGTTTTCGCCTGGAAAGTTGAAATGTTAAATTATTACACAAACATTGTAAAGTCAACAGGATATTAAAGATACCTTTCGAGGAAGATGGGATGACCCTTTCCTGAGTTATAAACGGGTGTTTGTCATAATTGGGGTCTTCAACCTCCTGGCATCTGTATGAGAGATTTCGAAGAATACAAACGCAGTTCTCTACCGTTTTGTTTCCGATGTTGTTTTTCTCGATGGCTGTTCGTACCACGTAGAGAAGACATTCAACTAAATGCTCACAGTTACGAAGACATCCTCGTGCATGCTCTCCGGCTGAGCTTACGTTCCGTAACACTCCAGATGAATTTCGGAATACTGTCGAAAAACAGGTTTCCCCGCAACATACAGGATCCCAACCGGAATGTGGCTTGATAATATTGCAGACTATGGCAGCAAGCGCTTCATCAATAATTGACCTTTTTATATCTTCGCATGAAGACATGTTCCATAAAACGCCAGTTACTAATTCTTTGACTTCCGTTTCTTGAGACCGGCAAAGAAGATGAACCAAGGCTTCTATTCCACCAGCATTTTTTATTCCACGCTTATTTTCGTCATTTTGTCTGCCGTAAGATAAGTTTCGTAAAGCTCCGCAAGCATTTCTGTAAGAGTTAAAAAATCACATGAAATTTAAGTTGTTTTGGATTTTTGAAAAAAACATTAGGGTTGCCGGATATTTTAAAAACATCGATATCAAATTGTTTCGATACTGAAAAAGTATTATTTCTAAGTTGAAATTTGGTTGTAAAAAAATTGAAACTATCGAAATTTTCAATAAATAGTGTTTATACCACCAATATAAATTCATAAATAAGTTTCCACCAGACCTGTAAATCGTTATTACAATTACAATTACTATTAAAATTTTTGTATATTTAAAAGTTTAATTACCATTACAATTACAATTATTTCGTAATTAAAAATTTAGTTACAATTACATTTATTTCAATAATTATTATTAATTATAATTATTTCAACTTTTTCTTTTTTTGTTAATTGAAATATTTGTAGTAATTTTGCTTGAAAGTTTTAATTACATAACAAATTGAAAAACAAAAATTGTAACAAAAAATTGTACATAACAAATTGAAAAAAAAAAATTGTAATTACCTTTATTATTGTGGGTGACAAATACAAATTTTAACATAAACCTAACAAATGCGATGAAAAAGATGTTAATTTATTGATATGGATTTTGATTAATTTTCTGACTTTTTTCCGTTCTAGAATTTTTGTAGGCCCCAAAATTGCAGATTTTATGAAGACTCTAGGATAGTATACATATTAAAGCAACTGAGAAAAATCTCGGACATTTATTGGAACCACCGTATCAAATAGTTAAACATATGCACGAATTATGGAAATTTTGTCGCATATTTTCAGGACTAGAGGTGCGCGCGTGAGCGAATTTTCATTTACGTCACGATATTCACGAAATAAGAATCTCTTTACGCACGATTCACGCACGTATTAGGGAGGCGTCACGAATGATCAGGACGATAAAAATGCATCTACTAAAAATTGATTTAGCAAAATACAACGCAGCTATGTATAAATTAAATAAGGTGCTTTTTATTCCAACATTAACACTTAAAAAATAAAAATTTACATTTATCTTTCATTCATTATTTTTGAAATAGTTCCATATTTTTATTTAGCTTATAGTTAAGCTTATCAATATTATCGCTTAAAAGCCGTGTTCGACTTTCTTCTAATAATCTGCTATCAGCAGAAAAAAAGGGCACACTTTTTGAAGAGCTTGGTGGAGCATTTGCATGGAAGCATTTATATGAAAAGCACGATATAATTTACTAAGCTTAAGGCCATAGCTGCTATAGCTTAGTTCTAAGTTACGCGAAATTTGTAATTTCGCGATAATTTCTTTATAATAATAATAATTTACGAAAATTCCAAAATTTCAAAAATATTTTGTTTCAGATTTTGAAAATTCCGTCTTCTCCACCTTTTAACAGCGAAAAACTGTCTGTCTTTATGACCGCGTCGATCTCTGAGACTACCAATTTTTGCATGTATGTAGGTGTATACCGTACCCAGATCAAATTTGCTTCAGATTTGGAAAATTCTTGCTCCTCCTCAGAGCCTCAACTTTTAAGTTTGAACTCTGAGTTTGAATTCTGAAAACCACAATTAATTAAACTCAACTTGATATTTGATGATTGAAGTGTTTTATAATTATTGTTGGGTTTAGCGACCTGTTCGAAATATATTGGAGGAAACCAAATAATTAAGTTCTTAATATTAAAGGCACATAAAAGACACACGACCTTGAGCAGGCTTACAACTATTTAAAAAAAAAAAAGTGTTTTATAATCTTTTAGTTAAAACTAATTATGTTGAACTTTAAAATAGTCGTAAATACTTATGGATAGTAAATTTGATCTTAGCACTTTTATTGAATAAATGAGAATCCAAATGGGGCCGCTTTTGTCTGCCATGATTTTTCACAGTATTATTTTGTACTAATACTAACGGTTACCGTACCGTAACCCATATCCAACAAACGTAATATAATCATAACAGGAATAAACCGATCGACGAATAGAGAAACCCAAATCCTAACCTCATTCGTTTCGGTTTTAATCTATGGTCAAAACAACATTTGCCAGTATGCAAGAATAAGCC
The DNA here is from genome assembly GCA_037044535.1 of Lordiphosa magnipectinata. Taxonomy (NCBI): domain Eukaryota; kingdom Metazoa; phylum Arthropoda; class Insecta; order Diptera; family Drosophilidae; genus Lordiphosa; species Lordiphosa magnipectinata. The sequence goes on along the minus strand of JBAMBO010002735.1, from coordinate 48,519 downwards.
GGGGACTCACACATTTCAATTCAAAACAGTGCTGCCAGACTTACAAATTACAATCATAAATTTGGGACATGGCATTTAAATTTTATTTTGGTAATTTACTGATTTATCGTCTTCACACCTATTTTACTCTACATGAGTAAATGTAACATTTTACATAATAATGCACGAGATATGGGCATGCATGGTGTGTCCTATACAAAAGAAAAACATGTGAGGGCACATTAAAACGCGCTATGCTTTGCACTGAACCTAACGCCATGTGAATTTATATGATTTGCATTGAACCTAACGCCACAACCGAGGATACGTGAAATTGACAGACTCAAAGCACACAAGTAAACCCGGTCATTATACCCTTGCACAGGGCAGATAAAAAGTTGTCCAGATGTTTGTAACTCATAGAAGGAAGCATCTACGACCACAAAGTATTTATATTCTTGATCAGCATTAACAGCCGAGTCGATATAGCCATGTCCGTCTGTCCGTCTGTTTCTATGAACACACATCTCTGAGACTATAAGAGATAAGAGAGCCACACAATTTTGCATGTCGGTAGAATTATGCGGTGCCGAGACTAAGTTTGTTTCAGATTTGGAAAATTTCTGTCTACTGCGTTACTGATTGACTTAATAGCATGTTTTTACAAGTTCGTTTCTTAAGCAAGCTAAATTCAGCAAATGTGGATAGTCATTCGTATCAAAAATTCACATCAATCGCACAATTGGTTAGGCTGGGATGACACATTCAATTTCTAGACACAACTTATTGTTGAGCGAAACCGACGAATACGCCGCATACTTTAAAAAGTCATTATAGAAAATCCCCAAAACGCGGAAAAAAATGTTACAAATCTAGTATTTTGGGTCATTTTTTTGGTGTTTTGAAATGTCAGGGTCACACCCAATGTACGTAACAGCTAGTTTTAATTGCCTTTTTGACACTGTCAGAAAAGGTTGCTTTGTCTGGGACTCATCATCAGTTGATTATTAACACTTGGCAACAAGGTCCAGTATATTGAAGGGTTGGGGGTGATTATAGATGATTTTCGTGTGCCGAATATGACTATGTTTTCAGAAATGGTCCATCACGTCGAGATTTTCAGTAATTTGAGCTTCTAGTTTCAAAAAGTGTCGTCAGGTCATCAAAGAATGGGTATGCTGGGTGCGGCAATCTTGAACACAACTTCTTTTATATTGCACCTTGCAGAGGATAATCAGGTCTGATGTTTTAGGCGCATAGAAGGAAGCACATCCTTATTTAACCATGTCCGTTGTGGCTCGGCTAGCCAAATGTTCACAAAAGAAGCGCAACCTATTGGTCTACGTGAGTCTTAATCAACTTGCTTTTTTCAAAGGAAAATTTTTTTTTTTTTTAGAAAATTAATATAATGAAAGTTAACATAATTAAAATCTGAATTTTTATCATTGAAATAAATAAATAGTTTAATTACAAGATGCATAAAGTAAATTGATGTAGCTAAATAAGGAATTAAAAATAGCCGCTACAGCAAATTGATGTCTAGCGACAATATTGTATCTAGCCAAAACAATTCTGTCGGCTTCTCTGCCTTTAGCAGCAATAAGTTGTGCGGCGAATTCGACAACTGTCTATCTCGCTCTCACCCATTTCGACTCCCATAAGAGCAAAATTGCTGCTAGAAATTGTCGGAAAAAACGCGGGTGTCATTCCAGCTTTAAAGTACCTCCAAAAGGAGGTAATCCTTAATTCTTGAATGTCTTCAAAAGTACACGGTAGATTTTTATTAAAATCTATTTTTGTGATGGTAAAATCTGAAATGTGACTCTGTTCACATTTGCTGAATTTTGCCTATTTTTTTTCTTAAGCCAATACAAACTAAGTTAAAATGGTTGTCGCTGTGTGCTGCTAGTAAAAAAAGTATCCATAGACCGCGAACTGAGGCTTTATTTGAAAAACTGGGTATGAGGTGATACTTGCGGAGGTCCCTTTCATCATAATTTAAGGGTCTTATGACGGTTTTTTTGAAAAAAGTATGCGTGTACTTACTTGTGAATTTCTGGAGCATCATAGGACAATAATCGGATTAAGGGTGGAATTCCTCCCAACGATCGAGTTCGTTGCTTATTTGGATCGTCCATGTAACATAAATGTTGCAAATATGCCGCAGCATTTGCTTTGATAGCATTGTTGGGATTGCTTAGAAAACTTATCACTTCAGAGAGATTTGGATCACGCCACCTCATTGTAGAACAAAGATCGCTGTCAGATCCCCCAATATAATCCTCTTTGTCCCCAATTCTAGGAGGTACCGAGCTCAATGAAGTCATGGCAAACTGCGGCAATTTAAAATCGATTTGGCCGTCGAAGGGTCTGCATTGGCCATCCCTGACAGCATCGGAACCGTTCAGGTTGTCATCGAAAGGCCTCGCAGCAAATGGTTTTATATTTCCACTTGCGCCTGCCAGTCCATAGTTTGCGTCTGAAGTATAGCTATATGGGACAACCGATTCGTCTGTGTAGTGAGAGTCCACGCCACAGGGGAGTCCGGATACGCCATAATCTGGTGCGTCATCAAATTGACCGGCTTGAATATATCGCACTGTTGGTGCTATGGAATGGTTCTCAATGCCAGGAATAGCCACGTCTTGCGAAGTCGATTCAATTTTATTCTGAGACCCGAGAATGGAACAATGAGGGGCAATATGTGATATGGCTCCTATTCCCGGTGGCTTTGTAATATATATGGGCGCATTTGAATATCCAGCTGCCGTGAATTGTTCAAAATTTTGAAATGAAGTATATTGGGCTTGCATATGTTGAGCATCCGGTATCAATGAAGGGTCCATATTTAAATTCTGTGCCGGATTCATGTTGAAAACTATTAAAAGGGAGAAAACATTTTTGTATAGTATATTTGGTGATTGCAAAAAAAAAATAAAGGAAAGCTAACTTTGGCTCGACCGAAGTTTATATACCCTTGTGTAATTTATATAAATTAAGAAATTAAATGATTTTCGTCGAACATTCTTAGCTGAGTTGTTTTCCAAACTCAGCAATAGATGGCGCCACTACTTTGATCATTTGCTTGCCAGTTTGTTATATGGCAGCTATAAGATATATTCATCCGAATTTTTTCAAACTCCCCAAAATTGTGTAGAAACCGAAAGTATTCTTAGCTGGAAAGTATAAAGACGCTACCATTGAAAGCAATAAAGTTTTATTCACTAGAAATACTTTTTCGACCGATCTTTCCTATAGCAGCTATCCGATTGGGATCAAACTTGGCAGAATTGTGTGGTAGCATATAATATACAAGTTTAGGACCAATAACATTGGAAACAAAAAAGTTTATCATAATAAGACTTTTTTCATACCTATCTTTTGTATGCCAGTTATACTATATAATTTTCCGATTTTCATCATACTTGGTGGAATTATGTAAAAGCATAGAAAACTGATAAAAACTGTGTACTTTGAATTTTCGCACAAGAGAAAAAGTCCTACCGTTGAAAGCCGAATTCGAACGGCAAAGTTTGAGGAGCTTTTCATGGCTAATTACAACACAGCTGACGCCAATAGCAGGTAAAGATTACCGGTTGTGTGAATGAACCCACGAACTCTTCAACAGCAGGGACACGCACTACCCGGTACACCACAACCGAAATATGCACAAAGTTATAAATTGTTCTTTTAATTTAACTTTAAGCGAATTTTTCAAAATGAAGTGAAAAATCCTTAAAAATAATCGGCTACCACACAATCAAAGATGATCTTATTTATAGGATTGATATAGGATGTAGTTGTAAAATTTTGGTGAATTCAGTATTGCTAAGAATCTAGTTCTATGCTGCCATCAAAAGTTTAAAAAAATTTTACCTAGGGCACGCGCACGCCTGCGGCTGAAAGATGAACTGAAGGCAGAGTTTATAGCTGAGCTGGACAAATAATTACTTTCAGCAGATGCAAGTGTATACAACAAGCAATGGTTTAGTCTTTAAAATTCACTAGTAAGCTCAGATTGCCGGAATCAATCAAGCATGTTTGTTCATTTCGACTAGCTCACTTACTAAAATGTAATGCTTAGCCGTCAGCTTTGCCCGTAGACCCATTTTGCGAATGATCAACCCATGACTGCTATGAGATAAGCGCGGGTTATATATAAGCATATACTAGAGTTGGGTAAAGCTTAGTATACACTTCAACAAAGGGACTGCCAAAACAAAAATACTAAAACTGACAATTCTTTTGTTTTGGGATAGTGTGGCCAGATTTTAATATGTATGCATATAGTATGGTCACATTGCATAGGAAATTGATTTTTGGTTAATTTTGCGATGCAGTTGGTCAGGAAGACTTTTTTATTTTATTTATTTAGAGTTGACCAAAAAAAGGTTGTCAACAAAAATTCATATGCGTTACAATAATTTGTATGAACTAATGAAGCCTATAAAAGAAAATCTAATAAAATTACAAAATAAGCTAATAACGACTCCGACACGGTGGGGGAATTTTATTTGCCCGTCCGGCCAGCTATGCCCCTACCTATTCACAGCCAATTGTAGTCAGAGACGTTATTAGAGCTAACAAAAACTTTAATAATATAGAGATCGAGAAGAGTGAGAGAAAACCAAAACCTATAGTTATGTAGGAACAAAGGAAAAAAAATAAGATTACACAATAAGTTAAAATAAAAGTGAGATAGAGAGAAAAATATCTAAAAGTAAACTTTAAAAATAAAAAAATTTATACGTAAAACTTAAAACTAAATAATTCTTAGAGAGAAGAGAAAGAGATCTGTTGAGAGCAGGTGATAGAGATCATTGTAATATTGACATAAGACCCGAAAACGATTGTGCTGGGCATAATCAGTTGTGCATCTGGGCAAGATTAAAGGTAAATAGTTTCTAGTTGGCCTAGAAGGAACGGAAAAGTTAAGGCGACCTAAAAGTTCGGTAGAGTCTACATAACTAATGACTAACTTATGAAGAAAAGAAACGCCTAGGACTGTTCTACGATTAGCTAACGAAGGAAGGTTAATAAGCAAGAGTCTGCTGGAGTACGATGGCAGACGAGATTAGGGTCCCAATTTAGTCCACGAAGAGCAAAAAGCAAGAATTGCTTTTGTACTGACTCAATACGATCGATATGCTTTTTATATTGCGGACACCAGACGGACGAGCAGTATTCAAGTACAGGACGGACTAGAGCAGTGTACAGGAGCTTTGTGGTGTATGGATCATTAAATTCCTTCGGCTAACGTTTAATGAATCCAAGTACACCATTTGCCCTATTAACAATAGAGGAGATATGAGGATTGAAACTCAATTTGTCAAAATTTAGTCAAAAAGAAAACCAAGATCAACGACTGTAGATATTCGTTGCAGGGGTTCATTGCCAATCGTATAAATAGCCAGCGATGGTTTGCAACGATGGAAAGTCATAAACATGCACTTGGAGCAATTAAGGTGTAAATGATTAACCAAGCACCAAGACTGCAAGGAGTTTAAATCATCTTGCAATCTAATGGAATGCATCGGGTCATTGAAAGATAAAATAAGTTTAACGTCATCGGCATACATAAGTATCCGAGAATAAGATAGTATTGTGGGTAGGTCATTAATAAAAAGAGTAAAAAACAAAGGACCAAGGTGACGAGCTTTGAAGTGTCTGAACGTAATATAACTTTCTGGGTTCTATTTTTTAAATAGGACAAAATCCAGAGCAGAAAAGAGGCGGGAAATCCTAACCGATCAAGCTTATAGAGGAGAAGATCATGGATTACAGAGTCAAAAGCCTTACTAAAGTCGGTGTAAATGACATCGGTTTGCTTTTTCTTAAGGAACCCATCATTAACCAATGAAGTAAATTCAAGCAAATTGGTCATAGTTGACCGACGCTTAATAAACCCATGCTGGAAAGGTGATAAAATCGATTTGCAATAATGCTGCAAGGTGGAGGTTATAATCTCTTCAAATAATTTAGGAATAGCGGAGAGCTTAGCTATGCCTCTGTAATTGGAAATATCAGATTTTCCACCTTTTTTAAGAAGAGGAATGATATAGGACTCTTTCCAAAGAGTTGTAAAGACTGAAGAATCGAGTGATAGATTGAAAATCATAAGCAAAGGTTTGCATAAGGAACTACAGCACTCTTTGAGAACACAACGAGGAATGTTGTCAGGGCCAGGGGAGTATGAGGATTTTAGAGATTTCAAATGCGAAAGTAGGGAGCTTTCACTAATTGAGGGAACACAAATCGAGTTAGAAGAAGAAATGGTATAAAGATAAGAAGTGTTAGTAAAGTGGATAGAGGAATAAGTTGATTGAAAAAAGTCTGCGAATAGGTCGACGGCCGCGGAATCATTGCCAGCCTTTTGGTCACCCAGAAAAAAAGAAGAAGGTAGTCATGAAGATCTACGCTTAGAGTTCACAAAGCTATAGAATTGTTTAGGGTCCTCTGCAAATTGAATTTTGCACCGGGCAAGATAATTCTTATAGCACTCAGAGTGAAAAGTGTAAAGTTGGATTTTGCTATTGAATATTTAGAGAAATCAACAGCCAAACCAGATCGTTTATACTTTTTGAAGCATCTAGTCTTAATAATTTTCAAATTAGAAAGTCTAGTGCAGTACCAAGGAGGATTAAGTGACTCGGGAGAAGCTACGCTATTAGGAACACAGATATCTAAGAGAGAATTAATGGATTCGTAGAAAAAGGTAAAAGCAAAGTCTAAATTAACCGCATTGAACAAAGGAGACCAGTCTGTTGCACAAATAAGTTGATTTAATAATCTAAAGTTTCGTTTACGAAAATAACGACGAGGTTTATTAAGAATTTTAGTGGTTGGTGAAGTAGTTTCAGAAACTGAAAGAGAGATTTCAAGAGTAGGATGGTAAATATCTTCGGGCAGTGATAGAGGGACGGACCTAGAGACTACAGCATTAGTACTGTTAGCGACAAAGACAAGATCCGGCAATTTATTAAGATCTTTTGGAATCTGAGACAAGGACATATAAAACAGATGATCTAAAAAGTCATGCTGTGTTGATGGCACAAAATAGGTTGACCCATTAAGATATGACCATGCGATGTTTGGTAAGTTGAAATCACCTACAACAACCATTGAGTCAATGTCTCGTAATAGGGCGTAAACATCTTTTATGCAATTTATATAGTTCATATAAACTTGATGATGCAATAATATCAAACTCAAATGAAGCACTATTCAAGAACAAGGTAGAAAGTTTGGATAACAGACCCCTAGCCTATCAGAAAGCTATATGAGGACTAAGGGACAGAACTAGTTTTTCGAAACCCTGTTAGAGCTAGACCCTACATTTGAGGGCAAGCTGACGGGCATTGCCCTATCACTTTTTTTATGCCTAAACTCATAAACAATCATATCTGGCAGCCAAAATTCTGGGTCACATATGATTGGAAAAGCTTCACCTGGAACACTTATGTTAAAGGAAGCTACATCACGAGGCTGGGCAAAATTAAGCTTTGAAATCGAAACACTTGCGGCAATTTTCTCGCAAGTAGTTTCAGGAGACAACCTAGACACAAAAACTGTTTTGCGTGGTGCTATAACAGTAAGAAGGGGAGGCTGTGAAGAAAGGGAAGCACTTTCATCAGGTTCAGGTGGCACTATTGGAGAACCAACTAGTCTACGATTTGGAGGTTTATTTAAAAAATTATTAATAACTCCTTGACTTGGGGAGGGAGTCAATGGAGACAAACAAAGCATACTAGCTGGTGAAGCGGACAGGGAAATGGTCGGCGACAAGTCTTGACACTGAGGCGAGACTGGCAACGATGAAGGGGGATCAATCGACTTGTCAGAATCTGGAGGTGGCACTATTACAACTTGAGGCTCCGACCGACGTGTGGGTGGTGACTCAAAATGGAATTTACTAAGCAACTCATCACTAGAGGTAAACTCACTTGCGAGTTGCTTATTTAATTTTTTTTATTTATTTCTAATGTCATTAGACATACGCGAGAAATTAAATTGGGTATCAGTGCATACAGGGCAGGACCACCTTAACGCACCACAACCTTTTTTAGTTGCGCAAATTTTATCAAGGTCACGTCAACTTCAAAATGCAAATGGTCAATGCACTGTAATTGATGCGACAAAAATTTTGAATGAACACTAAGTGGATTAGAGTCAAAAAATATGAGAAATTTTTATATATATTCATAACCCATTTCGAGGTTTTCGAATGCAAAGTCGCGAAAGCGCCATTTTTCTCATTTGGATACGTTTTGTTGTCATAAAAATGCCTTTAGATTGCATTGATTTTTGGTCTCTAAACTATTTCTAAGGGTACAAAGAGTTACAAAATAATGCAGAAGATACCATTAGAAACTATATGATTGCAATTAACTGTAAGTTTCTACTTTATATTATAACAAAAACAACATAAATATAATGAGGAAATTAGTGAGTTTAGCTGGCTCTAGGTCCGAAAAAGTTGCGTTTGTTCACAACTGTCATTGTATGGAGAGGTATTTGGCAATCATGCTTTCTTCAGCGAAAAGACTACTGAAGAGTAGTTAGGGATAACGATGAAACAGTTCTGTATAGGCAACCAGCTCTTTTTGGTGGCACAATGCATAAGTTGCTTACTGTTGTGAACAAACGCAACTTTTTCGAACCTAGAGCCAGCTAAAGTCACTAATTAAACATTATAAAGGTCGCCAAATAAATTACAAAAATAATGAGGAAATTTAAGTAACTTAACGTCAGGCAAAGTCACGTCAGATTGGTCAAAAATTTTTGAATAAGATAACCTGGAAAATAAACAAGTATTATTTCAAATCATACTAAAAAAAGTTTTTACAAAAAGCTTTGCCCAATTCGCAGAATTTTGCATTTTTCTAAAACAAGTCAAAAACCCACTTCCGTTTTATGTAACGTCACGCCAGCATATATGATTGCTTATATCTTTAACTCCTTATAATCGATTGATGTCGTTGTTTTTGCTGATTATAGTGCTACTTAATTGCTACCCAATTATAGAGCAATCTTTTTAAAAATCCAAGATTTTCATATTTTTCAATAAGATCTTTTCGTACGAACGTATCGTCACGTCAGTTTGGAAATGCCCATATGTATATACTTTATGTGGTCGGAGATGCTTCCTTCTATCCGTTACACACATCTGGACAATTTTAATGTACCCTCTGCAAGGATATAAAAATGATTTACATGCATCCTTCACGACCAGCCCCTGGCTACGCGGCTTGATGATCAGATATGACACTTTGTAAATGTAAAATTAGCTCAAAAAGCACCTACAAAGGAGATGGTCCGAGGCGGGATCGAACCCACAAACCTCCCGCACCAGCAGCCACACATACTAATGATGCGCCACACCCGACGCACGATGACACTTTAGTAAGATTTAAATTCATAATTTATATCGTTTAATTTTGGTTGAAGTCTCACTTGCTTTAAAAATTGCGCTCAATCATTGACGTGAAAATTATTCAAATTGCAATTGACAAATCAAATCGTGTATTGACAATGTGCAATACCTCAGAAGGAAACATTTCCGACCACATTCTATACATATATTCTTGATCAGCATCAACAGCCGAGTCGATATAGCCCTGCCCGACTGTCCGTCCGACTGTCTGTATGAACACCTAGATCTCAGAGACTAGAAGAGCAAGAGTAACCAAATTTGAAATGTAGACTCCTATTGTCTGCACGCAAATCAAGTTTATTTCAAATTTTTGGCACAGCCAATGGAGAAAAATATTATGGAGCGATGAAACCAAGATTAATTTGTTTGGGAATGACTGTGAAAGGAATGTTCGACGCCCTAATGGAAAGGAATTCCATCCACGGTTTACAAAAAAAACAGTCAAACATGGAGGTGGCAGTATAATGGTATGGGGTTGCTTCTCCTGGTACGGCGTAGGTCTAATTTATCAGACTACGAACAAAATGAATGCTGAAGAGTACAAATCCATATTGGAAACAGTTATGCTGAGGAAAATATGCCATTACGTTGGGTATTTCAGCAAGATAATGATCCTAAACACACATCAAGGCTGTTATCTAAATTTTTCGAGGACCAAAAAGTTGACGCTCTGAAGTGGCCAAGCCAATCCCCCGACTTTAACCCCATTGAAAACTTGTGGGGAGACTTAAAAAAGAAATTGGCAAAGCATTCATTTTCAAATAAACAAAAATTATGGGAAGGTGTCCAAAAACTGTGGTATGAGACACCAGTAGAGACCTGCCAGGCTCTTATTAAAAGTATGCCAAAAAGAATAGCAGTAGTGGCCAAAAATAGAGGTGGATACACTTGATACTAAGTTAGGAAATACTAATTTACCTAAAAAAAGAACACAAAATGGAAATACAAATTTTTTTTCTTACCAACACATGAAGTGTACCTATTATTATGATCACACTGAAAACGTATCTGAAACACAAAATAATCTCTTTTATGTTACATTATTATTCTATGTTACAATTAAGTTTATTTTATTAAAAACAAATAGTTTAAGAACCAATGAGAACAAATTTTAAGTTTGAAACAAGGAATAAAACTTTTCTGTTACCTTAAAGTCAGAGTTGATGTGTGTACCTATTAATATGATCAGGTGTGTATATGCTATAGTCATCCGATCTGGCCGGTTTCGACAAATGTGCAGCGTATTTGTACCAAAAGACTTCTTGCAAAGTTTGGTTAAGATAGCTTTAAAAATGACGGAGGAGATAGCATAGAAACAGACGGACGGACGGACAGACGGACATGGCTATATCAACTCAGCTCGTCATGCTGATCAAGAATATATATACTTTGTATGGTCGGAGATGCTTCCTTCTATGCGTTACAAACTCTGGACAATTTTAATATACCCTCTACAAGGGTATAAAAATGGAGGAACGCTAACTTCGGCTCGGCGTAAGTTTATATACCCTTGCAGCTACCAATTTTTCTGATCTTACATTGTACGCAGCCTGCCAAACGATATTTCATACTTAAGAAAGTACGTCGCGCAACTGAATATGGATCTTTATCGCATCCTTCATCATCGCCGATGTTCGATGTTAATGCAAGACGATCCCCATACCTGATCGACCACAAGCAATCTGCTACAACTCGAGAAGTTCTTTGTTTGGCAATTAACGCCAGCCCAAACGTGCAGTTTCTGGATTGGCTCACGCGCGGCTGGAAGCAGCCGGCTGCTCGATCGAACAATAATTGATAGTAATTAAATTATATTCAATAAAGTTAGTTACACCTATTAAACCAAGTAGCTAAACCATTTGCTTGTCAGTTTGTTATATGGCTGCTATACGATATATTCATCAGATTTCGACGAAACTCCGCAAAATTGTGAGGAAACTGACAATATTCATAACTGATAAAGATGGCTTTAAAACTGACGGAGGAGATAGCATAGAAACAGACGGACATGGCTATATCAACTCAGCTCGTCATAATCAAGAATATTTATACTTTATGTGGTCGGAGATGCTTCCTTCTATGCATTACAAACATCTGGACAATTTTAATATACCCTCTACAAGGATATAATAAATAAATTTTCATTTGCTTTGTCTTTTGTTCTATTCAGGAATACTTTTTCTGATCTGGTTATTCGCTTACTCCTAATGTTGACCAAAGATCAAAGAAAAATTGTCAATTGAATTACCTTTTAATTTATATCTTGCTTTCCTCCATCTGACTATTATGAAGTAAGATATAGCTTTGTAAGTAATGTAAGTGCACCTACCGAAAAAATGAAAAAAAAATCATATTTAAAAAACGTTGAAATTAAAAATTTTTTGAGATCACCAATCCAAACTACACTTAAAAATAGTTTCAGTAGAAATGAGTAAAATTTTTTTGTAAACTCGTGTTTTACTGTCAGTTAGTGTATAAATATTTATAAAGTGTACTAATTCACTGAAATTTGGAATGTAGTGGTGAAAGTAGGCATTAAGACGGGGTTCTGGAAAATTCGGCGAAAAAGTTTGTATGAGTAAAAATTAATTTTTCATCCGGTTGACTTGGAATTCGGTTTGTAAGGATAGTCCTCGAAATAAATGCAAACGAATTTTCCCGATTGTGGAAAATCAGAATAAGGCAAAACACTATTTTTATCCGATTGGCTTGAAACTCTCAGTTGGTAAGGACAAAATTCGAAATCATTTGTGACTTCATTTTCTGATGCTGGAAAAATTACCGAAAAATCCTGTATGCAAAAACAGTTTTCATCCGATTGACTTGAAACTCAGTTGGTAAGGACAGAGTTCGAATTCATTCAATGACCGGAAAATTCTGCACGCAAAAAAATATTTTTCATCATATTGACTTAAAACTCTATTTGTAAGTAAGGGTAGTATGCGAAATAATTTGAGATAAGATTTTGCTATGCTGAAAAATCCACACGCAGGGTGTGAAAATTTTTATGAAAATACTATGTATTTATGATTTTAATAACTTGAAACCCGGTTTGTAAACGAAGTATGCGAAAAAATGTGTGATGTGATTTTCCGATATTGGGGCGCTGGGCAATAGGTTGAGGGTGTGAGTTCAATGAAATTCGGTTTGTAGGCTCTATATTGATAAGGGAGGACTTTACTAGCCATCGTATATACGTGGGTTATATGCTAGTATTTTTATACATATATGTACGATTGATACGAGCGGTAATCGTATATACTAGATGGGCCCTGGACGGGAATCCCGCGGTGTTACCGCAGGACCAGAAAGAAGTGCGCGATCAGGTCGGGACGGGATTGAATTGAAAATTGTTGGTCGGGATCAAGACGGCTCAAACCGATTTAGTTTTATTGGCCTCAGCAAGATTAAGCACAGCAATGAAAACAATTTATCGATAACTACTTTATCGAACTAGCCGAATGATCACACTTATATCCGAATCCAACAATGGGCTCACTTATAAAAGCATGTGAGATGGGGCCGCTTAATAAACAGCAAATAAAAGCCAAACTTTAAGGTAAAGACAGTGATATTATCTTAAAACGGTCATCATCCAAATTAGATGTGTGGAAAAGCTTTAAATTTATAGAAGTCAGTAGCTAGCAGGTTGATTTTGTATAAAGTGCAAAGATGTGTTGCCATATGCAGGCCGCACTGGCACAAGACTACAACTACACAGCTGTACAAAAATGTCGGATGTCACAAGCGAAAAGAAACCCATTTAGAAACATTTCATGAAAAGTAAAGTTCCACCTTAAGTTATCGAAAACCTAGCTCGGCAGCAGCTATTCTTTGTGACAAAGGATTGGCGGCCAGTTTCCACAACCGAATGTGTTTTCTGATGAAAATTTAAAAACAGATAGATATGTATATGTAGGTGACACACACATTAATATATGAGAATCAGGCATGTTCTCAATTCCACATTTTGAAAAGTAAACGAACTCAACTACGCTTCGGTTTCGTTTCGTTCGGTTTCCATTAGTTACAGCAGTTGGTTACAACCCACAGCAGCGGAGAGAGAACACCTCCCTGCTTAGTGCCTCTGTTAACACATCTGCGAGCAGTTGCATCGCCAAGTTGGGAGTATACCGTCCTGCTGGTTAGCAATTGGTCGATGATTCTTACTAGCGGCACATCTGCTCCCACATATGTCAAGGCATAGTTGATGGCGTTAGGTTGAACGTTATTGAAGGCACGCTCTATGTCGAGAAATGCTACGAAAACAGTAGTCACTTACTTCAAGTGATCTTTCGATCTTTGAGACCAGGGAGAGCAGGGCAGTTTCAGTAGACCTACCCATGCTGTAAGCATGTTGTGTGTGTGCTAGATAAGAGGGACTGAAACGAGGACTGGCCCTATTGAGCGAGTCCGCATACGCGATGGTGAGCGTTTCGACAAGCTCATCAATCTGTTTGTCCGTACTTGGTGTGTATGGAGGAGACGGTTCAAGCTTTTTTGAGAGAAGTCTGTTGTCGAAGTTAAATAAAGCATAATTTGAAGCCGTTATTTTCTTCATAACTAAATTGAAATATTTTCTATAATTTATAATTTTGTATAAAAAAACTGTCAATTCGTAAAAAAATAAATAAGGTCTGAATCAGGACGGGTCGGGATACACTTGGGTAGAGTTCGGGAAGTGATTGAGTGACGGGACGGTATTGAAAATAAAAATTTGGGTTAGGGATAGGTACGGGAACGAGTTTACCTTCCCGGGCCCCTAAGCTGGGTTTGAACACAGGCTATATATATCTTTTATTTAAATATTAATTAATAATAATTGCATTAATTAATATTGTAAATAACAAGTATACAACGATGAATGGCCAAGCTGCAAACTTAAGCTTTTAAGTGTCTACCCACATTCTAAAAAATTATTCTTTTTTTAAAAAAAAACATCAACAAATATGTATGTATGTGCATATGATTGTTGTCAAGGGTCCGGATTATTGTCGGACCGATATTTACATACATATGTATGTATTTCGGTCGGCTAATTCTTTATATTTTGATAAACTTTACGGATCCACAGTTAAAATGATTAATTTCATAGACAGACACATGCATACTTATCAATGTGTACATGTACTTCAACAGCGAAAGCCACGCCCCTAATTTTATGTATACATAAAATGGTCTGTTAGTGCGAATTATTTCTTTAAAAGCATGTACTATCACTATACATTCAGGATCCATATTGACCAATCAATACATTTTGTGTGCTTGCATGCATATACAAACGTACATATTGATTGTAAGGACATAATTACCACGGGAATTAACTTGATTGAGCCTTAAAAACGATTTATCGATTTTTCACAGCGACCGGGTTGCGGGAGGAGTTGCACAAATCAAGTCGAGTTGATATTGGATAACATTTCTAAACAAATTATAGCCTCACATTTACATATTATTAAACATTGTTGTTATATATACATATGTAGACATTTGTAATTGTAATTTCCGCTCATACTTAAGACTATACAAGTACATAAATGTAATGTACATATACACAAACATACGTGAATGTTTGCACGTATGTATGTACAGATGTGTATACGCTTACCACCATATAAAATTGGTTAAGTGCCGCAAAGACCGTATAAGCACATATGTATGTTTCTATTTAGCCAGTATTAACAGGGCATTATTTTCTTCCACTTCCACTTTAATCACCCAATGAAGAACCGAATTTTGCAATGTTATTCTTTTTCATACTAATTAGGAATTGAAATGGTATTGGTGTCAGTCATTGTCGAACTAGTTCTTTCGATAGTTCGATACCTTAAATATACAAATGCTATGTTCCCACCATAAGCAATCGATACATTTGGTGCCCCAAAGCCACTGAAAGGTAAAAGTAGTTACATTGCGCACCGCAAGCTTTGTAAAACAAAGAATGTATAAAAGTCAGTCAAGTCCGAATAATTTTTCTCAATCAGGCGGAATGAGTTCCCAATGAGCCTGCACCCATTTGCTGAATATTGCAGATTTTTGTCTTGAACCATTAAAACGAGAAAGCTAAGCGAACTTCTTATGTGCCGAAGTTTTATTACACTTGAAAAAGCTCCCTCCAACGGTTGGCGATTTCGATCAAATTTTGAAGATCAGAACGCTTACATTGAAAACAACAACGTTTTTTTTCTCTAAAACCCATTTTCCGATCGTTCCTATAGCAGCTACAAGAAGTAGTCATGTGATCCGGGCGGTTCCCATTATTAGCAGCGTGCAGTGAAAAGGAGGCCCTGTGTAAAATTTGTTAGCTTTTAAACTGAGGGACCTGTTCGGGTAGAAACAGACAGACGGACGGACGGACATACATACGGACGTACAAAGCTCAATCGACTCAGTTCGTCATGCTGATCAAAAATATTCATAATTTACCTTTTTATACCCTTGTAGAGGGTATATTAAAAATGTCCAGATGTTTGTAACGCATAAAAGGAAGCATCTCCGACCACACAAAGTATATATATTCTTGATCAGCATGACGAGCTGAGTTGATATAGCCATGTCCGTCTGTCCGTTCGTCTGTTTCTATGCTATCTCTTCCGTCAGTTTTAAAGCTATCTTAACCAAACTTTGCACGAAATCTTTTGGTACAAATACACTGCACATTTGTCGGAACCGGCCAGATCGGATGACTATAGCATATAGCTGCCATAGGAACCATCGGTCGAAAATGTTTTTTTAGTGAGAAAAACTTTTATGTCTTCAACGCAAACGTCCCCGAACCTTGTACTTACAAGTTTTCTACGCTTTCACATAATTCCACCAAGTTTGATAGGACAACTATATAGTACAGCAGCCATAGAAATTAGGTGTAGAAAATGTATATATTTGGCCGAATGTACATATTTGTGTCAGTGGAATCAGGCTACTAATTTATAAAAATCATACAAGCTACAAGGGTATATAAACTTCGGTCGAGCCGAAGTTAGCTTCCTTCTATTTTTATATACTTGAAAAGTGTATTATAATTTTGACCAGAAGTTTGCAACGCATAGAAGGAATCATCTCCGACCACATAAAGTATATATATAAAATATGTCGTACTTTCCATATATAAGAAAGCTTTCCATGCAAGAACTAAAAAATCCAACAAGCTCAGCAACAAGTGAGCACTTTTTTTTGCTGCTAGCAGATTGTTAGAAAAAAATCCATCAAATTTTAAGTGAACAAAAAACTTCTTTAATTTATACATAACTTCGTTGTAATATATTAATTTTTATGGAGATTAATTATCTTGCGTGATCAATCGTGAAGAGATCTTAAATCGTGCGGGTCGGGAAGCACTCCACAAATAATGTGCGTGATCCGTAATACCGTAATACACTGGACAACGGTTTAACGATTTCGACCAAATTCCAGTAACGGGTAACAATCACTGATTCTGGACTGGGTGCTGGATAAGTTTTCTTCCTGCTCTCGTCGGCAACGGGTGTGGTGGTCTTGCAACCCTCCTTACAATTTGTCCGATGATCATATTCTTTTAGTTTTCCGCGTGCTAAGACAGAATATGCTTTAATCCGAGACGAGCACACCAAAATAAAGGGAAAGAATGTAGATTAGGAAAAGGAAACTTTGCCCCATCATAAAGAATGCAAACATCACTGATAATCCCTCAGATGACAATGAGGTAAATTCGCCCACCATGGCCATTCTTTGCCAAAAAAATAAAAAAATGCACACTTGTGTCCCTTTTGTTGGGATACTGGGTTAACAGGACTAGCATAGATCAAACAAAATTACGTAAATTAGAACATCTTAAAATTTATTGGTAACAGACACATAATTGTTTATTAAGGAACATCTTTGAATTGAAAAATATTTAAATTTGGGTTAATTGTGTATGAATGTATGAAGGATATTAATTGAATCAATATGTATTACAAAAAAAAATTAAATAAATAAAATTATAGAATTTAAAAAATAAATGTTAAAATTAAAATGAATCATTAAAGCGGGATAAATAAAACTTCTCAAAAAGAATAACAAAAGCTGTTAGGCTAGTAATTTTTATGAACTTTTTTTCTTTCTCTGAGCGAAAGCAATCGAAATGGCTTGATTAAACTCAAGTTGAAATGAGGATTTTATGCGCGCATTTGCACTCAATATTAAACTCGAAGCTACGATTAAACGAAACATTTCATGATTTTTCACTCAATCACTCAAGAAACTTGAGTGATTTTACTATTAATTTAGCTTTTGTTCCTTCTTGCCAAAAATCATGAAATTATTATTTTTTCAACTAAATAGGTATATGTGTTTTTTGATTTGCTCAGGCAGATCCACTTAATTGTTCAATTTCTCCATCGCTGAAAGTACTTTCGTTGATGCGCTGTGGCTCTTTACAACAAACAAATAAAATTTATGCAAAAAATATACAACATATTCCTGAACCGTTCTTTCACTTCTTATCTCGACATTCTTGGTTTCTCGATTCACTAAAATCAAATTTTCGCTCTTTTTAATTCCATATGATGCTTTAACGAAATAAATAGGAAAAAACTCATGCAATGCGTTTTGCTTTTGCATACTCCAAAATGTAAAATGAATAAATGATTTAAATGGGTAATAATACAAAATAATAATAATAAGACAAAATATCAATATGTAGCTCGAACTTCACAAGCGAATCATGGCGTTTGCAGACCCGAAAATGGCGGTTGCACTTGATCTTTGACTTCACGCAAAAAAATTAAATTTTTGAATTACTTTTATGCAAATTACATTGTTAATCGAATTTGTGTGGAATTTCGAGAGTTAAAAAATCAACTTTTCGTATTTTTTCACAGCGCGCTCGATTAGCAACTGATCTTCCATACGGCTGCAGACTTCTCCCCGACTTGAACAACAGAAACTCTCATGAAATGGAGCGCTTTTTGCCCGTAAATTGAGTGACAAACGGCGCTTGAGCGACTTCGATGGCTTCAAAAGCAATTTTGTTGGAGTCAGCTTGGCAATTCCTCTGGCGCTCAAGCTATAAAATTTATGGCTTTCGGGTTATGCTTGGCACATGCTGAAGCCAAGAAATGCTGGACAGGGATTAGGCTCAGACAAGAGCAAAATTAGCTCAATATTGGTTGCCAAACCTGGAAGTTAATCCAAGCAGAAAATGTGTCCACTAATCAGCAAAAGTAAATTCACGCAAATCGCTGGTAAAAAAACTCACCTTATGAGTGGGCTTAAACCACTTAAAATAATAATTGACTTTCCTTTTGGCTGCTGAAGCAATGTTTTATTTAAGTTTTCACTCGCGGCTTGATTTTATAATTTTTAATTTTCAAACACAAACTTGTACTTAATAAAACAATAACGAGTAGCCGTATTAAAAAGAGAGCAAAGTTTTTGGAGCTTTTAGATAGCCAATTTCATCCCACCTTTTTCCAAGGCCCAAAAACAAGCGAGCGATAGATGGCGCTGTGCATTCGACATTCGATCTTTCAAATGTAACGGACTTTTATTTAAAAATTCAGCTGCAAGCGTAACATTCCGCAGATAAGCTTAAAAACATATGATATATTCCATATCGACTCGGCCATCTCATGTTTTATTTGTTTCCAAAAAAATTATTAATGGGTGTTATAGATGAAAATACCATAAAATTTTTTTCGCCTACCGTATATAGTTCTCGACATAATACGGAAAACACATGAAATTTTCAAAAATCATTACTTTCGAACGGGAGTATCAGATTTAATCGTACCAAAAACTAGCTAGTTGATTTTATATTTCTTCGCATATTTTTATGTACATTTCACAATTCAAGATGGAAGACAGCCTGGGAGCATGGAAATATTTTTTTTTGTATTTCAAGCTGGGCTGCAAGCCTCCTAAAAATTGGAAGGGGTTCATTTCGGGGTTCGAACCTGTAAACATTTTTCGGTTCGGGTTCACGGAGCGGGTTTAAAAGGGGTTCAGGAATATTTTATTTTCATAAAGCTTAGTACTCAGAAAAACTAAATCGTCCGCTAACGGAATTTACAACTATTTCCGATAGGGGGTAGCGTAAGGTGTAGTGTGACCGTTCAACGCCAAAATACCACCGTTCATCAAAATACCAAAAAATGTATAATGGTTACATATATATAAATTTATATAATATATATATTTAAATTTCTTATATCGAATTGAATTTAGTTTGCCTCCAATTTTTTGTACATAAATTAAAAATAATTAACAATAATAATCCTGCTGAATTTTAATTTAGGTATATTGAAAAATTGCAAAGTTAACAATTATAGCAACTAGAAAAAATTTGTGTAACTTTTGAACCAAACCCATTTTTGACTTTTATTTTGCTCATGTTCAGATTCGGGCTGGAAAATTTGTTCTGCTCCGGTTCGGGTTC
This sequence comes from Lordiphosa magnipectinata, assembly GCA_037044535.1. Classification (NCBI taxonomy): domain Eukaryota; kingdom Metazoa; phylum Arthropoda; class Insecta; order Diptera; family Drosophilidae; genus Lordiphosa; species Lordiphosa magnipectinata. Next base: position 28,711 of record JBAMBO010002735.1, on the reverse strand, counting down.
GTTTCGGACATCCGAACCAGTTTGCAGCCCTGATTTGAAGTCTTAAGTGTTTGACTGTTTTTATACACCTTAAAAGTGTATATTAATTTTGAAGAAGTTTGTAACGCATAGAAGGAATCATCTCCGACCACATAAAGTATATATATATATTATATTCTTGATCAGCATGACGAGCTAAATCGATTGAGCTTTGTCCGTCCGTCTGTATGTTTCTACGCGCACTAGAAATGAAATTTTGCACAGAGTCTTCTATTGACTGCACGCTGCTGATATGCCGGAGCTACTTCTTGTAGCTGCCATAGGAACGATCGGTCGGAAAATGAGTTTTAGTGTGAAAAACTCTTTTGATTTTAAGGTAAGCGTTCTTAAACTCGGTCATTACACAGGCCAACAGCAGTGTAAAAACCCGAATCCTGAGAACACTTGGAGCTAAAGCCACTTCAGTCGCAGGCGCAGCCTTTAAAAAAGCCAGTGGCTAATCCCGAGGCCTGAGAACACTTGGAGTTAAATCAATTTCGTTCGCAAACACCACCAGAACCAGTGGATAACCCCAAGGCCGAGGAACACTTGCAGCTGGAGCCACCTCAGCCGCAGGTACAGCCACCATTAGCGAACACCGAGGCTGGGGAACACGTGAAGCTGCTCTCACTCAAACCAGTGGCTAAGCTCGAGGTTTAGTGATACTGAGTGAAAGTGCAGAAACTATTAGCCAAGCTCTAGCAATAGAATTCTCATGTGGTAATTTAACCTAAATAAACAGTTCCCATTTTAAAAACCATCTCTCGTTCGCAGCTAAATCCCTCTCTCGTTTTATTTTCTTTACTAATTTATTTTGAATTTTTGATTATTGATTCTTAGAAAACTACGAAGACTTAGTTTCGCGGTTCTCCAGCACATTTTCGTGAAATTTTGCGGATTCACCTGCCATTCGCTTCACTGCCATTGTTTATTCTGTTTTGATTATCTTCTACCTACGGTGGAGTTGCTATGGTCGTCCTCAAAATCAAACACCTCTTCGGTGTACCGTGAGAAGTCTGCAAAAAATTGGTTTACTTGTACAAATGTCTGCAAGCGTTTTTATTCAAATTATTACCTGTACTGTTAACAAAATCGAAATCCACTGATTTCGAAACTTGAAGCGCACTCGTAACCTTGTCAAAGTATTCCCAAGTCGAGGGAGTGCCACTAGAATTACCAAACTTAGCAAGTTCTGCTCTATAAATATATGTAAATTAGTTATATAAAACAAGTTTTGGGCAGGCTAAATATCTTTTTCTTGGAAACTGTCCAGTACTTCTAACTCAAATTTTCTAATTAGTTCTTAATCTCCTGGTGCGACGGCCCAAAATCCTTCATCTTCTCTACCATTTTTTTTATATATGAAGGAGTTTTATTTTGTTCCCCGAAATACATTCATGTTTTCTTCTCAACTCCAGGACTCTCACAACTCTACGGAATCGTCACAGAAATTTTCAGACAGAGATTTCAAGGACCTAATGGGGCGTATGTTGTGAGGTAAAGCTGTTGACCGGTTCAACGTGGCGAACCCAGTGCGATCCAGGCTTACTGCGTCTGAATTCCCTCCTCGTTGGTGATCCCTGGTAACAGAGCGATGCATCCGCAAAGCTACTGGCTAACGTGAGCGGCGAGCCCTCCTTATAGGGTACAATATATAGAGTTGGGGCGTCGGGCTTGGTACCCACCACCTTCAAAAAAACTCCACCAATGAAAACTGCGATAACAATGCCTTGATTTGATGACCACGATTTGAGGAGAAGCACCTGGAATGTTCGCACCCTCAACAGAGATGGTGCTGATATCCAGTAGGTGGATGTTCTCGAAAGATATTAATCGGACGGTACCGCACTTCAGGAAATGCTATGGATGGGATTGGGGCGAAAGTTGAGAACATCATCATCTAATGCACACCGGGAGATCTACTACAGCGGACATGTTTCCAAGCACTAGTTTGGGTGCGGCTTCGTAGTTGCCGTTGACAAGCGACTAGCCGCACTCAGACTTAAGGCTAAATATTTTAATATTAGTCTTATCTGAGCACACGCGCCAACAGTAGACAAGGAGCCTCGACAAAAGACCAAATTGATCACGTTCTGATCGACGGAAGGCTTTCATCGAGTGCTCTAGACGTGCGTGCGATTCGAGGTGCCAACATAGACTCAGATCTTGTTGCAGCCAAAGTATGCACGCTGCTTAGGGTGGCACATGCCTCACGCTCTAACACACGTCGAAAGCTAAATGTTGAGAAGCTGGAATCACAACGGACCTCTGAAGCCAATACAGCTCACTCAACTGCTCAGGGAAATCTCACCACTCCGGTGTATGCGAACAGTGGAAACATATCTCACACTCCATAAGTACAACTGCCAAGGAGATACTCGGATACACCGAGTGAAGGTTTTAAGCTCAGAGTCACACAATTCAAGGACAAAAATGAGCATCTGTTCACAGATCCGCAAGTGGCACCAGACGAATGGAAAGGCTGCTTCTCCAACCTGCTGAGAGGCGATGACGAACACAATGCCGCCTCTGGAGAAGTAGCAATGCCACCAATCTAAAATACTGTTTGACCCACCGGATGAAGTCTGTCTAGCCATAAATAGGTTAAAGAATAACCACTAAGCTGGCGCTGATGAGCTGCCCTCTGAATTGTTTAAGACTGGCTGCGAGGAGTTGGTAAGGGGCATGCACCAACTCCTCTGCAGAATTTAGTCCCACGAAAACATGCCCGAAGATTGGAGTCGAAGTGTAGTTTGCCCAATTTTTAAAAAGATGGGACCCGGCAGTTTGCGATAACTACCGTGGGAGCAGTCTCCTTCCCATTGCATATTAGGTTCTGTCGTGCATTATTCGTGAACGTCCAAAACCGCTTATTAGCACACTGATTGGACCTTATCAGTGTGGCTTTAGACCTGGTAAATCCACCACATACCAGATATTCACATTACGATAAATCCTGGAGAAGTTCTATGAGAAAGATATCGATTATAAAGACGCTTTCGTAACACCGATAAGGTCATGGTTCTTTGAAGCCCTGTCTACGTTTGGTATACCAGCAAAGTACGTTCGACTTTGCTTGATGACGTTGAGAAGCAAGCAAAGCTCCGACCAAGTAGGAAAGGACATTTTCAAAACATTTGATACCAAGGAGAGGTTGTAGCCAGGGTGACACCTTATCGTGTGACTTCTTTAATCTTCTCTTTTACGGCCCGGTACTTGTATCACAACCGCTTGATGATCTCTGCCGCTGCTTTAAATGCCCGGCAGTCGCTTCTGTTTCGTGCGATCTGGCACCAGTTGTTCACACCAATGTCGGCAATGACTTGCTGCACCAGGTCTTCCTTTCTTATCATCCCAATCCTGCAATACGGCGCATAAGCATGGACAATATCATCACCGGATGAGGCGGTGATTGGCGTTTTCGAGCGAAAGATTCTTCGGAGGCGTATGAACCTTTTAAAGTTGGCGAGGAATTTCGCATCCGAAAGAATGATTAACTGTATGAGCTCTATGGGAACCCTAGTCTAGTCAAGCGCATTAATCAACAACGGCTGCGCTGGATTGGACATGTCACCCTCATAGATGAACAAGCTCCAGTAAAAAAGGTCTACAAACGGAATGCGATAGACTTTGGGATACAAGGCCTGGAGGGACGACAGCAACTGAGATAGGAAGACCAGGTGCGCCAAGTTATTGCCAAGCTTGGTATGAACAACTGGTGCCAACTCGAACGAAAGAGAAGCGACTGGCGGGCAATAATAGCAGCGGCCGAGAGGATGTGATACAAATACCGTGCCAAAAAAGAAAGAAGAAGAGTTCAGCGTAACAATCTAGTCTAGAATTAATAATTTATTTTTCATTTGAGCTTCTGCACGAGGAATATATGAGTTTTGACATTTTGTCAAAACGCGACACTTTAAAATGGGCATTATATTTGTTTTATATTTTTTTAAATGTTAAAACTAGATGGATTTGGCTACTTTCTTTTGCATACTATTTCTAAAAACGATGCAGAATCAGAATAAAATAAGATTAATTTGTTTACTATATATTATATATAAAGCACCTTTTTTTGCAAAATTAGTAACAAATGCGAATTTTTTCGTGTCAAAACACTTTTTCTTACATACTGTAAATATTATTTGCTAGAGTGTTTAGTCGAAGTCAATAGTCAACTTTCTGTTGCCTATCATATCCAAACATATTTCATCCTTATGTAGGGAAGTAGTTAATTTTTTTCAAAACAAAACTCTGCAGATCGAGTAGCCCACAAACTTTAATTTTCGGCGGAAATTTTTCTTAAGTCCGTTCTCACTAAACTTAGTTTGCAAGTTGAGCTGCCTTTAAACTTTTCATATATCTCTACATAGTTGGTTGTCTACTCTTGTAAAATAGAACCTGTCCTATTTCATTAAAGAATGCTATCAGGGGTGCCACAGAATTTACTAGCGATTTGTCAAATCGCTCTAAAATTTTCGCCAAGCCACAGAAGTTCGAGCGATTTCATTTTTAAAGCTTGTTCACAAACCCTTTGCAAGGGCAAATTAGAGTAAGACTTTTCATGAGATTTTATTACAACAATACAACACTACGTCAATTCAACACAACCACATTTAAATTTAATAAGTGGAGATAGTAAATAAAATGCAAGTGTGTATTGTAACGAACCTTTGCAGCCGGTCGTCGCTCAGTGTGCTCGGGGCTCGCTCCAACAAATTTATATTGTGGAGAATTGCCAGAAATAAGAAGACAACGGTTAAAATGTACTTAAGTCTGTATTTGGGTTTGGTTTCAATCACTTAGATGTTAGATTTATCCTAGGTTCACAATTCAGCGTTACACTTCAGGTTTTAATGACTAACGTTTCCCGCTCGCGCTCGCTCCCGTACCACACCGTGGACTCGCCAAGTTACCTAGTGCTCGTCGCGCTGCTTTCGTCGTGCTGTTCGCTCCGACCTTTCGCAGGATGCTTTCGCACTTTTCCCACTTGCTACCGCTGACCTCCTTGCACTTATCGTCGAGCAGTATCGCTTCGACTACTCGCAATCCTCGGTCACTCTGCCGTCTCGGTTTCACGTTTACCTCTACTCGCCCTTGAGTTTACAATTATGACTTCCGTTCGCGCACGCGTATCTCACCGACTGTCCCCTCCTCTGGGCAGCCGCTCCTTTTATAGCCGCCGCGCAGGCCCCGTTCCATTGCTTCCAGCAGGGCCTGTGTGATCGCAGGCTCCGTTTCACTTCTCAAGCGGGGCCTGTCTCGCCTCTGTCGCTGTACCGGGGCCTTGATCCCGTTCCAATTGGCCGTTGGCACCAATCACCGCTCGCCACAGTCATCCAGTTCGCTGCTCCGCTGCAGCAGGGCCTTTGCCTCTCTGGCCCTGGCCCTTCCTCTCCAACTCTCCACTTATCATCTCTCTCGCTCACTCTCGTCGCTCTCAGTGAGAGAGCTTTCCTCAATTCGCCGCCATTAACCCTACCTTGCCCCCTTGTGAGGAATAACTCCTCACACTCCCCCCTTTCTTCGGCCATTTTTGTTCCATACAGGCTACAAAAACTTCACTCCCCTCCCCGTTTCACCTGTTCCCTCCCGTTGACGATATTTGAATTTCCCGCCCAATTGAAATTCCTGCCCAGCCCTTCCACCGCTCCCCGTTCCCTTTTCCCCTTATCCCACTCTGGGCACACCGAACCGTCCTTCTCTTCCGTCCCCATTTATCGATCCGTCTATCGACACCCTCCATTCGATAGTTGGCCTTTGGGGTGAATTTTCGCAAATCTTGGCATTTTTGCACCTGCGCTCCCCTATCGATCTCGATTTCGATACCGATTATAGACCATGCTGTTTCCCCAGGTAAGCTTTGTTATTATTTTTTTTTTCCTCTTACTTCTGACTTTTTAACACTTCTCTTCTCCAGGTGACTCCGCTTCCGGTTTCAAGCACGCCCAGGTGAGTACCCGATGCCCCCCCCCCCCTTGATCCTCCTATTGATTCGCTTTCTTTCTTTTTCCAGCTCGCGCTGCCGGCCTGCTAAGCTTTGATGCTACCCGCCCTGTCCCTCAAGCTACCGATCTGCTGCCCATGCTGCTCCCCCTCACTTACAGCATATGCATATGCATTTTATTGTGTTAAAATATTTTTTTTTGTTGTTTTTTTTTGTGAACCTTTTGTGTTGGTGGCTCCCGCTCACCTGGTGACGTTAGTTTTCCCCGTGTCTCTCGGCCTCGCGTCTATGCCCCCCCGTTTTCCCTTGATGTTTGTGGGACTCCGCGTCCACCCGGCCGCCCGTGTCCACCCTTCGACCACCCCGTGGTCACTATGGGCTACCACCCGGCGCCCGCCCAGTTCCTCCATGTGTGTGTGTGCTCTGTGTACTCGTGCCTGTGTGTGCAAAGCCAATAAAACTTGTTTGTTTGTTCTATGTTGGGTTTTATTGATATTTTTTTTCCCACTTTCCTCCCTCACGCACTTCGGTCCTCCTGCGCGCTCACCTCCTTGAAAATTCTTGGGCCACCGCGTCCCCACCTTACCCGATGTCGGCTCGTCCCGACCCACAGCAGCTGCGCGCCTCTTAGCCGGTTTCCTCGCCCTCCTTTGTCCCGGAGCTCCTGCCAAATCTCCTGCGGCCACTCATCCACCTCCAGCTCCCTCCATCTATAGGCTTTGGCCGCCTTTTCTAGCGGCACCTCCGGCGCCGGGCACGAACGCTGCCTCTTTAGCGTTGGACGCCCGCCTCCCACTGGGGATGGCCACTGCCATGGCCCTCTCTCCACAGTCTCCTGCAGCGGCGTCTGCCCCACTTCCTCTGGCTCGAGGGCAGCCTCCTCCTCCGCCTGCAGCTCCTCCTCTGGCTCCGCCGGTTCGGACCTTTTGGGCTGCCCGCGCGGATCCCTTGGGTTGGACGCCCTGGCTACCTCCTCCTCATCCGACACCTGCACTATCACCACGCCCGTTCTCGTCTCCTCCTCTTCCTTTTCCTCCTCCTCCTTCCGTACCGGCTCGCTCCACCGGTGCACCGTGGTTAGCTCGTGGTACCACCGCCCACCTATTAAGCTCGACCGCCTGGATTGGTTTACGGTCGGTGGTGCGTGCCAACCCGGTTCCTCCTCTTGCTGCTGCTGCCACCCAGTCTCCCGTGGGTCCTCCCACCCGGGCTCCTGTGCTTCCGACCAGCACGGCTCCTTCGGCTGCTCCCACCCTTGCGGCTCTTCCTCCTCCTCGTCGCTGATCACTATGACCGGCATCGGAGTGGGCGGCCGTGCGGGTCTCCACGCCGCTTCTTCCTCCGGTGCCTTTGCCCAGCTCATCGCCCGTAAGCGAGCCCTAGCCGCGCCGAATTCCTCGGCTGATCCCTCCATCTCCTGGGGGTTTTCCGCGGCTTCGTCTGCCGCCTGCGATACCTCGCTTGCGCTCGACGCCTCGGAGGCACGGCTAGTCGCCGAATCACCCTCCCACTCCCACGACTCCGCGTGCGACCGCTCCGTCACCGACGGTGAGCCCGGTGTCGACCTGATTGGCGATGCGTCCAAGATCAGGACATCCACCGGTTTGCGGACACGCGTACGCCTCTGAGGGATTCTGCTCCCCTTCCGACCCACGGCCATGAAGGGCAATCGCCGCTTCATGCCGCCGCCTCTTTTAGTGGTCGACCGACCATTCAAACCTGCTGCGTTGTTCTCCATCTTCGTTCTCTGACCAAATAGACAGAGTTTCGGGCTGTCATGTTCCAAGAAGCCTCGGTCTCCACGCGGCTGCGCAGTCATCGTGGCCAGATTACCGCTTATTTGCGAGCTTTCCTGAGAGGGATCCGCGCAACGGTAAACGCTAATGTCGCTATCCCTTTCTCTCTTATGGTCTTAGTTGCACGCCCTCTCTTCGCCGTGTTTCTCCCATTTGTGCCTCTAATTTCAGGGACCGCCTCATTTATATCCTATACATCTTCATCCATTTCTCCCTTCTTGTTTTAATTTTACGCAACGATCCTTTCTAATCTCCTTCACCTTTTCCCACTTCGTCCTCCTGATTTGCTGGTTTTAATCCGCTAATATGTGCGGTTCTTATTTTCAGTTTTCCCTTCTCCCGTATTTTACATATCACTGGGGATATGAAACTTACAATCTGATAAGGACCTTCATACCTGGGCGCTAATTTCGCTGCGAATCCTTCCGATGCCTTAGAGAGGTGGTGTGCTTTGACGTGCTTGATCCTGTGCTGCCTTCTCCATGTTCCTTCTTGCCACTTCAAAGATTTCTTGTAGCTTCTCTGCGTTTTCTCCCGCATCTCTTCTCCCGTGTCCTGTTCCCAGATTGTTCTCATCGTACAAGGTATTCGGCAACCGCGGCTCCCTTCCTTGTACGAGAAACGCTGGTGTGTATCCTGTGGATTCCGCAACACTGGAATTGACTGCTAACGTTAGCTCCGGTAGTAGCTCATCCCAACTCCTTTGATCACAGCCTGCAAACTGGGCTATCATCGTCTTCACTGTTCTGTTTGCCCTCTCCGTTGGGTTCTCCTGAGGCGTATAAGGTGCTGTAAATTGATGGGATACCCCCATCTCCTCCAAGAATCGATTAAACGCCTTGCTCGTGAACTGAGCTCCATTGTCCGTTATAAGTACTTTTGGTACTCCGAACCGAGCCAAGATTCGTTCCCTGAATGCTTTCTGCAAGGCCGCCGCCGTTGCTTTTCTTAGCGCTACCATTTCTGTCCATTTTGAAAACCGATCAATCAGTACCAATAACACCGAATTCCCATGTTTCGATCGCGGCAATGGCCCTACGAAATCTGCACAAACCGTTGCCCACGGCTCTTCAGGAATCTGCGTAAGCATCTTTCCGGCCGTTTGTAGTTGGTGCGATATGTATTTTTGGCATGTTTCGCATCTCCCTACATATTTCCGAATATCTCTTTGCATTCCGGGCCAGTAATACCTCGCGGCTACTCTCGCTATTGTTCGCCTCGTGCCTGTGTGACCTGCTGTTGCTGCATCGTGATTTTCGTGCAGTACCCTTTTCTGCTCGCTTTCTGGCACACACAATTTCCACGCAACCACTTCTTCATGTCCCGCTCGATGAGGTATGTGCCTATATAATTGTCCCGACTCTTTTAAGTAATCGGGAAATTTTTGTGGATTCTTTCGAATCTTTTCCTCTATTCGTTGGATCCACCCGATCCTTTCCCCTTCATCGGCTAACATTACTCTTCCGCACTTTTCGGCCTCCATTGGTTGTCGTGAGAGTGCATCTGCTACCACATTGAGCTTGCCTGTCCTGTACACTACCTCGAAATCATATTGCTGCAATTCTAAAGCCCATCGTGCAACCCGCCCTGATGGACTCTCAATAGAATTCAGCCATTTTAGTGCCATGTGGTCCGTTATGACCTTGAAGCGATATCCTTCTATGTATTGTCGCAGTTTCCGTATTGCCCAAACTATCGCCAGGCACTCTTTCTCGGTTGCAGAGTAATTTTGCTCTGCTGCGTTAAGAGTTCTACTGGCATAAGAGATAACCCTCTCTCCTTCCTCTGACGACTGGGTCAATATAGCTCCCAAACCGTAATTGCTCGCATCCGTTTGCAATACAAATTCTTTTCCAAAATCAGGACACGCTAGTACGGGTGCAGACGTAAGTCTTGCTCGAACTTCTTCGAATGCATTCCGTCTTTCCTCCGTCCACTCCCACTTAACTCCCTTTTTCAGTAGAGCGTTCAACGGTTGGACCGTAGACGCGAAGTCTGGGACGAATCGCCTATACCACGACGCTACCCCTAGATACTGTCTTAATTCTCTGACATTTGTGGGTGGCTTGAGTTCGGCTATGGCCGCAACTTTGTCTGGGTCCGTTTTAATACCTTCTTCCGTCACCATATGTCCCAAGTATCTTAACTCCTTCTTGAAAAACTCGCACTTATCGACATTTATCTTCAGATTTGCCGCCTTCAATCTGCGAAACACCTCTGCCAAGTTTTCCATATGCTCCTCAAGCGTCCGCCCTATCACAATGATGTCGTCTAAATATGCGAAGGCGTGAGGCATCATTTCTGGACCAATGACCTGGTCCAGTGCCCTTTGGAATGTGGCTGGAGCTGATGCGAGGCCGAACGGCATTACTCGCCACTGGAACAGCCCCCTTCCTGGAACCGTAAAAGCTGTAAAGGGTCTGCTTTCCGGCTCCAACGGGATTTGCCAGTAGCCATCCTTCAAGTCGAGGCTACTAATATACTTTGCTTCCCTCAATTGTTCCAGAATATGGTTAACCCTAGGCAATGGATATGCGTCTTTTTCCGACCGTGCGTTCATGTCCCTAAAATCGACACAGAACCTCCATTTGCCCGTCTTCTTTTTCACCATTACCACCGGTGCACTATGAGGACTTTTCGACGGTTCAATGCAACCCTTTTCCAGCAATTCATCCACTTTGCTGTTTATCTCGGCCTGCATTTTCGGGTTCTTTGGGAAGTATCGCTGCTTCACTGGCCTGTCGTCCTTCATTGTTATCCTATGTTGGGTAATGTTTGACGGACCCTTCATGTTCGCAAATTCAGACAATTCCTTTTGTAAAAATTTTTCCACGCGCATTTCCAGACTTTCCGTCTCGCTTTTTGAGAAGTGGTTGCGTGGAAATTGTGTGTGCCAGAAAGCGAGCAGAAAAGGGTACTGCACGAAAATCACGATGCAGCAACAGCAGGTCACACAGGCACGAGGCGAACAATAGCGAGAGTAGCCGCGAGGTATTACTGGCCCGGAATGCAAAGAGATATTCGGAAATATGTAGGGAGATGCGAAACATGCCAAAAATACAAATCGCACCAACTACAAACGGCCGGAAAGATGCTTACGCAGATTCCTGAAGAGCCGTGGGCAACGGTTTGTGCAGATTTCGTAGGGCCATTGCCGCGATCGAAACATGGGAATTCGGTGTTATTGGTACTGATTGATCGGTTTTCAAAATGGACAGAAATGGTAGCGCTAAGAAAAGCAACGGCGGCGGCCTTGCAGAAAGCATTCAGGGAACGAATCTTGGCTCGGTTCGGAGTACCAAAAGTACTTATAACGGACAATGGAGCTCAGTTCACGAGCAAGGCGTTTAATCGATTCTTGGAGGAGATGGGGGTATCCCATCAATTTACGGCACCTTATACGCCTCCAGGAGATTACCCAACGGAGAGGGCAAACAGAACAGTGAAGACGATGATAGCCCAGTTTGCAGGCTGTGATCAAAGGAGTTGGGATGAGCTACTACCGGAGCTAACGTTAGCAGTCGAATTCCAGTGTTGCGGAATCCACAGGATACACACCAGCGTTTCTCGTACAAGGAAGGGAGCACGCGGCTGCCGAATACCTTGTACGATGAGAACGATCTCGGAACAGGACGCGGGAGAAGAGATGCGGGAGAAACCGCAGAGAAGCTACAAGAAATCTTGGAAGTGGCAAGCAGCAACATGGAGAAGGCAGCACAGGATCAAGCACGTCAAAGCACACCACCTCTCTAAGGCATCGGAAGGATTCGCAGCGAAATTAGCGCCCAGGTATGAAGGTCCTTATCAGATTGTAAGTTTCATATCCCCAGTGATATGTAAAATACGGGAGAAGGGAAAACTGAAAATAAGAACCGCACATATTAGCGGATTAAAACCAGCAAATCAGGAGGAAGAAGTGGGAAAAGGTGAAGGAGATTAGAAAGGATCGTTGCGTAAAATAAAAACAAGAAGGGAGATGTATATAGTCAAATGGATGAAGAGGTATAGGGTATAAATGAGGCGGACCCTGAAATTAGAGGCACAAATGGGAGAAACACGGCGAAGAGAGGGCGTGCAACTAAGACCATAAGAGAGAAAGGGATAGCGACATTAGCGTTTACCGTTGCGCGGATCCCTCTCAGGAAAGCTCGCAAATAAGCGGTAATCTGGCCACGATGGCTGCGCAGCCGCGTGGAGACCGAGGCTTCGTGGAACATGACAGCCCGAAACTCTGTCTATTTGGTCAGAGAACGAAGATGGAGAACAACGCAGCAGGTTTGAATGGTCGGTCGACCACTAAAAGAGGCGGCGGCATGAAGCGGCGATTGCCCTTCATGGCCGTGGGTCGGAAGGGGAGCAGAATCCCTCAGAGGCGTACGCGTGTCCGCAAACCGGTGGATGTCCTGATCTTGGACGCATCGCCAATCAGGTCGACACCGGGCTCACCGTCGGTGACGGAGCGGTCGCACGCGGAGTCGTGGGAGTGGGAGGGTGATTCGGCGACTAGCCGTGCCTCCGAGGCGTCGAGCGCAAGCGAGGTATCGCAGGCGGCAGACGAAGCCGCGGAAAACCCCCAGGAGATGGAGGGATCAGCCGAGGAATTCGGCGCGGCTAGGGCTCGCTTACGGGCGATGAGCTGGGCAAAGGCACCGGAGGAAGAAGCGGCGTGGAGACCCGCACGGCCGCCCACTCCGATGCCGGTCATAGTGATCAGCGACGAGGAGGAGGAAGAGCCGCAAGGGTGGGAGCAGCCGCAGGAGCCGTGCTGGTCGGAAGCACAGGAGCCCGGGTGGGAGGACCTACGGGAGACTGGGTGGCAGCAGCAGCAAGAGGAGGAACCGGGTTGGCACGCACCACCGACCGTAAACCAATCCAGGCGGTCGAGCTTAATAGGTGGGCGGTGGTACCACGAGCTCACCACGGTGCACCGGTGGAGCGAGCCGGTACGAAAGGAGGAGGAGGAAAAGGAAGAGGAGGAGACGAGAACGGGCGTGGTGATAGAGGAGGTGTCGGATGAGGAGGAGGTAGCCAGGGCGTCCAACCCAAGGGATCCGCGCGGGCAGCCCAAAAGGTCCGAACCGGCGGAGCCAGAGGAGGAGCTGCAGGCGGAGGAGGAGGTTGCCCTCGAGCCAGAGGAAGTGGGGCAGACGCCGCTGCAGGAGACTGTGGAGAGAGGGCCATGGCAGTGGCCATCCCCAGTGGGAGGCGGGCGTCCAACGCTAAAGAGGCAGCGCTCGTGCCCGGCGCCGGAGGTGCCGCTAGAAAAGGCGGCCAAAGCCTATAGATGGAGGGAGCTGGAGGTGGATGAGTGGCCGCAGGAGATTTGGCAGGAGCTCCGGGACAAAGGAGGGCGAGGAAACCGGCTAAGAGGCGCGCAGCTGCTGTGGGTCGGGACGAGCCGACATCGGGTAAGGTGGGGACGCGGTGGCCCAAGAATTTTCAAGGAGGTGAGCGCGGAGGAGGCCCGAAGTGCGTGAGGGAGGAAAGTGGGAAAAAAAAATATCAATAAAACACGGGCGGCCGGGTGGACGCGGAGTCCCACAAACATCAAGGGAAAACGGGGGGCATAGACGCGAGGCCGAGAGACACGGGGAAAACTAACGTCACCAGGTGAGCGGGAGCCACCAACACAAAAGGTTCACAAAAAAAAAACAACAAAGAATATATAATATGTCAACACAATAAAATGCATATGCATATGCTGTAATTGAGGGGGAGCAGCATGGGCAGCAGATCGGTAGCTTGAGGGACAGGGCGGGTAGCATCAAAGCTTAGCAGGCCGGCAGCGCGAGCTGGGAAAAGAAAGAAAGCGAATCAATAGGAGGATCAAGGGGGGGGGCATCGGGTACTCACCTGGGCGTGCTTGAAACCGGAAGCGGAGTCACCTGGAGAAGGCGAAGTGTTAAAAATGCAGAAGTAAGAGGGAAAAAAAAGGCAGGAATTTCAATTGGGCGGGAAATTCAAAGATCGTCAACGGGAGGGAACAGGTGAAACGGGGAGGGGAGTGAAGTTTCTGTAGCCTGTATGAACAAAAATGGCCGAAGGAAGGGGGGAGTGTAGGAGTTATTCCTCACAAGGGGGCAAGGTAGGGTTAATGGCGGCGATTGAGGAAAGCTCTCTCACTGAGAGCGACGAGAGTGAGCGAGAGAGATGATAAGTGGAGAGTTGGAGAGGAAGGGCCATGGCCAGAGAGGCAAAGGCCCTGCTGCAGCGGAGCAGCGAACTGGATGACTGTGGCGAGCGGTGATTGGTGCCAACGGCCAATTGGAACGGGATCAAGGCCCCGGTCCAGCGACAGAGGCGAGACAGGCCCCGCTTGAGAAGTGAAACGGGGCCTGCGATCACACAGGCCCTGCTGGAAGCAATGGAACGGGGCCTGCGCGGCGGCTATAAAAGGAGCGGCTGCCCAGAGGAGGGGACAGTGCGGTGATATATGAGCTGTATTGGCTTCAGAGGTCCGTTGTGATTCCAGCTTCTCAACATTTAGCTTTCGACGTGTGTTAGAGCGTGAGGCATGTGCCACCCTAAGCAGCGTGCATACTTTGGCTGCAACAAGATCTGAGTCTATGTTGGCACCTCGAATCGCACGCACGTCTAGAGCACTCGATGAAAGCCTTCCGTCGATCAGAACGTGATCAATTTGGTCTTTTGTCGAGGCTCCTTGTCTACTGTTGGCGCGTGTGCTCAGATAAGACTAATATTAAAATATTTAGCCTTAAGTCTGAGTGCGGCTAGTCGCTTGTCAACGGCAACTACGAAGCCGCACCCAAACTAGTGCTTGGAAACATGTCCGCTGTAGTAGATCTCCCGGTGTGCATTAGATGATGATGTTCTCAACTTTCGCCCCAATCCCATCCATAGCATTTCCTGAAGTGCGGTACCGTCCGATTAATATCTTTCGAGAACATCCACCTACTGGATATCAGCACCATCTCTGTTGAGGGTGCGAACATTCCAGGTGCTTCTCCTCAAATCGTGGTCATCAAATCAAGGCATTGTTATCGCAGTTTTCATTGGTGGAGTTTTTTTGAAGGTGGTGGGTACCAAGCCCGACGCCCCAACTCTATATATTGTACCCTATAAGGAGGGCTCGCCGCTCACGTTAGCCAGTAGCTTTGCGGATGCATCGCTCTGTTACCAGGGATCACCAACGAGGAGGGAATTCAGACGCAGTAAGCCTGGATCGCACTGGGTTCGCCACGTTGAACCGGTCAACAGCTTTACCTCACAACATACGCCCCATTAGGTCCTTGAAATCTCTGTCTGAAAATTTCTGTGACGATTCCGTAGAGTTGTGAGAGTCCTGGAGTTGAGAAGAAAACATGAATGTATTTCGGGGAACAAAATAAAACTCCTTCATATATAAAAAAAATGGTAGAGAAGATGAAGGATTTTGGGCCGTCGCACCAGGAGATTAAGAACTAATTAGAAAATTTGAGTTAGAAGTACTGGACAGTTTCCAAGAAAAAGATATTTAGCCTGCCCAAAACTTGTTTTATATAACTAATTTACATATATTTATAGAGCAGAACTTGCTAAGTTTGGTAATTCTAGTGGCACTCCCTCGACTTGGGAATACTTTGACAAGGTTACGAGTGCGCTTCAAGTTTCGAAATCAGTGGATTTCGATTTTGTTAACAGTACAGGTAATAATTTGAATAAAAACGCTTGCAGACATTTGTACAAGTAAACCAATTTTTTGCAGACTTCTCACGGTACACCGAAGAGGTGTTTGATTTTGAGGACGACCATAGCAACTCCACCGTAGGTAGAAGATAATCAAAACAGAATAAACAATGGCAGTGAAGCGAATGGCAGGTGAATCCGCAAAATTTCACGAAAATGTGCTGGAGAACCGCGAAACTAAGTCTTCGTAGTTTTCTAAGAATCAATAATCAAAAATTCAAAATAAATTAGTAAAGAAAATAAAACGAGAGAGGGATTTAGCTGCGAACGAGAGATGGTTTTTAAAATGGGAACTGTTTATTTAGGTTAAATTACCACATGAGAATTCTATTGCTAGAGCTTGGCTAATAGTTTCTGCACTTTCACTCAGTATCACTAAACCTCGAGCTTAGCCACTGGTTTGAGTGAGAGCAGCTTCACGTGTTCCCCAGCCTCGGTGTTCGCTAATGGTGGCTGTACCTGCGGCTGAGGTGGCTCCAGCTGCAAGTGTTCCTCGGCCTTGGGGTTATCCACTGGTTCTGGTGGTGTTTGCGAACGAAATTGATTTAACTCCAAGTGTTCTCAGGCCTCGGGATTAGCCACTGGCTTTTTTAAAGGCTGCGCCTGCGACTGAAGTGGCTTTAGCTCCAAGTGTTCTCAGGATTCGGGTTTTTACACTGCTGTTGGCCTGTGTAATGACCGAGTTTAAGAACGCTTACCTTAAAATCAAAAGAGTTTTTCACACTAAAACTCATTTTCCGACCGATCGTTCCTATGGCAGCTACAAGAAGTAGCTCCGGCATATCAGCAGCGTGCAGTCAATAGAAGACTCTGTGCAAAATTTCATTTCTAGTGCGCGTAGAAACATACAGACGGACGGACAAAGCTCAATCGATTTAGCTCGTCATGCTGATCAAGAATATAATATATATATATACTTTATGTGGTCGGAGATGATTCCTTCTATGCGTTACAAACTTCTTCAAAATTAATATACACTTTTAAGGTGTATAAAAACAGTCAAACACTTAAGACTTCAAATCAGGGCTGCAAACTGGTTCGGATGTCCGAAACGAACCCGAACCGGAGCAGAACAAATTTTCCAGCCCGAATCTGAACATGAGCAAAATAAAAGTCAAAAATGGGTTTGGTTCAAAAGTTACACAAATTTTTTCTAGTTGCTATAATTGTTAACTTTGCAATTTTTCAATATACCTAAATTAAAATTCAGCAGGATTATTATTGTTAATTATTTTTAATTTATGTACAAAAAATTGGAGGCAAACTAAATTCAATTCGATATAAGAAATTTAAATATATATATTATATAAATTTATATATATGTAACCATTATACATTTTTTGGTATTTTGATGAACGGTGGTATTTTGGCGTTGAACGGTCACACTACACCTTACGCTACCCCCTATCGGAAATAGTTGTAAATTCCGTTAGCGGACGATTTAGTTTTTCTGAGTACTAAGCTTTATGAAAATAAAATATTCCTGAACCCCTTTTAAACCCGCTCCGTGAACCCGAACCGAAAAATGTTTACAGGTTCGAACCCCGAAATGAACCCCTTCCAATTTTTAGGAGGCTTGCAGCCCAGCTTGAAATACAAAAAAAAATATTTCCATGCTCCCAGGCTGTCTTCCATCTTGAATTGTGAAATGTACATAAAAATATGCGAAGAAATATAAAATCAACTAGCTAGTTTTTGGTACGATTAAATCTGATACTCCCGTTCGAAAGTAATGATTTTTGAAAATTTCATGTGTTTTCCGTATTATGTCGAGAACTATATACGGTAGGCGAAAAAAATTTTATGGTATTTTCATCTATAACACCCATTAATAATTTTTTTGGAAACAAATAAAACATGAGATGGCCGAGTCGATATGGAATATATCATATGTTTTTAAGCTTATCTGCGGAATGTTACGCTTGCAGCTGAATTTTTAAATAAAAGTCCGTTACATTTGAAAGATCGAATGTCGAATGCACAGCGCCATCTATCGCTCGCTTGTTTTTGGGCCTTGGAAAAAGGTGGGATGAAATTGGCTATCTAAAAGCTCCAAAAACTTTGCTCTCTTTTTAATACGGCTACTCGTTATTGTTTTATTAAGTACAAGTTTGTGTTTGAAAATTAAAAATTATAAAATCAAGCCGCGAGTGAAAACTTAAATAAAACATTGCTTCAGCAGCCAAAAGGAAAGTCAATTATTATTTTAAGTGGTTTAAGCCCACTCATAAGGTGAGTTTTTTTACCAGCGATTTGCGTGAATTTACTTTTGCTGATTAGTGGACACATTTTCTGCTTGGATTAACTTCCAGGTTTGGCAACCAATATTGAGCTAATTTTGCTCTTGTCTGAGCCTAATCCCTGTCCAGCATTTCTTGGCTTCAGCATGTGCCAAGCATAACCCGAAAGCCATAAATTTTATAGCTTGAGCGCCAGAGGAATTGCCAAGCTGACTCCAACAAAATTGCTTTTGAAGCCATCGAAGTCGCTCAAGCGCCGTTTGTCACTCAATTTACGGGCAAAAAGCGCTCCATTTCATGAGAGTTTCTGTTGTTCAAGTCGGGGAGAAGTCTGCAGCCGTATGGAAGATCAGTTGCTAATCGAGCGCGCTGTGAAAAAATACGAAAAGTTGATTTTTTAACTCTCGAAATTCCACACAAATTCGATTAACAATGTAATTTGCATAAAAGTAATTCAAAAATTTAATTTTTTTGCGTGAAGTCAAAGATCAAGTGCAACCGCCATTTTCGGGTCTGCAAACGCCATGATTCGCTTGTGAAGTTCGAGCTACATATTGATATTTTGTCTTATTATTATTATTTTGTATTATTACCCATTTAAATCATTTATTCATTTTACATTTTGGAGTATGCAAAAGCAAAACGCATTGCATGAGTTTTTTCCTATTTATTTCGTTAAAGCATCATATGGAATTAAAAAGAGCGAAAATTTGATTTTAGTGAATCGAGAAACCAAGAATGTCGAGATAAGAAGTGAAAGAACGGTTCAGGAATATGTTGTATATTTTTTGCATAAATTTTATTTGTTTGTTGTAAAGAGCCACAGCGCATCAACGAAAGTACTTTCAGCGATGGAGAAATTGAACAATTAAGTGGATCTGCCTGAGCAAATCAAAAAACACATATACCTATTTAGTTGAAAAAATAATAATTTCATGATTTTTGGCAAGAAGGAACAAAAGCTAAATTAATAGTAAAATCACTCAAGTTTCTTGAGTGATTGAGTGAAAAATCATGAAATGTTTCGTTTAATCGTAGCTTCGAGTTTAATATTGAGTGCAAATGCGCGCATAAAATCCTCATTTCAACTTGAGTTTAATCAAGCCATTTCGATTGCTTTCGCTCAGAGAAAGAAAAAAAGTTCATAAAAATTACTAGCCTAACAGCTTTTGTTATTCTTTTTGAGAAGTTTTATTTATCCCGCTTTAATGATTCATTTTAATTTTAACATTTATTTTTTAAATTCTATAATTTTATTTATTTAATTTTTTTTGTAATACATATTGATTCAATTAATATCCTTCATACATTCATACACAATTAACCCAAATTTAAATATTTTTCAATTCAAAGATGTTCCTTAATAAACAATTATGTGTCTGTTACCAATAAATTTTAAGATGTTCTAATTTACGTAATTTTGTTTGATCTATGCTAGTCCTGTTAACCCAGTATCCCAACAAAAGGGACACAAGTGTGCATTTTTTTATTTTTTTGGCAAAGAATGGCCATGGTGGGCGAATTTACCTCATTGTCATCTGAGGGATTATCAGTGATGTTTGCATTCTTTATGATGGGGCAAAGTTTCCTTTTCCTAATCTACATTCTTTCCCTTTATTTTGGTGTGCTCGTCTCGGATTAAAGCATATTCTGTCTTAGCACGCGGAAAACTAAAAGAATATGATCATCGGACAAATTGTAAGGAGGGTTGCAAGACCACCACACCCGTTGCCGACGAGAGCAGGAAGAAAACTTATCCAGCACCCAGTCCAGAATCAGTGATTGTTACCCGTTACTGGAATTTGGTCGAAATCGTTAAACCGTTGTCCAGTGTATTACGGTATTACGGATCACGCACATTATTTGTGGAGTGCTTCCCGACCCGCACGATTTAAGATCTCTTCACGATTGATCACGCAAGATAATTAATCTCCATAAAAATTAATATATTACAACGAAGTTATGTATAAATTAAAGAAGTTTTTTGTTCACTTAAAATTTGATGGATTTTTTTCTAACAATCTGCTAGCAGCAAAAAAAAGTGCTCACTTGTTGCTGAGCTTGTTGGATTTTTTAGTTCTTGCATGGAAAGCTTTCTTATATATGGAAAGTACGACATATTTTATATATATACTTTATGTGGTCGGAGATGATTCCTTCTATGCGTTGCAAACTTCTGGGCAAAATTATAATACACTTTTCAAGTATATAAAAATAGAAGGAAGCTAACTTCGGCTCGACCGAAGTTTATATACCCTTGTAGCTTGTATGATTTTTATAAATTAGTAGCCTGATTCCACTGAGCACGAATACTGTACATTCGGCCAAATATATACATTTTACACCTAATTTCTATGGCTGCTGTACTATATAGTTGTCCTATCAAACTTGGTGGAATTATGTGAAAGCATAATTTGTGGACGTTTGCGTTGAAGACAAAACTTTTTTTCTCACTAAAAAAACATTTTCGACCGATGGTTCCTATGGCAGCTATATGCTATAGTCATCCGATCTGGCCGGTTCCGACAAATGTGCAGTGTATTTGTACCAAAAGATTTCGTGCAAAGTTTCGTTAAGATAGCTTTAAAACTGACGGAAGAGATAGCATAAGAAACAGACAAACGGACAGACGGACATGAGCTATATCAACTCAGCTCGTCATGCTGATCAAGAATATATATACTTTGTGCTGACAGTGAGATGCTTCCCTTTATGCGTTACAAACATCTGGACATTTTTAATATACCCTCTACAAGGGTATAAAAGGTAGAAGTGAATTATTTATGATGGCGTGACAAACTGAGTCGATTGAGTTTTCAGTCCGTATGTATCTGCATCCATCAGTATGCTGTTTCTACCCGAACAGGTCCCTAGATTTAAAAGCTAACAAATTTTACAGGCCTGTTTTCACTGCACGCTGCTAATAATGGGAACCGCCCGGATCACATGACTACTTCTTGTAGCTGCTATAGGAACGATCGGAAAATGGGTTTTAGAGAAAAAAAACGTTGTTGTTTTCAATGTAAGCGTTCTGATCTTCAAAATTTGATCGAAATCGCCAACCGTTGGAGGGAGCTTTTTCAAGTGTAATAAAACTTCGGCACATAAGAAGTTCGCTTAGCTTTCTCGTTTTAATGGTTCAAGACAAAAATCTGCAATATTCAGCAAATGGGTGCAGGCTCATTGGGAACTCATTCCGCCTGATTGAGAAAAATTATTCGGACTTGACTGACTTTTATACATTCTTTGTTTTACAAAGCTTGCGGTGCGCAATGTAACTACTTTTACCTTTCAGTGGCTTTGGGGCACCAAATGTATCGATTGCTTATGGTGGGAACATAGCATTTGTATATTTAAGGTATCGAACTATCGAAAGAACTAGTTCGACAATGACTGACACCAATACCATTTCAATTCCTAATTAGTATGAAAAAGAATAACATTGCAAAATTCGGTTCTTCATTGGGTGATTAAAGTGGAAGTGGAAGAAAATAATGCCCTGTTAATACTGGCTAAATAGAAACATACATATGTGCTTATACGGTCTTTGCGGCACTTAACCAATTTTATATGGTGGTAAGCGTATACACATCTGTACATACATACGTGCAAACATTCACGTATGTTTGTGTATATGTACATTACATTTATGTACTTGTATAGTCTTAAGTATGAGCGGAAATTACAATTACAAATGTCTACATATGTATATATAACAACAATGTTTAATAATATGTAAATGTGAGGCTATAATTTGTTTAGAAATGTTATCCAATATCAACTCGACTTGATTTGTGCAACTCCTCCCGCAACCCGGTCGCTGTGAAAAATCGATAAATCGTTTTTAAGGCTCAATCAAGTTAATTCCCGTGGTAATTATGTCCTTACAATCAATATGTACGTTTGTATATGCATGCAAGCACACAAAATGTATTGATTGGTCAATATGGATCCTGAATGTATAGTGATAGTACATGCTTTTAAAGAAATAATTCGCACTAACAGACCATTTTATGTATACATAAAATTAGGGGCGTGGCTTTCGCTGTTGAAGTACATGTACACATTGATAAGTATGCATGTGTCTGTCTATGAAATTAATCATTTTAACTGTGGATCCGTAAAGTTTATCAAAATATAAAGAATTAGCCGACCGAAATACATACATATGTATGTAAATATCGGTCCGACAATAATCCGGACCCTTGACAACAATCATATGCACATACATACATATTTGTTGATGTTTTTTTTTAAAAAAAGAATAATTTTTTAGAATGTGGGTAGACACTTAAAAGCTTAAGTTTGCAGCTTGGCCATTCATCGTTGTATACTTGTTATTTACAATATTAATTAATGCAATTATTATTAATTAATATTTAAATAAAAGATATATATAGCCTGTGTTCAAACCCAGCTTAGGGGCCCGGGAAGGTAAACTCGTTCCCGTACCTATCCCTAACCCAAATTTTTATTTTCAATACCGTCCCGTCACTCAATCACTTCCCGAACTCTACCCAAGTGTATCCCGACCCGTCCTGATTCAGACCTTATTTATTTTTTTACGAATTGACAGTTTTTTTATACAAAATTATAAATTATAGAAAATATTTCAATTTAGTTATGAAGAAAATAACGGCTTCAAATTATGCTTTATTTAACTTCAACAACAGACTTCTCTCAAAAAAAGCGTGAACCGTCTCCTCCATACACACCAAGTACGGACAAACAGATTGATGAGCTTGTCGAAACGCTCACCATCGCGTATGCGGACTCGCTCAATAGGGCCAGTCCTCGTTTCAGTCCCTCTTATCTAGCACACACACAACATGCTTACAGCATGGGTAGGTCTACTGAAACTGCCCTGCTCTCCCTGGTCTCAAAGATCGAAAGATCACTTGAAGTAAGTGACTACTGTTTTCGTAGCATTTCTCGACATAGAGCGTGCCTTCAATAACGTTCAACCTAACGCCATCAACTATGCCTTGACATATGTGGGAGCAGATGTGCCGCTAGTAAGAATCATCGACCAATTGCTAACCAGCAGGACGGTATACTCCCAACTTGGCGATGCAACTGCTCGCAGATGTGTTAACAGAGGCACTAAGCAGGGAGGTGTTCTCTCTCCGCTGCTGTGGGTTGTAACCAACTGCTGTAACTAATGGAAACCGAACGAAACGAAACCGAAGCGTAGTTGAGTTCGTTTACTTTTCAAAATGTGGAATTGAGAACATGCCTGATTCTCATATATTAATGTGTGTGTCACCTACATATACATATCTATCTGTATTTAAATTTTCATCAGAAAACACATTCGGTTGTGGAAACTGGCCGCCAATCCTTTGTCACAAAGAATAGCTGCTGCCGAGCTAGGTTTTCGATAACTTAAGGTGGAACTTTACTTTTCATGAAATGTTTCTAAATGGGTTTCTTTTCGCTTGTGACATCCGACATTTTTGTACAGCTGTGTAGTTGTAGTCTTGTGCCAGTGCGGCCTGCATATGGCAACACATCTTTGCACTTTATACAAAATCAACCTGCTAGCTACTGACTTCTATAAATTTAAAGCTTTTCCACACATCTAATTTGGATGATGACCGTTTTAAGATAATATCACTGTCTTTACCTTAAAGTTTGGCTTTTATTTGCTGTTTATTAAGCGGCCCCATCTCACATGCTTTTATAAGTGAGCCCATTGTTGGATTCGGATATAAGTGTGATCATTCGGCTAGTTCGATAAAGTAGTTATCGATAAATTGTTTTCATTGCTGTGCTTAATCTTGCTGAGGCCAATAAAACTAAATCGGTTTGAGCCGTCTTGATCCCGACCAACAATTTTCAATTCAATCCCGTCCCGACCTGATCGCGCACTTCTTTCTGGTCCTGCGGTAACACCGCGGGATTCCCGTCCAGGGCCCATCTAGTATATACGATTACCGCTCGTATCAATCGTACATATATGTATAAAAATACTAGCATATAACCCACGTATATACGATGGCTAGTAAAGTCCTCCCTTATCAATATAGAGCCTACAAACCGAATTTCATTGAACTCACACCCTCAACCTATTGCCCAGCGCCCCAATATCGGAAAATCACATCACACATTTTTTCGCATACTTCGTTTACAAACCGGGTTTCAAGTTATTAAAATCATAAATACATAGTATTTTCATAAAAATTTTCACACCCTGCGTGTGGATTTTTCAGCATAGCAAAATCTTATCTCAAATTATTTCGCATACTACCCTTACTTACAAATAGAGTTTTAAGTCAATATGATGAAAAATATTTTTTTGCGTGCAGAATTTTCCGGTCATTGAATGAATTCGAACTCTGTCCTTACCAACTGAGTTTCAAGTCAATCGGATGAAAACTGTTTTTGCATACAGGATTTTTCGGTAATTTTTCCAGCATCAGAAAATGAAGTCACAAATGATTTCGAATTTTGTCCTTACCAACTGAGAGTTTCAAGCCAATCGGATAAAAATAGTGTTTTGCCTTATTCTGATTTTCCACAATCGGGAAAATTCGTTTGCATTTATTTCGAGGACTATCCTTACAAACCGAATTCCAAGTCAACCGGATGAAAAATTAATTTTTACTCATACAAACTTTTTCGCCGAATTTTCCAGAACCCCGTCTTAATGCCTACTTTCACCACTACATTCCAAATTTCAGTGAATTAGTACACTTTATAAATATTTATACACTAACTGACAGTAAAACACGAGTTTACAAAAAAATTTTACTCATTTCTACTGAAACTATTTTTAAGTGTAGTTTGGATTGGTGATCTCAAAAAATTTTTAATTTCAACGTTTTTTAAATATGATTTTTTTTTCATTTTTTCGGTAGGTGCACTTACATTACTTACAAAGCTATATCTTACTTCATAATAGTCAGATGGAGGAAAGCAAGATATAAATTAAAAGGTAATTCAATTGACAATTTTTCTTTGATCTTTGGTCAACATTAGGAGTAAGCGAATAACCAGATCAGAAAAAGTATTCCTGAATAGAACAAAAGACAAAGCAAATGAAAATTTATTTATTATATCCTTGTAGAGGGTATATTAAAATTGTCCAGATGTTTGTAATGCATAGAAGGAAGCATCTCCGACCACATAAAGTATAAATATTCTTGATTATGACGAGCTGAGTTGATATAGCCATGTCCGTCTGTTTCTATGCTATCTCCTCCGTCAGTTTTAAAGCCATCTTTATCAGTTATGAATATTGTCAGTTTCCTCACAATTTTGCGGAGTTTCGTCGAAATCTGATGAATATATCGTATAGCAGCCATATAACAAACTGACAAGCAAATGGTTTAGCTACTTGGTTTAATAGGTGTAACTAACTTTATTGAATATAATTTAATTACTATCAATTATTGTTCGATCGAGCAGCCGGCTGCTTCCAGCCGCGCGTGAGCCAATCCAGAAACTGCACGTTTGGGCTGGCGTTAATTGCCAAACAAAGAACTTCTCGAGTTGTAGCAGATTGCTTGTGGTCGATCAGGTATGGGGATCGTCTTGCATTAACATCGAACATCGGCGATGATGAAGGATGCGATAAAGATCCATATTCAGTTGCGCGACGTACTTTCTTAAGTATGAAATATCGTTTGGCAGGCTGCGTACAATGTAAGATCAGAAAAATTGGTAGCTGCAAGGGTATATAAACTTACGCCGAGCCGAAGTTAGCGTTCCTCCATTTTTATACCCTTGTAGAGGGTATATTAAAATTGTCCAAGCGCTTTTTTTTTTGAAGCGAGTCTCCAACCATACAAAGTATATATATTCTTGATAACGCATGACGAGCTGAGTTGATATAGCCATGTCCGTCCGTCCGTCGTCTGTTTGTATGCTATCTCCTCCGTCATTTTTAAAGCTATCTTAACCAAAGTTTCAAGAAGTCTTTTGGTACAAATACGCTGCACATTTCTCAAAATTCGGCCATACCGGATAGCTATAGCATATACACACCTCATCATATTAATAGGTACAGCACAGTCAGCTGAGCTTTAAGGTTAACAGAAAACAGTTTTAGTCCTTTGTTTCAAACTTAAAATTTGTTCTCATTGGCTCTTAAACTGATTTGTTTTTAATAAAAATGAACTTTAATTGTAACATAGAATAATAATGTGACATAAAATGAGATCATTTTGTGTTTCAGATACGTTTTCAGTGGGATCATAATAATAGGTGCACTTAATGTGTTGGTAAGAAAAAAAATTTGTATTTCCATTTTGTGTTCTTTTTTTAGGTAAATTAGTATTTCCTAACTTAGTATCAAGTGTATCCACCTCTATTTTTGGCCACTACTGCTATTCTTTTTGGCATACTTTAAATTAGAGCCTGGCAGGTCTCTACTTGCATTTCATACCACAGTTTTTGGACACCTTCCCATAATTTTTGTTTATTTGAAAATGAATGCTTTGCCAATTTCTTTTTTAAGTCTCCCCACAAGTTTTCAATGAGAGCATCAGACTTTTTGGTCCTCGAAAAATTAGATAACAGCCTTGATGTGTGTTTGATCATTATCTTGCTGAAATACCCCCAAACGTAATGGCATATTTTCCTCAGCATAACTGTTTCCAATATGGATTTGTACTCTTCAGCATTCATTTTGTTCGTAGGCTGATAAATTAGACCTACGCCGTACCAGGAGAGCAACCCCATACATTATACTGCCACCTCCATGTTTGACTGTTTTTTTGTAAACCGTGGATGAATCCTTTTCCATTAGGGCATCAGAACATTCCTTTCACAGTCATTCCCAAACAAATTAATCTTGGTTTCATCGCTCCATAATATTTTTCTCCATTGGCTGTGCCAAAAATTTGAAATAAACTTGATTTGCGTGCAGACAATAGGAGTCTACATTTCAAATTTGGTTACTCTTGCTCTTCTAGTCTCTGAGATCTAGGTGTTCATACAGACAGTCGGACGGACAGTCGGGCAGGGCTATATCGACTCGGCTGTTGATGCTGATCAAGAATATATGTATTGAATGTGGTCGGAAATGTTTCCTTCTGAGGTATTGCACATTGTCAATACACGATTTGATTTGTCAATTGCAATTTGAATAATTTTCACGTCAATGATTGAGCGCAATTTTTAAAGCAAGTGAGACTTCAACCAAAATTAAACGATATAAATTATGAATTTAAATCTTACTAAAGTGTCATCGTGCGTCGGGTGTGGCGCATCATTAGTATGTGTGGCTGCTGGTGCGGGAGGTTTGTGGGTTCGATCCCGCCTCGGACCATCTCCTTTGTAGGTGCTTTTTGAGCTAATTTTACATTTACAAAGTGTCATATCTGATCATCAAGCCGCGTAGCCAGGGGCTGGTCGTGAAGGATGCATGTAAATCATTTTTATATCCTTGCAGAGGGTACATTAAAATTGTCCAGATGTGTGTAACGGATAGAAGGAAGCATCTCCGACCACATAAAGTATATACATATGGGCATTTCCAAACTGACGTGACGATACGTTCGTACGAAAAGATCTTATTGAAAAATATGAAAATCTTGGATTTTTAAAAAGATTGCTCTATAATTGGGTAGCAATTAAGTAGCACTATAATCAGCAAAAACAACGACATCAATCGATTATAAGGAGTTAAAGATATAAGCAATCATATATGCTGGCGTGACGTTACATAAAACGGAAGTGGGTTTTTGACTTGTTTTAGAAAAATGCAAAATTCTGCGAATTGGGCAAAGCTTTTTGTAAAAACTTGTTTTTAGTATGAATTGAAATAATACTTGTTTATTTTCCAGGTTATCTTATTCAAAAATTTTTGACCAATCTGACGTGACTTTGCCCGACGTTAAGTTACTTAAATTTCCTCATTATTTTTGTAATTTATTTGGCGACCTTTATAATGTTTAATTAGTGACTTTAGCTGGCTCTAGGTTCGAAAAAGTTGCGTTTGTTCACAACAGTAAGCAACTTATGCATTGTGCCACCAAAAAGAGCTGGTTGCCTATACAGAACTGTTTCATCGTTATCCCTAACTACTCTTCAGTAGTCTTTTCGCTGAAGAAAGCATGATTGCCAAATACCTCTCCATACAATGACAGTTGTGAACAAACGCAACTTTTTCGGACCTAGAGCCAGCTAAACTCACTAATTTCCTCATTATATTTATGTTGTTTTTGTTATAATATAAAGTAGAAACTTACAGTTAATTGCAATCATATAGTTTCTAATGGTATCTTCTGCATTATTTTGTAACTCTTTGTACCCTTAGAAATAGTTTAGAGACCAAAAATCAATGCAATCTAAAGGCATTTTTATGACAACAAAACAGTATCCAAATAGAAAAATGGCGCTTTCGCGACTTTGCATTCGAAAACCTCGAAATGGGTTATGAATATATATAAAAATTTCTCATATTTTTTGACTCTAATCCACTTAGTGTTCATTCAAAATTTTTGTCGCATCAATTACAGTGCATTGACCATTTGCATTTTGAAGTTGACGTGACCTTGATAAAATTTGCGCAACTAAAAAAGGTTGTGGTGCGTTAAGGTGGTCCTGCCCTGTATGCACTGATACCCAATTTAATTTCTCGCGTATGTCTAATGACATTAGAAATAAATAAAAAAAATTAAATAAGCAACTCGCAAGTGAGTTTACCTCTAGTGATGAGTTGCTTAGTAAATTCCATTTTGAGTCACCACCCACACGTCGGTCGGAGCCTCAAGTTGTAATAGTGCCACCTCCAGATTCTGACAAGTCGATTGATCCCCCTTCATCGTTGCCAGTCTCGCCTCAGTGTCAAGACTTGTCGCCGACCATTTCCCTGTCCGCTTCACCAGCTAGTATGCTTTGTTTGTCTCCATTGACTCCCTCCCCAAGTCAAGGAGTTATTAATAAATTTTTAAATAAACCTCCAAATCGTAGACTAGTTGGTTCTCCAATAGTGCCACCTGAACCTGATGAAAGTGCTTCCCTTTCTTCACAGCCTCCCCTTCTTACTGTTATAGCACCACGCAAAACAGTTTTTGTGT
>JBAMBO010002734.1:0-71417 GCA_037044535.1 Lordiphosa magnipectinata | reverse complement strand
AAAGCGCAATGAACCGATACTCGATATCTGATTTCGACCACACTTAAATAAAACAGGGTTGCATCGCTTAGAAAAATGCTTATCGAAGGCGGAAAGCGATGCCACATAGTTGAAATTGATAAAATGCTTTTGAACAATTAAAAAAACGATACAAAAAAATTTAAGTTTTTTTGAAGAAGAGTTTCCTGTTCCAAAAATTGAAAAGTCCCATAAAGGTATGATGCTATAACATGATTCAGGAAATAAGAAATGCTCACAAGGCTTTGAGGATTTAAGAGGAGCTGGTAAAAGTGCTTTATAGCACTAATCCAACCAGTATTTCATATAAACACTTTGTCGAGACTCTGGGCTAAAACTCCTAATAAGTATCAGGGTCACTTGGTGATTAACAGAGAGGCCTCCATTCCTGCATGGCATGGCGTTCGTGCAATTAGGTTGAGTAATTTGCAATTGAAGTATGTCCAGGTATCACGACTTCCAATGCCAGTTGCAAGGGTGGACAACAACTTTGGATTCCAACGGATAATGCAACAGCAATATGAACATGGCTGACGCACGCTAATGGCCGACAGCACACCCCTATCCCTGTCGCTTCAAGGGGGTTGAGTGGGCGCGTAGTGGCTACTGGTGGCTGACTGGCTGACTGGCGGGGGTGTTTGACGTGGCTGGTAAGCCAGCTGGCCGGCTAATTTACAAATAAATTATGGCTCACACACACAGACACAGGCATTCAACCGCCTCCATTAAAGTTCGACCAGTAGTCGCATTCGCAGAGTGAGGAGTGAAGTGAAAGGCGAACCCACTGGAAAATTGAATCATGCGGAGGTACGGAGGCTTGCAGGAAACCGAAGACGCAAATTGCAGGGTAGCGACTTGACGATAAGAGCCACCGGAGACCGACAATTGTCTCGATGCTGAAGCTGCGTTTGTGTTGTGTTTATGAAGTTGTGGATTTTTCGACTGCAATTACAAGCCGTAAATTTGTCAAGGCGCGATAAATGTGCACAGGAGGTTTTGGCGGAGTGGCAGCCTAATGCATGTAATCTGCCACTCAACACCCAAGAGCGAGATCACATCGTCCAGGTCGAAGTTGTTAAGCAATTTGACTCGAACACTATGGCACTGCTGCTGCTGCTGCTGCTGCTGCTGTAGCAGTGCGAATGCGGTTCAGTTGCTGGCCAATTCATGCTCACATTTGGACCTGGCTAATTAAATACGGATTTCGCTTTAACGGCCGATAAAACTTGATGAGAAACTTTAATGGCCAGAGAAACGGGCAACACAGTCCGAGTTTAGGTGCCGAACTGAGGATCGCTAAATCACCGTTAAAGCGATAAGATGGCCAATGGCAAACAATAACTGCGAGCATAATCCGCTTTTTACGAGCCAATTGGCAAACACAATCCTCCAACTCCAACTCCAACTCCTTGGCGAAGTGGATGTCTCACATGGGTATTACATTGTTGCCGAGGCGCACAAAATTAACTGCTGATGAATGTCGCCATCGCACAGTGGGTCCGTAATACGAAACGATGCTACCTCCTTGCATCAGAGTGTGCTCTTTGTCAATTTCACCCACTGTTCTGGGCTTTTTTTCCAACTGTCTGTCTGTGTGCTGCATAGACAACCCAACTGGAGCGCCGTTTCAAAGTCACTGACAAAAATGTTGTAAGCCGCTCTGCTGCGTTGCGGATTTTTCTTAATGCCTCCGCCCCGCTTTCGCTCGACTCTCTGCTGGTTGACCATATAACGATTCACCTAACCAGACGGCGGGGCATAAAATTAAAATGTTGCACATTCTCCCCTACCATTTCGACCCACTAAGACGACGTTGCGCGCTCATTAAAAACGCCATAAATGCAATAAAACGTAAAGCAAACATCGATTAAACAATATTTATGGGGCTTCACTTGCACATTGTTCGCTGGGTCTGCGCGTAGGCATGGCCGCGATTCCAATTCCGCCACCGCAACCTCGGGGCCACAACCACCACCACCACCACCACCAGACCAACACAAAAAACCGCCCCTAGTTGGCCCATGTTCTGTTTTCTTTGCAGTCAATGTGTTCAATATGCATTTGTAAGCTTTTCCACTTGGGTTTTTCTTTTTGGAGGTAACGAAACTAGAATCGAAATATTTGGGAAACATTTTGAAACTTCTTTAACGTACACTATGAATTAAAGCTCGGAATCGGAATGCAAACTGAAATTTTTGAAATTTTTAATTGATTTGTAATTTATTTGGCGACCTTTCTAATGTTTAATTAGTGAGTTTAGCTGGCTCTAGGTCCGATAAAGTTGCGTTTGTTGTGTACAATGCATAAGTTGTTTACAGTTATGAACAAATGCAACTTTTTCGGACCTAGAGCCAGCTAAACTCACTAATTTTTAATTGATTGAAAACTGTTATTTGAAATTCGTAGCTTATGAAACAGGAAAGTGTATCGAAACCGTTTTCTTTTTCAGTTATTATTGCTTAAATCAAGCTTATTCTCAGCTTACAAAATTTACAACATTTTGTGAATTTTTCCCCGCTCTGCGCTTTGCTTTCTACTACATTAGCATTGACACACCGACAGTATAAGCTCGTCGCTGCGCTGCTTCCAAACAATGCCGCCGAGCAAAATGAACTTCGTGTCAGTGGCTACACACACATACGCAATGACAAAATGTGAATGTGTTTGTTGCCGACCCCTGCATTAGGCTCACTGAGGTTTTAAACCAGATGTTCTCACGGCCTATGCAACAAGCGCGCATTCTTTGTTCTTTTAAGCATAGCTATAGCCGCGCGCTTAGGCACTCACACAAAGCACCAACTTCGTATATTTTCTCCCTTCTTTTTGCCTCTTGCAAAACCGAACGTAACATCTATAATGTATGAGTGGTCTTCAGCGTAGATGTTGTTGTTGGCAACGAATGATTTCGTGTGCATCAGGCAGCCACGAGCACACACACATACACACATCACCAGGGAATTATCGGTTTTCTCTTTCTATTTCTTGTGGTTGTTATTGCTTAAGAAAGTTTTTATACTCTGTACCGAAGGTACATAGAGTATATTAAGTTTGTGCAAAAGTATGTAACATGGAGAAGGAATCGTTTCCGACCCTATAAAGTATATATATTCTTGATCAGCATCAACAGCCGATTCGATATAGCCATGTCCGTCTGTCCGTCCGTCCGTCCGTCCGTCTGTCCGTCTGTCCGTCTGTCCGTCTGTCCGTCTGTCCGTCCGTCCGTCCGTATGAACGAAGAGATCTCAGAGATGGTAAGAGATAGAGGTTTGACATGTATGGGGCATATATTTCTTATACTTGCAGGCAGATCAAGTTTATTTTCAATTTTTTCCACGCCCCCTCCCGCCCCCGCAATTTTGAAAAAACGTCATATCTCCTACAGTTTTGAAGATAGATCGTTCGTACCTTCTAGAGATACCTTGGTAACAATTATTTATCGATTTGCTGACGGAATGATAAAGATCGGATGAACGATACTCAAGTTATGAGCAAAAATGAGCACCCACCACCCCCCACCCATCACCACAGCATTCTATTGAACGGCAATCTTAGTGAGAGAGAGAGAGAAAGAGAGAAAGAGAGAAAGAGAGAAAGAGAGTGAAACTTAGAGATGAGCGAGTATAACTCGTGAGCAAATGCGAGCTGCGACGTTAAGGGTACAGAGTATATTATAGTCGGGCTTGACCGACTTTCTCACTTGTTTTCATTTGTATTGGTATCTAAGCCGCCGCTAGCTGGCTCTTTGCACCTTTATTTTGATCTATCGGTTCGGTTCGGAACTTCACGGTTTAAAGTTCAGTCTTGATATAATACCGAGGCCGTTACTGTTTTCGAGTTCAGTCAAGTCTTTAAGTCAATGCTGGCAACTGGTCTAAAGCAGAACCCTGTAGAAACGGTTCAGTTTGGGTTTTTTGTGTCCATTAAACCAAACCATAGATCCTACCTTCTAGATCTATTTTCTCCAGAACCTGACCATGAACCAGATATCAATTTTCTTTTCAGGGCTGCAAATCGGTTCTGAGTGAGCCGAACAAAACTGCAAAAGAATTGCTTATGCCAGCTGATATGCTGACATATCATATTTATTATTTTTTGGTTTTTTGTTGTTGTCAATGTCTGGGCACACTGTGACAAAAAGTTGAAAGAAGGGCTGCCCCGTATATCAAAGCTTTTCTATAAATTGCGAGTCCACCACACATTTCGCCTGATCATAATAATAGGTACAGTCTCCGTTTCTCACAAGTATCAAGTGAATAATTTTGTAATCAGTGATCTTTTGGTAACTAAAGGTAAATTAATTATAGCTCCTGTCAAAACAGAGAATTGAATAATTATTTTTTTCAGAAAAAATGGGTCGAAATTCTCATTGTACTAAAGAAGAAGCTCGTTTGGTTCTTAGTCTGAGAAAAGAGGGCAAATCTTTACGAGCCATCGCCAAATTAATGAACAGGTCTCATAATTTTGTTAAAAATGCATTAGAAAGTAAACCAAGACAGGAAACCCGTGGAAGGCCACAAAAAACAACAGAAACCCTTTACCACTACATAGTAACTTTGAGCAAAAACGACCCATTTAAGTCATCGAAGGCTATTGCAGCCGAAATTGGGAATTCAGTTAGTGTTCGAACTATCCGAAGACGACTACAAGATGCCAACCTACCGGGAAGAATTGCCAGAAAAGTCCCACTTATGCGCAAAAAAAATATCACCATGAGGCAAACTTTTGCAAGGGACCACAAAGACTGGGTAGGATGCACCGGGGAGAAAAATGGAGCGATGAAACCAAGATTAATTTGTTTGGGAATCACTGTGAAAGGAATGTTCGACGTCGAAGGAATGGTACGGCGTAGGTCCAATTTATCAGACTACGAACAAAATGAATGCTGAAGAGTACAAATCCATATTGGAAACAGTTATGGTACCGTATGCTGAGGAAAATATGCCATTACGTTGGGTATTTCAGCAAGATAATGATCCTAAACACACATCAAGGCTGTTACCTAAATTTTTCGAGGACAAAAAAGTTGACGTTCTGAAGTGGCCAAGCCAATCCCCCGACCTTAACCCCATTGAAAACTTGTGGGGAGAGTTAAAAAAGAAATTGGCAAAGCATTCATTTTCAAATAAACAAAAATTATGGGAAGGTGTCCAAAGACTGTGGTATGAGACACCAGTAGATACCTGCCAGGCTCTTATTAAAAGTATGCCAAAAAGAATAGCAGCAGTGGCCAAAAATAGAGGTGGATATACTGGATACTAGGTTAAGAAAATTCTAATTTACCTAAAAACAGAACACAAAATGGAAATTAAAATTTTTTTTCTTACCAACACATGAAGTGTACCTATTATTATGATCACACTGAAAACGTATCTGAAACACAAAATGATCTCTTTTATGTTATATTATTATTCTATGTTACAATTAAGTTTATTTTATTAAAAACAAATAGTTTAAGAACCAATGAGAACAAATTTTAAGTTTGAAACAATGAATAAAACTGTTTTCTGTTACCTTAAAGTCAGAGTTGATGTGTGTACCTATTAATATGATCAGGTGTGTATATCTGGTGGAAAAATAACTAAATTGGCAACGCTGCGTGTGGCACACACTTCTGTTTATATTCAGCTGACTTGTTTCAGCAGTAGCATGCACCGGGTTGGTTAGATTGGCGCATATGTATATGTATAAGATGAAAAATAAAGTGTTCAATACATTGTACAGTGTATATAGGTGTTTACATTGAATTTGAAGTATATTAATAAATTAATATCTCTGACCGTAAGTATTGTGGTCTATGTGTATGTAATATAAATTTCGCATACGTATGAATGTATACATATGTATTCTATATATTATATGTATTCTTTATGTATTGAAATTGTTTAACATATGTACATACATATATGTATTTATGTATGTTAATAACCATTGAGAGTGCAAAAAGGAGAAAATAGCAAATGGAAGACATTTTTTTTTTGAACCGAACCAAAAGCTTGTGTTCGGAACGGGTTTGGGTTCATCTATTTTCGGACTCGTGGTTCGGTTCTGGGTTTGGTTCGCAGTAAAAAAAACAGGAATTCTGGGTTCGAACCTTTTCGATTCAAAACCGGCTTGCAGCCCTGATAACAATAGAGCCAAACATATTTCAATCAAGATGCTATGAGCCAAGGTTTGACCCAACACCTTAGGTTCCATAGCGGGCTCAAAACTCTGGACCGAACGGTCTGCAAAATTTTAAACCAGTTGGATTTATCAATAAAATCATCAGTAGGCAAATCATCTCTAGATAAATTTTCATATGTTGTAAGGAAATGCCTCATCCTCACTTTCTGAACCCGAACGATACTTTAATGCACGGCTGCATTACTCGGTTAAAATTTCACTCAAAAAATCAATCGAAACATGACAGGTGCTACCTACCCCCCTCCCCCATTCAGGAGACTCAATTTGGCCATTAAATTTATTGACCTGAATTTAATTGCGCAGATAAACACCAAAAATTGTGGCTATTAAATTGCCGAATCTGCTGCAATTGATATCATTGACAGCTTCATTTAACGCATCTTGTGTGTATCGTTCGGTTTTTGCACGTATTATGTAAATTATTACAAAATTAATAAACATTATCCGAACCCTTTTTTGGCACAACATTTCAATTTGGCTGCTGTCTGGATCAACAAATTCGCAGGTTTTGTGGTCAAATATGTTAGTCAAAGGCAGCTGTTCGTCCTCCCAGCCAAGTGTTGAGACAATGGTAGTGCGCGGCGCTCAATGAATAACAATTACAGCTATTAATCTTGGTCCAAACTGCAGGGTTGGGTCGGCTTGTGGTTAGGCGTTTTGCCCCGTTTTTTTTTTTTTTGCCTGGCAATTTGCGGCCCATTTATTTATTTGTTAAGTGGCCGTAAAAACGGTCACGGCAACTGCAAAGCAGGCGACTGCGTTTGGGTCGCTTAAAAACCATTTTTCTTTTTCTTTTTTTATTAATTTATACATATTGTATAAGTAATAATTGTGCGGAAAACGGAAACAATGGAGGTTGTGCAATGCAAGCAACTGGCCATCTGGTGTTGGACAAGTCAAGTCAGACAGCCAAAGGGGCCGGGCAGTCAGTCAGTCAGTTATTCAGCCTGTGCATGAAAAGGAGTGAAAATTGCACGTAATTACCACGGTATAAACACACAAACACACACAGACACACACAGACACTGGCGTTCTCATATCCATTGCGCCATTGGTAAATGTGGTCATTATATGTACGCTTCAAACCACTGACGAACTGCACCCAATGCTCGAACTGAGCACACTCACAGCTCAAATCCGCCATTCTACGTTCTGTGTGTGTGTAATAGCCATAGCCGACACCGACACAGGAAGCACTTGCGATGGTGATCAGCGCACTTACGAACAACGCTTACGGCCATGGCCAAAGAGCCAGCCAGCCACTGCAGTAGCCAAAATTACCAACGAAACGATGGGTGTGTTTGTGTGTAATCATGCGGCGGCCTGTGCAGAAGCAGCAACCAGTTCAACTATTTTATTTATTATTTCGTTCAGCATTTTTACTATTCATAAATTTGGTTTATTT
This sequence comes from Lordiphosa magnipectinata, assembly GCA_037044535.1. Lineage (NCBI taxonomy): Eukaryota > Metazoa > Arthropoda > Insecta > Diptera > Drosophilidae > Lordiphosa > Lordiphosa magnipectinata. The sequence continues at coordinate 63,811 of JBAMBO010002734.1, read as the reverse complement.
ATTTATGTTTTCATACTTGGGCTAAAGCTATTAGAAGAGAAGGCAATTTTGAAATTGTTTTTGTGGTGGATTTGAGATTTTATCCACTTACCTTTTAAATGAGAGAGCTCTTAAATATAGCTATAGAAATTTGCAAATTATTTACACATATTTTGTAAATAACCAGTTTATCCTTAACGAAACACTGAACACAAAAACTCATATGACGCTTCGAACCGTTGGCTTTAAATCTGTGAAAACCTCTGAACCGACCAAACCAAGATGCAGACCTACTCAAATCTTAAAGCTAAGCATTACCATGCTACGAAAAATTGTCTAACCTTAAAGTTTTTGCCGGCTCGAGGTCATGTTATGTTGCACATAACTTGAAAAAGGAACATACCACACCATAAAGGAGGCTGGTTGACCGTACAGCTGTTTCGTGAACATCCCTTTTCAATCTTCAACGGTATTTGCCTGCCTACTGCCAGCCAGCAGCTGCCTCCTCATGTCAGCGCTACTGAATGTGACATATACTTCTTATACTTGCAGGCAGATCAAGCTTATTCAATTTAGTTCCTTGGGCAAATAAATAATCTTGATTACTAAATATCTCTAGAAGATAAGAAGCATCTATCTATTACTGTGGAAAATATCACGTTTTTTCTTAAACACGGGGGCGGCAGGGGGCGTGGCAAAAATTGAAAATAAACTTGAGCTGCCTGCAAGTATAAGAAATCTATGTCCCATACAGTCAAACCTCTAGTAGTGGCTTTTATTTATAATACTGTACAAGTAAATCTTAAAAAGTAGCTGACTAACCTGATTACAATTGTAAATAGTAATTCAAATATACAAAAAGTTTTTCAGTCTAGTTTATTTTTCTTGTTTTCAACATGGTTATATAAAAAATCATCCGTTGAAATTAGCATGATGTAGCTGCTGAATGATGCCTGCTATAGGTAGGTAGGGCCTAGAACAATTCGGTTATGATGCTGTTGCGGTATTGTACAGCGTCTTTAATGAACGCTGCAAGGGCTATCCAATTTACTCTGTTTAGCAGAGTTCGTTTTCCTATAGATACAGACGCTGAAAGTGCAACATACGTATCTCCTTTAAGATGGGGCAGATTCCGACAAAGTGAGCCACATCTTCCTTGGCACACATATTGCAGAGGGTACGATCTTATCGAGTGTTACTCCTGTTGAGTTATCAAGTGTTACTCCTGTGAGGTGGAAAATTGAGGCTTAGAGTTTCACATCTCGCCCTGAAAATAGCGTTTATCCTCTCCACACCTAGACTTTCATTGAAGTAATTTTTTTGCTGCGAGGTTGAGATCCAGGGATTTATACAGAGTTCTGTCTGTGATCCTTTTTGCTCGCCCTTACTACTTCGCAGATTTTGGCATTGATTTGTGATGTGTGGACTTGTTGCCACAGTAGCTGGTTTTCCAAGTCGATACTGACGCAGCACTCGTTGACGATGTTAGACCATATTTCAAAGAACTGGGATCTTTCGCCCTAAAGTTGCCTAGCCATGATCTTCGGCCATTTTGAGCTATTCATCTTCATTATTTTGTTTACGTAGTTGAAATGGGTATGCAGAGTGTACGTGAACAGCGAGGGCAGACCAGTTTCTATAAATATTGCGTAATTTGGGGAAGTTGAGGGGAGCCTAAATACTTTTTTGATGAAGAAGGTAAGGAGGCGCTCGACATATTCATACTTGCGATCCATAGCATAGGACTGAACGTACAGCCGCTTGGAAGACTGCGTATTTTGTGCTTGGCTTGATGTTTTTCTTACTAAGCAGAGTTTTTCATGACGCGTTTAAGGCCACTTTTGCATCTTTTAGTTTCTCGCAGAGGTGAGCTTTAAATGACTTAGTGTGAGTCACTAGTACTCCAAGGTATTTGTAGCTCTTCACCCTTTCAAGCGTAACACCGTCTATCGTCCAGTCTTCTAAACGTCTGTAACGACCGCCGCCCTGTCTAATTATCATGATTTTTGATTTGTCCGTGTTGATTTGAAGGCACCATTCTCTACAAAATTCGTGTGGCTTATCAATCATTTCCTGGAGCATTTGCGGAGAATCGGCAAAGAGATACATGTCGTCAGCATATATCAAACCTTTATTTTCCATCTCTGAAATCTGTACGTTCATACAGAAGAACAGACAGACGGACATGGCATACATACGGACATGGTTACATACTTTTGCACAAACATACTATACTCTACGTATCTTTGGTACAGAGTATAAACCAGCTCTCTTTACTCTTAGAAATGGTTGATTTTGCGTGCTTGTAACAATTGAAAGACTCGTGGCCGAAGCCAAGGCATACTTAGCTAGGTAGCCGAACTCGCTCTCTCGCCCTCTTTGCTTGCTTCTTAAATGTCAGTCTGTAAACAACAGTTGCGAGCGACGCATCTCCGAATTTTTTGTGTTCTGCTTCTTAGTTTTGTTTGAGACTTTTCGTGATTTTGCCATGCCTCCATTCAAGCGAGTACTGAAATTCATTAGTCTCTTGCTCTTGCTCTCTTTTGTATTTTTATAAGATGCTGTGAGAGAGCGAGTGCGGCTACCTAGTTAAGTATGCCTTGGCCGAAGCTACGACTCAACGCGAGTATTTGTTCCAGGCAATACTCGAGCTCGCAAATACAATGATCCACCAATATACGAGTGCTTTTGCAATTTTCCTTTTGAGCTCAATGAGCTTTGAGCCTTGATTTGACTCGTGTCATAGCAAGGGGTGAGCGAGCTTGCTCGTTTCAGCTCGCTGCAGTTCTCTCTCTTTGGAGGTTTGCAGACTGGATTTAATTCCGCATATTCATGTAATTTCATATAAAATACAATCATTAAAAGCTCGCACAAACACTTCTTAAGCTTGGCACGGAGATACTTGCGAAATGTGTGCGAAATCTCTGCACATTATTTCTTCGATAGCAAGTGCGAAATAAGACGCTCATCTCTAGTTGTTTTGTTTACAAATTTAACTTGGCAGGAACATTTAAATTAATAAACAGCGAATAGTTATGGTGGCTTTCAATGATGCAATAGCTGATACAAATGTTTTCTGTGATTTCTAAGAAGCGGTAGTGAAGGCACCTAGGGTTCGACAGAGTTTGGTTAATCGATTTTTGCAAATAATAAAATGGTTTTTAGGTCCATCGTGACCTTTATTTTTAATAGGCAAATGGTCCTCTATGGACACGACTAGGGAAGGGGCAGAATCGACTGTGTGGACCATGGCATCTCGCTATCATGAAATTATAATGCAACGGCATAGATTAGGAGATGTGGTCTACGACTTGCGGTGACAAAGAAGTCCCAAGTCCGCCCATTGCAAAGTTGTGTAGCTCATCGTTCGACATACAGAATCGCCGTCGTCCACAAATGAATCACTTAGAGCTGGGCCAAAGTTCCTCATCATCAGCCATCTCGTACAAGGAGCTATTGGTTGTGTAAAAGAGAATTAACGCCGACAAGTCTGGCAAGTCTGGACCCACATCGCTGAGTTTTTGAGTTGCGATGGGTACGCCACCATCGCTTTCACTCTTGGTGTGCTTAACAAGCCGGCAGCGTTAGCTGTCCTTTAACGAAGCCAAAGCACAAACTATTGTGAATAACATAATTAAACGCAATAATTTCTATATTTACCTTCCTTTTCAAAGACAGCACCTTTACTTTTCCAGATGATTTTTGACAAGCCGCCATCATAATGCTGCCACAGCACAATTTTCTTATTTATTACATCAACTAGGGGCAACTTCTCCAACAATGAAAAGTTGCGCATTTATTTCTCATTTTTAAACACCGCGCCACAACGTGACAACGAAAAATATGGTTTACATATATTTCAAACCTTCGAAATAATCACTCATCGCGTGACTATCGCGTGACACGTTGATGTCGGTTGCCAGCGCTGTGATATCGATATGACTATTTCGCGCCTGAGCTCCAGACCAACTCACGAATCAGCAACCAGCGAAATCCGTGCGAAATCTTTTTTTTTTATATGGAGTTTTCGATTTCGCGGAAATTTCGCGGCTGTCTCCGTACCCAGCTTTAATTGCAAAACTGTATCTCTCATCAGACTTCTTTAGCTTAGTGGGTTCACATACAACTACTTAATTCTATTTAAACGGTATTTCAGAAAGATCACTAAGTGTCCTCTACAACGACTTCTGCATTCATACTACACTTTTGTTTCGGCCCCGCCCTGAGTAGACGTAGACAGTGCTCGAATTCTCTGGCTGTTAACTGATGGCATCTGAACTGACTTAATCTGCAGTTTCTGACTCTAGGAGCTTCACATTTTTGTTTATTTACCTACAGAAATAGAAGGAATGGACAAAAGCCAAGTCAGCAAGCAGCAGAACAAAGTGCTAACATATTGGCCTCAGTGTATTGAAAGGAGTTTTCCATTTAGAAACCGTCCTTATCTCATCTAACCTGAACATAAAAATTGATTTTCTCAAATTTCCCTCATCTTCACATACATTTTCTGCCACTTATATTTTTTACAAAATATTGGCTTCTAAAGTAACATGAAACTATGTCCTTTTCTATTTATTAAATAAGTTAATAAGTTTTCTACCTTGGGTTTAGTTTCCTTTTGTAACGCTCTCGAATTAACTAGAATTTTTCACTACAACTCTGAGCCTGCAAAGTCTTGTTACTTGAATAAGAGGCAAATGTTACGAACCCATCCCCAACTTATTCAGAGGGCTATTTCAGAAAATTAAATATTTCATTGAACCGCAACCGTTTGTATATAGTATTTTTAGGTGGCTGCTATTAAGTAACCACGAACACATTGGGGAAAATTCAGGAGGTGTGACCAAAGACCGAAAGGGTTGACAGACTTTTGACCGAGTTCTCTTCCCATCCCATCCCCCATTGCAGTTCAACCGTATAATTGTGGCCTGACTCAAAACATTTCGATGACCACAAAACCAAAAGGCATTTCAGTGGCTCCTTCTGTTGTTTGTTTAATGTTAATGTTAAATGATTTAGGGATTATTTTGCATTTTGGAAATCAAACCGTGCATGCATAAAATATTCAGAACAGAACAGAGTCGGCGTTTTCTTTTTTTTTTTGGGCAAGACAAAATAACACAAATTAAATATTATGAATGTCGATGGCACAAATTGCGGGTTATCATGCTCGAGGGACACACTCAGCTGGTTTCGACTTTGTCTTACTCGCATTATCATTAAATAGTTTACTCAACTTAAATATTTATGCGCTCGTGAGTCATGTGTGTGTGTGTGTGTGTGGGACAAAAAATAACATCAACAACAAATATCAAATATATACTCCTCATTTTCCCATGGATATCAGTATAACATCGGATGTCATAGATTTCGACTTCAGCGATCCGCTCAAATGAGCAATTTATGGGCTTCCAGCTAAAACGCTTAGCCGCCCAGCAAATGACAAACATGATTCGCGTATTTGGTTTTTGATTTCGTTTTCATTGGATTCATTTAATCCAATTAGGATAGCCGGCGGTCTGTGTTGGGCGCTTCACTGGATAAAGACCAAATAATTCTCAAAAATTATGGGAAAGCTTTTGTTGTTGACTGAGCAGACGGGCAGCGATGTTAAGAGGGCGGAATAAAGAAAACTACACAGAGAAAAGAAAGATTAGGTTCATATTGATATCCGCTGGTTAAAATGTTCATTTAAAAATATTAAATTTTTCATATCATACAAAATATCGTACAAAAAAAAATATTTTTTCAATACAAAATAATATCATTTTTTCGAATGGAAATTAAAACGTTTCAGAATGATACCAAAAATGTACAAATGATATGACTTTTATATCAATTAGAATTCGATATTTACTAAATTGAGGTTGGATTAAAAAGCTTTTGTTATTTTTTTTTAATGTTTTTCAGTATATTGCTGATGACGACCTTAGGCCTCCGGAATCAAAATGGGCAACGCTTGTAATTCAGAGATAAACGATATAAGTGAAAGATATGTAAGGTAACTATCCATATATATGAATTAGAGCCCTGCACGAGTGCACTCTAAACAACAAATTATTCTCTCTCGTTCAAATGAATCGTGTGTTACAGGCAACAGTATCATTGCTCACGCTGTCAATGCCATCATTTTAATAAACAATCTAGTTTCTGATTAGGATTCGATGATCTACTTCGATTTGTTAACAAAGCACGTGCGAATGCTAGCACTAGCAAGGGAACTTAATCTATATGATAGGAAAATCTAAGTTCGACCACTGTTTTCCCCTTTTCAATACTAAAAACTACAAGCAACAGTAGGCATTTGTGAGAACACTGTTAACACTATCAACATTATTGACACAAGCAACACAATAATATTAGTTATTAAATTTTTATTCATTTGTCCGTTACAGCTGTTATTCTTTTATTTTACTTTTCCATATTTATATTTAAAAACATAATTTCGTTCACCACCTTTTTTCGCATATTACATTCATTGCGTGGGAAAAAACTCAAGTGATATGATGTCTTTAATACCAGAATCGCTTATGACACTGAATGGCCGACAATTTTGAATGACCCACTTCGTCACAGTCCTTGTGACCGATGATTTCGTTTCGGCTTCTATTTGTATAGTAGGTTCATGCCGGTTACCAATCCCTTTCATCACGAGAATTTTTCTCCATTTTTCAATAATTGCAAAATTAGTAGAAGGAAAACGACACTGTTAACACGAACTGAAACATAAGTATTTAAATAAAAGTGTGAAAGCGAAACATACGAGATGACAAGAATCACACGACAACTAAATTATGACTCAATGAATCTTTGAATCAAATGAAATGAAAGAATTCAATTAGAGTTGTTTCGTTTCGACATATGAGTTGGTTCAATAGTGTGCAACAGTGTGATTGCCTACTGTCAACACGATTTAGTGTGAGCTCGTGCAGGTCTCTTATATGAATATTTTGTGGCTTACCTAACACTATTTTAATGTTAATTTTATTCCAGTGTTTAAAGGATATGCCCAATTCACAGCCAAATTCGAAGACCAGCTCGATTCAAACTTATGATCCCTGTCAGTCTGCTGAGATCAAAAGCTTTAATCATTCCTATTCATAAAAAAGGATCAAATTACAGGTGTATCTCAAAACTATCTCACATTCCAAAACTTTTTGAAATACTTATAACATCTCAAATACAGTACTCCTGTCGCTCAATTATTTCGCAATCTCAGCACGGCTTTATGAAAAAGCGTTCTGTTTCTACAAACCTGCTTGAGTTTACTTCTATTGTGAATATTAATAAGCTGCAGACAGATGTAATTCATACTGATTTTAGCAAGGCCTTTGACTCTGTCAATCATTATCTCCTTGTTGTATCTGCTTGGTTTTCCTCTGAACCTTCTTAACTGGATAAAGGCTTATTTGACAGACCGTTTCGCAGCGTGTCCGTTTTAATTCGTCGCTTTCTGAATCAATCAGCGTACTCTCTGGGATACCTCAGGGTAGTCATCTTGGACCTTTACTTCTTAATCTGTTCAATAACGACATCCCTCACGTCCTGCTTCATTCGCATGCTTTGATGTACGCTGATGACCTAAAACTTTGCTTGTCCTATAAGGACCCGTTGTCACCTCTCTTTCTTCAATTGGACTTAAATTCTCTGCTCGGTTAATTCGCTCCCACTAAACGCTGAAAAGTATAAATGTATGAATTTTGATCGAACAGAGCCGTATTGACAATCCTCTTTCGCTTAATAAAGCTATAGGTGTTCTTGGGCTTATCAAAACATGGTCCAAGGAATTTAACGATCCGTATCTAACTAAACATTTATACGTCTCACTAGTTCGACCAATACTTTAATATGGGTCGTGTGTTTTGTCACCGCGTTACCAAAAATTAGCACTATCGAAACTATGAAATTGGCCTTCAAATCGATAAAGTATAACTTTCAAAAATAACAGAAGTATAAATTGGTCCCAAATCTCTAGTATGTTGCTCCAGGCATCGAGATTTATTTTGTGAAATAAGCATTCTTAACCAGAGATACAAACCGCTCGACAAAACAGATTGCTTCGGTTCAGTGGTCTATTGTGGACGGTGTACGATCCGTGGTTTCGGTTGGTCTAGAAACGTTAAAGAGAGAAACATTAAACTCACAATCCGGATATTCAGCAAAGAGTCCCAAAAGCAATATGTCTTGTTCCAGTTATAAAGACTTGTTTAAGGGGTTGACGCTCAGGAAAAAAGCTCTTGAGGTTGGAGTTTCAAAGGTCCATAAAAACACTTTTGACACTTTTGTTCAATTTCACTTCCTTATTGTAAATAATTATAACAGTTAGTTCTATTATTTTATACCTAATTGTGGTGAGTATATTCCACTTAAGCATCCCTCTTAAACAACATTACAATAGTCAATAAAATGAAGCGAACCGAACCATTTTCTTTTCAGGTTTTCGTATCGCATTTACATCTGAATAATTTGAGATCTCCAAAGAAAGTTATTATATATGGTCAATACTTCAAATCGATTTTTGATACATGCTGATGGTTTAGTTTTTAATTGAAATTTTTATCAGTTTAAATAGCTGAATATTGTTGCACGTTCAAATAACTAAAATATGGCAAATTCATTTTAAAAAGATTTCAAAATAGCCAAAATTGCAGGTGCCGAGAAAACTGAATAGTTTCCGGTTATCAACTCTACAAAATTGCTAGATCTGGTGAGAAAGTAGCTAAATTGGCAGCACTGAAATTAATATGGATATCATTTTGATCTAAAACAGTACCAATTTGATAATTTTGATACAAAAAAATTTTAATTTTCTAATATCAAAATGATACTTTATTGTATTAAGAAGATTTTTTAAGCTATAATATTGATATGACGAAAAGATACAGATAATCTCAAAAATATTTTAACGATGTGTTCGAAAATACAAACATATCAAACGGAGTAAAACGGATATGAAACGAGAAGGCCAAGCTAACTTCGTCTGTGCCTAAGTATTTATACTGGTTTTGAAATGCCAGAGTTTAAGAACGCTTAGAAAAAAATTAAACATTTTTCTAACTACAACTCATTTTCCGACAGATAAACATCTGATTTCGACCAAATTTCGCGAATCTTTTTGAAAACATATCAAATTAACAACAAAAACAAAAAGGCAGCCTTAAGATATAGTCATCCGATTTCGACCAAATTTTGCGAATATATTTGAAAGCATATACAATTAGTAATCAGTGAGTTCAACGACTCTAAAATTAAGAACAAAAAATATTTTTCTTACAAAGACCCATTTTCGACCGATCGGTCCTATGGCAACTATAAGATATAGTCAACCGATGTCGATCAACTTTTTCAAATTAGTTTGAAAGCGTTTAATATTAATAATCGAAGACCTTAAGAACGAAATACTTGAAAACAAAAAAGTTTTTTTTCACTAAGACCCATTTTCCGACCGATCGGTCCTATGGCAGGTATAAGATTTTGACATCCGATCTTGACCAAAATTTGCAAATCTGTTTGGAAGCATATAATATTAATAATGGTCGAATATAAGGATGCTAACATTGATAACAAAAAAGTTTTTCTCACTAAGACCCATTTTTCGACCGATGGTTCCTATGGCAGCTATTACATATACTCATCTGATCCGGTCGGTTCCGACATATTAGCAGCGTGCAGTAAGAAGAAGACTCTGTGCATTAAACTGAGAGACTAGTTTCCGTAGAAACAGACAGACAGACGGACAGACAGACGAACGGTCAAAGCTCAATCGACTCAGCTCGTCGCCCTGATCAAGAATATATATAGCTTATGGGGTCGGAAATGAATATTTCTATGCGTTGCAAACTTCTGGGCAAAATTATAATACCCTTTGCAAGGGTATAAAAATGTGAAACTGACTGCTATTTCATATCAATTTTGTTCTCAGTGTATAATTCAGATGTGTTTTCATTCAAAAAATCACTCACTTACCAAACTCCCCTCGCATCTATTCCGCTTTCAATTCGATTGATCTTATCAGCAGCGACCGCTGCACATATTTAATAAGCGTCACTCATCATTCAAGTTTGAGTCGCTCCTAAATCAACCGCCTGAAGAAGACATCACCAGAAACGGATCTGGGGTCAGCTGGGTCAGCTGCCATTTGGCCAGTTACCAGTTAGTTAACTGGTTCAGCAGCAGCAGCAGCAGCGGGAGCATTAACAAAAACTGTCCAGTAGTCCATTTGAGGAATTGCACTGCAATACGCATTTAATTGAATTAAATTCCAATTCCTGTTGTTGTCCAACATTGACAATCCACCAACCAACCAGGCAGGCAGGCAGGCAGGCAGGCAGTTAACCAACCAACCTATCGCTTTGATCAGTCAATCCAATTATTTGTAAAATTTTGTCACATAAATAACTAGGCAAGCTCTCTGGGAGCTGAAAGCTGGGAGCAGGGAAGCGCATTTCCTTTCATGTATCACCTGTCGAGCGGCCAGCAAACTGTGCCGATTAGGGCTCACCCGCTGAGCAGAGGACCCTCAACCGCGACAAGGGTGACGAAAGTAAGGCAACGACGAGTCCTGCGTGCCGTGGCTATCGTGCCACCGTGCTGCAGCAACAGTCAACAGTCTTATGTTTTATATTCTGAGGTGTTAATTGAATTCGTTTTGCATAAGTGATCGGAACAGTGGGAGACCACCTGCGCCGCAACCCTCTCACCTGAAGCCTGCTGCTACCCCAAAAAAGACACAACAAAAAAACATTGTGTGTTAATTGTGGCAACAACAACAAAGCAAACCAATTGTCAACATGACAGCGACAGCCACAGCCAAAGCAGCGATCGTTTGTTGCCGTTTTCCGTTGCACGGTTTGTACGCTGTGATCTTTATCGGCGCAACGTATTTGCATATTCCCCAGTTGCATTGTTGTCGTTGGCGGCTTTATTATGTCATTGCATCAACATCATCATCATCATCATCATCATCGCCGCCTCATGAAAGGGGCCTCTTTATCGTCATCCGTCATGCACATTGTGTAGAAATTAGCACATAACCCAAATGTGTAAAATAGCCGCGTGTAAATTAATTGCGTACAATTAATGTGTTGTCAGAGGGTTCTGGGGGGAATGGGGATGGGGATGGGAGGGTAATCAGTTTTGGCGCCTGCGCTTTGAGCCGCCGCTAATAAAGCCATTGGAAGCTGACTGTCCACACACAGGTGTCAACAGCGCGACAGTTGAGGCTGAGAATGTGCAGCGGCAATGACAGCAGAATGCCCTTTAATGTCGCCACTGGCGAGTGGCGAGTGGCGGCGACCCATGCAAATGTCACATTATACCCAGTCGCGTATTGTCACCAAGCAAATAAAACATAAAACGGACCGTCATCCTCATAAATCATCAAGCTCCAAGTACATACTAAGCTTTAGCTGAACCTGAAAACCTGCAGCAGAAGCGGCGGAAGTTGTATTGACATGGAAAGGCTCTAATTTTGTAGATAACCTGGTTAGGACACAATAATAGATATATATTTAGAGAGGGTTCGATTTGGCACGATGTAGTTATTGAAAAAGCTTAAGCTTGTAAGATGTGCCAGTCATAACTTTGGCAAAAACTTCAAGCGATAGGATTATGTGCATTTCATCAACGAGTTTGATGAGACGGTAGGGTCTAAGGTTAATGTTAAACAAACTCTTATAATTTAATATTACAGAAAAAGGTCAAGTGAACATGAAACTTCCACCTCAAGAACTGTTGACCTGTGATAGCGCCAAGCTCTTCGACAAGTGTTTATAAAGCTCCATTTACATTTGTCAGATATCTCGCATGATATGGGTGAAAAATATCTCATTTCATTGTGAGTTGACTGTCAAAATACTCAAATGAGAAACTCCGCTTGGCTACGTCTCATTTTCACATATCATATGAGATATCAGACAAGTGTAAATACAGCCTAACTGGAACAATCAATTTTGCAATTGTGTTTCTCATGTAAATGTTCCATAATACAATGTTTCCACAATATCCGGCTTAAAGGACCTTCCGAAATTCTTTGCTCCCCTACAAATCACATAACGTAAAAGATAGTGGTAATGTTTCTCCCTCAATATAACTTTATATAGTTTACTTTAGAGCATTGAAGGTAAGCCATGTTTTCAGTAACAACCCTTATAAACAGCGCTAATATCTAATACTGCTTCTATTTTCATCCAAACTGTAGGGCCCATTTCTATCTATTTTTATTTATCAGAGTAAGATCCAATTTCTACATCTTCTACATCAGAGTTCCAAAAGAAGAGAGAACAGAAAATGAGTAAACGCTTTTTAGCAGTGTGGCTCGGCAATATACTGCCGCGGAAGGGATTGTCTTGTTACGCTGAATGCGACTGACTTGCAGATATTCAGTGACAAACCGATTGGCTGGGGAACTCTGTTCTACATACAGTTATCTGTCTCATAATCTTACAACTAACAGTAAAATCTAAGTTTATCTGACACATAGCTTTTATATGGAAGATGAGAAATCGGCCCCTTATTTTAGTAAATTGAAGTTTCAGTGTTTGGAGAGATTTTCATATGAACATATGGGGCCACTTTCCAAGTGCGTCATATTGTAGAAAGGCTGGAAAGAGCCTGAGTTGGATTACCGTAGGGAATGATTCCTATCCTAAGTACCAAAAATTTCGGAAGGCGTCTATTAGCTCCTATCATGCCAATTGAAGCGGTGAGTGGCAGCATACCTTTCAGTTCGATATTGGGAAACAACACACAAATAGGGTGAAAAACTGATAATACGTGGTTGTGGTTTACCACGAGAAAAGGTAGGCTTTCGATAGCGTACAAGTCGGATTGCTCTGCAACTATACTTCCTGGAGAAAAGTTTCAGGACTTTCTCTTTCGCCATGGAAGAAGCTATTTCCAGCGTTGGAGTGAACCAACCCTTGAAATCAGGGTTTGTTCAGAAGGACAAAAAGTGGGAATGGATTGGTATGCGAAAATAAAGCGACGTTAACTAGCTCTGACCTGCTTCAGCGACTGAAAAGCTATTTGCTCTATTGGCAGAAGTCTCGTCATGCGTTCGGCTTGTGTCGGTGTGAATAGCTCAATGTGTTTAACCACTGTGGGGCAGGCGTGGCCATCGCTCCTTTAAACTCTCTCCACGGGCACACCCAAAAAAAAAGTAATCATAAAAATTACATTATTTAGTCATCAATTTGAAAGTATTCTCTACTATTATCTCGATATTTTCGAAAGTATTAAAATCATATATCGAGGATTTCAAATTGATACTACACAGAAAAAAAGATCGCGATATTTAGTATCAATCTGATATTTTGTAGTTTCAAATCGGTCTTCATCTGAAAAATACCCAGATGATATGTTCGAATATATCACTTTGACGTTTCGAAGACATCAACGTGATATTTTTTCAGATCAACAATTTGATATTCTTTAATATCAATGATATATTATTATAGTAGCAAAGCTATATTTTCAAAATACCTGAAGGACATTGTTTTAGTATCAAAGAAATATTTTTAAAATATCAAAAGGGTATTATTGTAGTACTAATGCTATATTATTATAATAGCAAAGCTATATTTTTATAATACATATTACAATTATAATGACAATTTTTTTGCTGGAAAAATCTCCTCTTTGTCCTCCTCTGGAAGAAATGTAATAATGACGGTCGAAGTTAAGTCCACACTCTAGAAAAATTATAAAATTAATATTTTGAGAAGAATAATTATTTCAAAACAAAATTTACCAATTAACTTTTCGTACACGAATTTTTCAGTGTTTAGTTTTTGTATCAGCTCATAGAGTTGGATGTCTTCCATTTCAATCTGAAAATTATACAAAATTAATATACTTAAACTCGCATAGGTTTTTTTGTGCATGTGTGCGAAATCTGCCGAAAGCAAAGGCTGAGCATGCGCTTTTTTGTTCTGCCCTTGAACATCAAACAGCACACATATACATACATACATGCATATTTTGCATGTACATTTGTATGTACGCATGTTTGCATATGCATGTATTTGTGTTGTTCGACGTTCAAGGGCAGAACAAAAAAAACGCATCGCGGACACAAAATATGTATACATACATATGTACATATTTAAACACGCACTTCTACTGCGTAGAGAGCTCAAAGTGAAAAAACACTCACAATATGTATGTATGAGTGTGTGTATTATATCCGTACACACTATTAGCGACTGAATAAAGGCAATAGCCTTTTTACAATTTATAAATTTGGAAGTACAACAACAGTACAACAAAACACACACATACAATTCATATTTTATTCACTATTACCGTTAAAATTTTTTCAGTCACCGCATCTTTTTATACTAACCTCTCACACGCGCCAGCACAGATCGAATGACGAAATTCGCAAGAAGAAGCTAGAAGTTCGCTGCAAACCCGACGCCAACTTCGAAACGTTCACCAAGAAAAAACGACCGGCACTCGTTTTCGCGATTGCGGCAGCAGAGCAATGAGCATTGTTTTTGCTTTTTTCTAGATAGACTATAGCTGTCTCTCTTTGATTTGAGAAACTCTGGGTATCTCCTTCTACTTTCAGAATTTCGATGTCTACTTTGATTTGAAATCATATCACTAGGGCATTTTTCATATCACTTTGATCATTTCACATTTCAATATAATATTTTTAGTATCAATGTGGTATTACAGGTTCATATTGATATTAAATAGTTTCACTTTGATATGCAAATATTGATATTACGGATATGATATTGAAATACCTGATCTTATTTTTTTCTGTGTAATTATCAGATTGACTCTTTTTTGTATTAGTATTTTAGTATCGATTTGATACTAGGTCTTATCAATTGGATATTTTAGTTGACAAATTTTTGGTATGAGATAGAGGTTTGACATGTATGGGACATAGATTTCTTATACTGGCAGGCAGATCAAGTTTATTTTCAATTTTTGCCACGCCCTCTCCCGCCCCCGCCATTTGGGAAAAAGTCATATCTCCCACTGTTTTGTAGATAGATGGTGCGTACCTCTTAAAGATATTTAGTAATCAAAATTATTTATCGATTTACCGAAGTAAAAATAAAGATCGGATGAACGATAGTCGAGTTATAAGTAAAACGAACAATTATAATGGGTAGAACCGGCCGCGTGAATTGATTGGCAGACTCTCTTTCTTGGGATAAGCTTGGCTGCGTATCTCCTGCAACTCTCTCTCCTCCGCGCTCGTGCGCTGGCCAACCGGCTGGTGATTTGGCCCCCATCACCTAACAAAAATTAGTAACACAGTTCGGCTTTCCATCACTAGGCGGTCTCCCAAGTGGACACAAATTAGGTACAATATTTTTGCGTATCAACTTAATACCGAAAATATCAATTTGATACTCTCTAGGTAAATATTGATACAAACAAATTGATATTAGTTTTAGTATCAAATATCAATATAAATTGATACAAATTTGTTTGGGTGTACACACTTGTTATTTACAAATTCCATATTTAAAGCTTCATAATAAAAAAAAAATAGGTGAAAAAATTAAAAAAATGTTAAAGTCAAAGTGTAAGTATGAAATTTTCAGGGAATTTTCAGTGAATGTTTCCTTAGTGTGGATACCTTACCCTACACCTTATACATTTTTAGTTGAAGTCTATGTAAAGATGATTTTTTCTGCGTCAACTCAGCGTAGCGCAGAAACAGAACAAATGAATTCTGCGAAAGTCATTGTAAGGATCAGAAAGTCTGGCCCTAACCTCCACGATGTCTCTTTAATCTCTTGGAAAAATTTGCGGCAATTGTTTACTGATATTCAATCGCAGCATATCAAGTCAAGTGATCAAATCGCAGTCTGGTTGCGATGATGAATCAATGTGAAACACCGAAAAGACCAAGAGCGAAGAACTTTTCTGCGGCTGAAGAACATTCGCTTGTATACTTTTTGAGTCGAACAAATGCATTTTGAAGAACAAAAAGAGGGATGTGGAGACCTGAAAGCAGAAGGCTTGGGCTTGGAGATCAGTTTTCCGCCATGCCGGAGTTCATCGCCCTTAGAAAGACTTACGGGAATAGTACGAGAATTTTAAAAAACGATCGCGAAAATAATTCGCAATTAAGAAGCGGGAGACTTCTCGAACTGTGGCGGCATTCCCAGCACCGCTGGAGTCTTGTGTATTTCCAAAAAAAATCGTGGCATGATCCCAAGCTCAGCCACAGGATTAGAAAATGTGGTTGATAATGATGATAATCAATCAGTCAGTTTCTGTTTGTGATGTCCAGTAATGCAATAGCGTGGGTATCTTGATTTACTGCACGCTTTGCCGAAGGATGTCTGACTTAACAGAAGTCGCCCGCAATGATAAGGTAGAAGCCACTTGCATAAGAGCGCAGCGCCACCATAAGTTTTGGTCTCTGACAACAATCTACGATTCCTGTTGACAATCGAAATCATAATAAATTGAATCACAACTGAAGTTAAGGTTTTACCTGTCACTTAGCGAAGATATTTGATCTCTAATTCTAGCAAGAATTATTTGACTTGCTGAGTTTGTTAACCTGAATCGTTGAACAAATTTGGCATCATCGAGATCAGTAAAATAATAAATACTCTCCCTGTACTCTCTCGCATTATTTATTCGTTGCTCCGTCTTGGGTAATGTGGGTGCAACCACCACCATGTTGGCCATTGTGGTAATATCGATCCTGGTGCAGGCCGTGCGTGTGGATAATATTTTCATTATTGTGCACACGTATCAGCCGCTATATCGGTATACCACATCGCATGAGGCAATTGGTGGTGCCATTGGCCAGGTGGGTCCTTCGATTTGGCAGACGGCGGGCAGTGAGTTTACCTGCTTTGCCATTGGTGCCTCGATTGACGGCGTGGCGGTCAAAACAACTGCCATGAATGCGGCGGCTGCTATTCTGTTGAACAGAAAGTTCTACATCGCCGCGCCTGTGTCTTCTTGTCTTACCGCCTGAATCTTCCATTTCCATTGCGTGGATGTAAGAAATTTGTTTATTTATAATCATTTTGTTTTGGCAATTGTCAAAGTAAACAATACATACAAATTTTGGACACAGCTGTTTGTCGATCGATAAAAATATCGATAATTCTATCGCAACTTGCCGGCAGGTTAAAATTTGACCCCATCATGAGGCAGCGGTTAACTTTGGCGCTCGGTTCTCGCCAAAGACAGCATGAGAAACGCAAATTCGGCTAACCTGCCGGTAAGTTTGACTAACCGGACATTGAGAAATTGGGCCTTAGAGCGACAATTGAGGGATTTTTATATTTTCTTGTACAGAGTACATGCTCTGTTTATGAAGTGATGTTGTTGTCCAATTGAAACTGGGATCTAAGTATTCACCACCGGCTTAAAGCATGTTTTGACATATCAAAAGAAAATAATTAAGTTAAACAATGTCCCAATCAAAATGTGAAGGCGGACGCTGCTTCACTTTGGATTCAAATTTAGACCACTTAGCTCGAGCATAAATCTCGGCATTCGAATGAGGCAGCGAGTAGTGCAATTAACCAAAAGTTATGTCGCGGTACATAATTAAAATGTGTTTCCCCTTTACCGAGGCCGTTGAAATGATCTTTAAGCGACGCCTATTGTTCTTCGCTTCGCTTCAAGACGATGTCAACCGATGGCGACGACTACTACTACAAAAAATATGTCAAACGGCTTTTTGGCTGGCGTTGATCTAAGATTTATTGCTTGTCCTAAAATCACAGACGACCGTTGCTGCTGCCGCTGCTTCTCCAGACACACACAGATTCCGGCAAATCACGTTTGGGTTTAACATTAAAGTATTAATGCACCTACATCGCCCACTAATTGAGTCAGCGACACCGACACCACATTGAACTATAAGCCTTTACACTGAGAAAAATAAAAGGGAAGTATTTGGCACTTGAAACTTAAGTGGTAAGAGCACTGACTTGAGAGCACAACTTATTGCCTGTCCAGGTGTGCAGTGTAGCAGGTAATAAAAAAAAATTTAATGGGTTCCAAAATTTATATGTGGTTAGTCTTAATGAAAAATCTCGTAATTGTTAATTAACACCTTAAAAAATTTATTTGTACAATTCAGTAATATTTTTGGCACCTTCGATTTAATCACACAAATGAAGAAAATATGTGGTTAAAATTTTTTTAGTGGCCACTTACAACATCCCATTAAAATCGGTTAAGCGGTTTTTGAATTTAACTTGCCGCCCTCATAACTCCTTTCCTGATAGACTCTAACTGAATCCGTTGTGAGGGGAAAGTATACAAAATTAGTTGATAGATTAGCCGAAAGTAGGAGAGAGCATTAAGGCAGTTAGTGAAAATCAATTTGAAGATTGTCAGTTTCGAAATGCCCAACAGTGTAAAAATTGAGTACGTATTACGGAATGTTTTTCAAAATAATTTTTATACACTGAGTTTTGCTGGAGGGTGGCTTATTCCAAAAAGACTTCTCAATTTTAAGTTTAGGATAAGTTGTAGGATTGGAAACACAGGTTTTTTCGCTTGGAGGATTCACCGCTGCTTGCTGTGGCGAGAGGATATTATCCGACTCGAAGGACCATGAAAATGTGAAAAGAAATAATATACCCAAAGTATATTTTGCG
The DNA here is from genome assembly GCA_037044535.1 of Lordiphosa magnipectinata. NCBI lineage: Eukaryota > Metazoa > Arthropoda > Insecta > Diptera > Drosophilidae > Lordiphosa > Lordiphosa magnipectinata. The sequence goes on along the minus strand of JBAMBO010002734.1, from coordinate 45,224 downwards.
CAGCCGCAAACCCATACAATCCCAAGGTGTCGACGATCGCCCAATTTCCCACATTTACACACAGAGAGAGTTGTATGAGGAAGCGCAGGAACAATGAAATAAATATTTGGATTTTAAAGGTAACATAACACCAGTTTAATTTCGAGAAAGTTTCATTTGACCCATTTATATTCAGTAAAGGGAACATATGGAAAACAGATTTCATTGACATGAAGAAGGAAGCAAAAGATATATTTGATCAAAAAAACGCCAGCCATGTAACTTACAAAAAATTGTATAAATAACCAGTGATAAAGTCGCTCAAGCCCGACTGTAATATACTCTGTACTTGTCGTAGTATAACTTGAGTTTCGTTCAGCAGATCGCTATCATTCAGAGGCTTATATACATTTATTTAATGTAAAACACAGTTTAGGTTTAGTTTCGGTTTATTGCTGATGGCGTCTTGCCGCGGATAATGAGCATTAGAGAATGGCAAAGAGTTAAGTGTGTGTGTGTGTGTGTGTGAGGTAGAGATGTATATACAAAAAGGAGGTTACTATCGAGTATCGATACCCTCTAGTACGGCTGGGGTCAGTCGCTGTATTTTCGTCAACCCAGCGTGGCTCTTTGTATGGTAATGCGTCGTGACGCCAACGATTGAGGCCGAACCATGAAACAGTCACCAAGATACCGCGAAGCTGACTGTGCGCTCTCAGCTCAGACCTCAAAACGATTAGTGGGTCGAACGAGTGTCGCTGATGTCGCTCCATGCATGTCATTGGGTCGAACGAGCGTCGCTTATGTCGCTCCATGCATGTCATTGGGTCGAACGAGCGTCGCTTATGTCGCTCCATGCATGTCATTGGGTCGAACCAGCGTCGCTTATGTCGCTTCTCTGCATGTCATTGGGTCGAACGAGCGTCGCTTATGTCGCTTCATTCATGTCATTGGGTCGAACGAGCGGCGCTTATGTCGCTTCATTCATGTAATTGGGTCGAACAAGCGTCGCTTATGTCGCTCAATGCATGTCATTGGGTCGAACCTGCGTCGCTTATGTCGCTCCATGCATGTCATTGGGTCGAACCAGCGTCGCTTATGTCGCTTCTCTGCATGGCATTGCGTCGACCTAGCGTGCCTGTAGAGCCGTTAACGTATTGTGGACGGAACGTTGATACAGCGTCGGTCGGCCGTACTAGAGGGTAGATGTTAGTGTTGTGCGAACCAGTCGGATGAACTGGATCTGTGATTAGAGCTGGTTCAACTGGAACCGCCAAAGCTACTCCCCCCCCCCCTAAATGATGCGCTGAGTCGACTGACCTATCAGGGTAGTTGACGCTGAATGTAGGTTTGAATCTCTATAATATGTTGTGTGTGCTTCCAGTGTCTGAAGGCTCAAGAGGTTGCTTGACTGGTTCTTGAGCAGGAACATAGGATCCATATGTGGTTGAAATGTTTGAGTGACGTTTTTTTTTTCCCTTAAGCTCGAACATCTAATGGATGTATTGAAGTGAAGACTGTAGCTGAATGTGGTTGACTGGACATGTATCACACATGCGTGCGTCTGAAGCTGATGTCGTCGATGCAGTGGACCGGATATGTGTGGATCTGTAGCTGTTGTCATCGATGCAATGGATTGGACATGTGTGCTGTATGAGTGTTGCCGCGCCAACCATCGGTCTCTTTTTGACTAGGTGTATTGGACTTATCGAAGGGTTCTTGAGTGGCTATTTATGCCAGCCAGAAGAAGCTCCTAGAACTCCGATATGATGTGGGGTGTGCATGGTGCATGTGTCTGTTTGCGTCAAGATTTCACAATTTGTAGAAGAAATTCAATTGGAAAAACAATAAATTGACTGCTGTTGCAGGATATACGCAAGTCCTGGTTGGAGCGAAGCTTCCTCGGCGATCGCAATTTGTGTGCTGCTCCATGTATATGTCTATGTATGGGCATCGAATCGCATTTTGCTTATGTATAAGAAAGCGCCAAAATGCTAAATGTGGCATAGTTAGCTGTTTTTTAGGTTGTCTGTCACTCACTTTTGCCCCACATTCCATCACTGCTGGATCTATTGGAAGTGTATTAGATACACTTTGTTTTCCAAGTGATAATGTAAATAAAGCATCTTCTCTCGACCTTGAACTTTTGCGACTTTATATTACCTGTACCAAAAAGTTGTAAAGGATTTTTAAGAGATGGCATCACGACAATGTTGCAACTAGCAACTAACTTCATTTAGAAGCCTCATCATTCGGCTTGCTTTTTCAGTATGTGTCGTTTCGCTGAAGTTTGTGTGCTCCGAATATGTCAACTTTTGTGTAAACAAAACACAATTTACGGGAAAGTCTAGTTTTCGGCCATCGATTGCTGCAAGAAGCTTACGGGGAACATGCTGTAAGCTAGCGGTGGGCATGAAATTTGAGTTTGGAAGCAGCCCAAGAACAACAACAGAAAAAACAACCGATATCAGCAAGTCTCGATCGCCCTTAATGCAGCTGTGTGCGCGTCTTGTAGGCGCCATGCTCCGATTCGCATTGAGTTTGTTGTTGTACACAATTTGAAGCAAGTTAATTTGCGACGCAGTTTATTTTGCGACTGACTGGAGCCAATTGCCGACAAAAGTCTCGGAGCAATGAGAGCAGGGGCTTGCCCACCGCTGCTCTAAGCGTAAAAAATCATAAGGGCCATACGCCAATATTGTCGCCAAAGCCGAATGTTCACGATGGCAAGGTCATGCTCTATATTTGGTATGACCAATTGGGCGTGGTGAACTATGAGCTGCTACAACCGGTTGAAAACATTACAGCGCAACTCTACCGAACTCTATTGATGCGATTGAGCCGAGCATTGACGCAAAAACGGCAAGAATACAAGCAAAAAGGCAAGACAAGGTAATTTTACCACATGAAAACAATTTAGCCACATGTTTCGCAGCCGCTCAAAACATTCATTGAAACGCTGAAAAGTGAAACCCTACCCCAACCGCCATAAAGACCAGACATTGCCCCTTCCGAGTACTAATTGCTTTCGTCGATAACCCATGACCTTGAGGATCAGCACTTCTTCAGCTTCTTCTTCTTCTTGGATCGCATCAAAAGATGCAACCTTTTTTTAAGAGGGTATTCGAAAAATGACAGAAAGATGGAAAAAAGTAGTGGCTAGCGATGAACATTACTTGAAAATGAATTTGTAATAAAATTTCCATAATAAAGCGTCAAAATTGAAAAAGTAAGAAACTAATTTTTCTTGTTGATTTTATCACGATAAATTTAAACGTAAAATTGTTTAATAAAAGTCATTTAGAATCAACAGTGCGTGCCTTTGATTTCAAACTGATAACACTTTTGATTTCAGTAATATCTTAGACGTGTTGCCATTAGTTAAGAAATTCAATTTGGAAAATAACTGGCAAAAGTGGAAAGATTCATATTTTCATATAGCAGGGTTGGGAATTTTAATATATTTTGGACCTAGAGCCAGCTAAACTCACTAATTAAACATTAGAAAGGTCGCCAAATAAATTATAAATCTATATAAGAGACGGAGGAGACTTTTTTATAAACGAAACTAACAAAAGTTGCAAGAAACAACGAAAACACGCTTTTTTGAATGCTTCGCATTTCAAAATTAACGGGCACTTCTAAGCTTGCTCAAAAGATTCAAACTTTTGCACTTAGAAAATTTCAGCCTCAAAGCTTAAGCATTATCACCAGAAGGTTGAAAGCACTCATTGCTTGTCTATTCTTGCTTTCATTGCTTTTAGCCGTTCCCAAGTGATCTAAGCAATGATTGTATGGAGAGGCAGTTGGCAATCATGCTTTCTTCAGCGAAAAGCCTACTGAAGAGTCGTTAGGGATATCGATGAAACAGTTCTATATAGGCAACCAGCTCTTTTTGGTGGCATAAGTTGTTTACAGTTGTCAACAAACGCAACTTTTTCGGACCTAGAGCCAGCTAAACTCACTAATGAACGCAACTTTTTCGGACCTAGAGCCAGCTAAACTCACTAATTTTGTGTAAGAATATTTGCATTTCAACAAGATTTTGTACCTGCAACCTAAATTCAAACGACAAGCGTTCTTCTTTTCTCCGAGTGTACTGATAACAACTCAAAACTTGGGGACTGGAGACATTTGTGCAGCGACCAACACTTGGTCGATCTCCATTTAAATGGATACCTCATAATGCATACAATATGTCTCTATAGGATTTCAGTGGCTTCATTGATTCTTATCACCCTATAAAATACATTTCGTTTGATTATTTGTATTTCTCTCGCTTTTTATAAACCTTCCACTCGACATGTTGTTGTTGGCCCTTTGTGGTTGTTGTTGTTTTTGTTGTCAGGCATTGTGACTTGTCGTTGGCTTTTGTGAGCCAACATTTTATTTTTCATTCAACATAGATGGCTGCTTTTTATTTGATGTCGATTTCGGGTCGTAGCTGGAGCTGAAGCTGATGCTGGAGCTGGAGCTGGGTTCTCGGTGCGATTTCAAGTGTAATTTATGTCTTTATTTAGTAAAGATTTCGTTTCCTAATTTATTGTGATATCTCTTTGGGCCAAGCGGCAGCAGCCAGCATCGGCATCAGCATCATCCCATTCCGTCGACACCTTTCGGAACTGGCTCTGGCTGTTGGCTTTGATTGTGCGCATGCGATGTTGTTTGTGGTCACCTTTTTGACCACTCATTCGTTCCTGTGACAGTTGGAGTCTCGAGGTTGCCATCACCTGTAGCTACTTTTGCTTCTGCGTCTCCATTAAGAGCGTGAAGTGATCCCCAATTTATCTGCTATCTGCTGATAATGCTCATCGAACAAAGTGAATTAAATTGAATTTGAAAATAGCCGCAAATGGGACGGAGATTTGAGATTTCTCCACCAAATCATTTAGTGTACTTCATTTAGGTGCCACGTAATTTATATATTCTTTATTGTGCATTGGCCGCCCTGGGCCAACCCCAGACATCTTCATTAGGAAATGGAGCCGTAGCTGTAGCTGGACAAGTGCTTTTTCTTGTACGAAATGTCTGCTGGGCTAATTGGATTACTCTCTGTGGCTCTGCGGACCGGGACCAGCAAGCACCGGGACAGGGCTTGCACTCTGTCAATTAAACCCGCGAACGAAATGCTTACATAAATTCCAAAATTGCTTACGGTGGGCATCGATTTAAATGGAGCGACGGAGGCTGCGCGGCGGCAATTTATATGCAAATTTATATTCAGCCGCATGCCCACTGTCCACTGTCCACTGTCCCACTGTGTGTCTCTCCTGGCATTGACCAGGTGATAACGACAACAGAGAGCCCCGTAACGATATTATGACGTCGATTATGATTGCGGCTAAGCGATGCGGCGGCGGCGTTGGCGGCGACTGAGCCAATTTGCATACAAATGTTGAATGCTCGTGGTTGTGCTCAGTGCCGGTTGCGCTTCATGATTTTGGCGAGATTTCTTGGGATTGGTGATTGGCGATCGGCTTACGGTGTTGTTGTTGTAGCTGTAATTAGATTGTTAATTTATGCATTCAGCGCGGACAAGCCAGCGCCACAAATTCAGCCAAAGATTTAGAGTAGCAAAGAGCCAGCGGCAGTGTCAATGGGATTGTTCTTATCTAACATTTCACTCGGCCGCCATTCAAAAGTAAGTGAGACTCGGCGTTTTGTATTCAGCTTCTTAAAAAACAGCTCTTGGTGTCACCTTCTTGCAATATTATAAGGAATTTTTCAAAGTATCTAATGCATGATAGTTCTGATGGACCTTTGATTTTAGATTTAAGATTTAGTCTTAAACAAATGTAACTCTTTAGACAGGACATGTACCTCGTCGCAATGCTGCTGTGGCTGTTTCAGCGCTTTACAGGATGACGCACAATGCGAGAGGTTCAAACCGAGGTTTTCAGGCAGGTTATCTGCGATTGCACACATGTCCGGTCCACTGCATCGACGACCTCAGCTTCAGACGCACAGCACACATGTCCAGTCAACGACATTCAGCAACAGTCTTCACGTCAATTCATTCATTAGATGTTCGAGCTTACGGGATAAAAAACGTCACTCAATCATAGAGGAAAGCTAACTTAGACCGATGGTTCCTATGGCAGCTATATGCTATAGTCATCCGATCTGGCTGGTTCCGGCACATTTGCCAAAAGACTTAGTGCAAAGTTTGGTTAATATAGCTTTAAAACTGACGGAGGAGATAGCATAGAAACAGACGAACAGACGGACGGACATGGCTATCTCAACACAGCTCGTCATGCTGATCAAGAATATATATACTTTATGTGGTCGGAGATGCTTCCTTATATGCGCTACAAACATCTCGACAATTTTAATATACCAAGGGTATAAAAATTACAGAAAGGTGCCAACCTGATTCAAGTTGGTATCAATTTGATATTCTCGAAATATCATTTTAATACTTTCGAAATATCAACTTGATACTTGGAGAATTAAAGAGAATTTAAAACTCATTAGTTTACAGAAGATGATCAACTGTACTCATGAATACTGTGCCACATAGAATTTGGAGATAAATCTCTACAGATAGAAAATTATGTGCATGAAAGATGCAAAAGGGCGAGTGTCAAGAAATGAGAAGTGGCACCTAAATGGCGCAGAACCTAAAGTGTTCATAGAGTACAGATATCTGGGCATGCTATTGATCCAATCAATGAATTTCAACAAACAAGTGCCACAAAGACACAAAGATGGCAGGCTAGCTAACAATGGTACATAGGGGTGCATGTAACAACGCCCGCGGACATAACGCCCGCGGGCTCTACGTCTGTTTGGAAAGTGTCATAACGCCCGCTTTCAGTGCGACATAACATCAGCGGGCGTTATGTCACTTTCAACTTAAAAATACAAAATATGGGTGCATTGCTTAGAAAAAGTGTTGATTGCTACAAATGGTACCTCACCTTACTCAGCCTGCCATTAGTTAATCCGCAGCTGATTGAAGAAATATTTACCAACTTAAAGGGTAAACTGTCGGAGATGCCAAAAGAAGAGCAGCTCATTCTCTCAATATTTTTAAAATATTATGAAAAGCAATGGACGGTAAAGTTAAGAACAAACAATTGTGCTACTTGTTTAGTAGAGTTACCCATTACATTCTAAATTGTTCACATATTATATATTTTTTCGCATTTTTTTCTACTAAACAATTAGATTACAATTCGGGCATTAAAGAGTCAGCAAATCAGGACAACGAGTTCAGTTTTACTCAAATGACTTATGTTGTAAAATGCATAATTTGTATGGAAAATGCTCGGGATGTACTACTACTTCACTTCAAAATTTGTTCTAAGTGTTTAAATAAATTGGTAGAAAAAGCCAAAAAGAACAATTTGCTATTTTCATGCGCCTATTGCAGACAAATAGTTGAAAATAATCTTAAAATATTTCAATAAATAGAATATGATGAGTTTCGTTTATACATGTGCATACAATATTTACTCAGAATTTTTCTTTTCTTTTCCGGCGTAAAGTGTTATAGCGTCCGAAAGACACTTTTAAAAGTGACATAAAGCCCGCGGGCGTTTTGCCCGCGAGCGTTATTACACGCAGCCGGTACATAGAGTTATTGCATAGCAAAAAAGGAAGCAAAATTCAAAGTCCTTGAAGCAATGCCGCCCAAGTATGGGGACATACGCCTTATAAAAATGTGGGATTTATAAAGCGAATGCTTAGACTTCCAATGAATACACCGAACTATGCAATCATTCTCGAAAAGGGCCTATCTCCACTTTTTGCGAATACGCGACACTTACATTTAAGCTATATGAGGAAGACCATTAACATGGAAGCGAACTCAACGTACATTACTTTTTCGACAACCGATCCACCTGGAAAATCAGCCATGGACTGTTGATCGTGAGGGGGAAGAGATGTTCTCGAGACAATGCGGAGTGCAGGGCGAGGCCGAGCGAGACACACGATACCTATAACGCACTAGAGTAGAACTTTGGAACCAAAAACTACTTTAACGATGATATTGATATAAGCACAAATAAAATTGCGGCAATTTTCAGGGCAAGAGTAGAACACCTGAGTTAAGAATACTCCCCCACAGAAGCGATCGCATGGAAAAGTGTAAATTATGCAATATGAGAAAAAGAGCAGATATGCATCACTTTATTGCAAGATGCCCAATCTTAACCCTCCTGTGGCCAAATTTTTTTCCAAGAAAAAAATTAATTTTGGGTTCATTATGTCTTAAAAGTAAAGGTTAGTTCTGGAAAATATTTACTTTTGCACGGATCGAGCAAAAACTTGGACCGCCTAGAGGCGGCTTTGGGAAAGTAGGCCAAAAAAATTTCTGTAAAAAAATTTTGTTGTTTACACGTTTTATTATAAAGGAAATAAAGAGAGAGAAATAATAATTAAAACTAAAGTAATTTAAATTTACAAAACTCCAAAATATTTGTGTACAAAGAGTTTACTTATTTGTGATGAAAATCGTAGAAACAGTCTTTTTGCTGGGAAAGGCACAGGTTTATATTACATTTACGGCATACAATTTGAGTTTTTTTTGCCAGCCACGTTGCTGTTATATTCGTGGATTACATTGGGGCAATCTATGTCAACGTACTTTATTTCAGAGCGAACAAAACGTGAAACCTAACCTTTTGAATTCGTTTCATTCAGGAAAGGCTTTGTGCCCGCGTAAGTCGAAGCAAGTCGCACTGCCTTATTGTCCTTCCAAACCGTCAAAGACATTTCGACTCCTAATGCAGATCCACAAAATTCAGTAGAATATCCACGCACTTGATTCTTGAGGTCGCAGTCAGTTGGCAGCTTACAATTTAGAATGCGATTTGAGCGAATAGTTCCCAAAGAAAATATTCCTCGGGATTTGAGATATACAAGAAGCGGCAAAAAAGAATAATAATTGTCGAAGTACACAATCTGTTTTTTGAAATCCGGAACATTGCGTGACAATCGAACAACTACATTTGATCTGGTGAGCCAGTTTGAACAACGTTGTCTCCTGCGCCGCAATATATCTCAAAATTATAGTAAAAGACAGAGGAGTCACACAAATTGAAGAATTTCACCCCCCATTTGTGTGGTTTGTCTTCGTTGCACACATTTGTTCATCCACACATAAGCGTTGGCTCATCGAAACTGACTGAAACTTCTCATTGAAGTGATTCACTATAGGCCGTATTTTGTATAAAGGATCGTGGTCGGCAAATGACATTGTGTTCTGAAGTGTTCCAAACGCGTACTTACCCCAATATGAACGAACATTTGTGTAGCGAAAAATTGACCTTAAAAAATAAAATGCCAATAAATTGTCGAATTTCCAAATTGGTTGTTGAAAACAAACTATTGACATCTTTTTGGGCAACATACAAATTTGTTGGCTGGGTAATATGCTCAATGATAGTATCATTCAAAAAGTATTCAAAACACTTGAAAGGCATATCAAACTTTTTAAGAACTCCGAGGTCAGGCTGAGTAAAGGAAATCGCAGATATATCCATGATTTATACCTTTGTTCCACTGTCACATTCTAGAGGTCATCCGCTGGATGATCTAAATGACCTCATTCTTTCTGTGTATTTCCTCATATGAGATGAATGTCCATTCGGTAGATCATCCGCGACGGATGATCAAGTCACTGTCATGGATGATCTAGCTACTGTCACGACATATAGATATTTTCCGCTAAAAGGCTAGATTTTCTATCGATGTGCTATCGAACTGCCCAAGAGGAACAGCTGCTCTGTCAATGGCGTTGCCATGGTCGGAGAGGGTCTTAGCTCAGTGGGTGGAAGTTTAGCACAGTGGCAGAACTGTATGGACCCTCTTTATTGAAAACCGACTATGCCCATGAGTTGTACATGACCATGGCAAGCGTAATATTTCTTATGTATAAATCCCCCAAACTACCTTTATCGTGGTGGGACTACCAGGAGGGCATGCTGCCTGACATGTGAATGGCGAACTTTGATTTACAATTGCAGACATAGCAATTCAATCAGCAGTTCTTTGTTGTCGTAAACAACATTCGTCAGTGGAACAAGGAAAATTCGCTTTTTTAGAATGTGATTGAATGTTCGCCAGTGGAACAAGCGTCACCACATCTTTTTGAAAAGCGTTGTTTTTGGATCTATAGCCCAAACAGATACTACAAATTCGGATATTGTGCTTTCTTCAGCATGAGCAATATCATGGACAAATCTCTGTAACCAACATATCTTTCAATCGCTTCTTGATCTTCCTCATTGACAGGAAACGCTGCCTCGCAAAATCAAAATCAATTGAATTCAAAAATTTCTCAATCTCCACATCGGAAAGAGCTGATTGCTTATGCATTTGTCGTCGTTCCATGTCTACTGAAGCAATTATTTGGCCTTAAATATGTCTTGAGTTGTTCCGCTTTCAAACTTAACTTATAATTTTGTTTCCCGAATTGTCCCATACCTTATAAAAGCAATAAAAAGCTAACGAATACCTTTTTCTTAATGTGGGTTTTGTGTTTTGCGTTCTTGAGACTATCAGAAACACGGGAATAATTTTGTTTCCAGCAGCGAACTTTTTAAAATATTTTTAAAAAATTTGTTTATTTTCAACTTCAAACGACTGCAGCAGCTGACGCAAGCTCTGGCATGTATTGCAAACGCAACGAACTTAATTTTTGGACTTCCCCGAATTAGAAAAACGCTAAAACGAAGACAAAAACGTATGAGGAATGCGAATAACGGTGTTTTGAACTTTGCCCGTCTAGAGGCGGCCTTGGGCACTAAAGGGTTAAGGGAGCTTCGACGTATTTACTACGAAAGAGACAATCTAAACAGAGAACTCGGTGCCCATAGTAAAATCAAGTATGACTGCTATAGATTTTACTTACAAATCAACATTTTTTGCTACTTACCTTCATTCAACTCAGCGAAAGATTATTCGTTCTCTGTTCGTTTTCAGAACATGTTTGCGTTCCGACACGGTATGTTTTTCTTCTTTTAGTAAATTCTAGTTTGATTCATACTCAATTTAAACACACCCAAGAACTAACGCTACAAAACGGTATTCCTCTTTTATCTTTGTTAATTGAGTCGACAAATTCAGTTACTGCTGCCACCACTTTAAGCCTAGCTAATTCGTCAACTATAGCTCTTTGTGGTAGTTAAGAAAGCACCAACTGTTCTCGACCAATGTTGTCAATGTCGCCGCTATCAGAGCCACAGCCAAACATAATAGCCGCCAATCAATTCTATATAATTGGTCATAATTCGGTAGCCCGGCCACTAATTAGACGTTATACAATACAACCAATTTAACACGCGCGAATGGTTTGGCCAAGCCAAAAAAACCGAAAACCGATTTAACAAAATATGGAAGCAAATTTATCAAAGCGGAGAAATTCCCAAAAAAAAAGAATCCAAAGAAAAACAATATAAAGACAAATCGACTTTCGAACTTTGGCCTTTCGGGTCATACTCATACTGGATCGGCGGCTGCGTTGTTAGTTAATTAAGCCTGCGGGAATGCATAAAACGTCTTTGGGCTTTTGGTCACTATCAACACCTCATTACTCTTTTGATCACACACTTCTTCTCGTTAATGAAGATGTCAGCGGCGGCAGTGGACAGAGAAAACAAAGACATTTGAATTCAAAATTCATTCCATTGCTCAGCATTCCACTTTTAAAGGGGCGACAAAGATTAAATATAACTTCGTTGTTGTTGTTGTTGGCCTGCAAGTGCCCCTGCCCTGCCTTGTAGCGTATTTCGAATTCAAACCTGAATCTGCATAAAGTTATAAACAAAGAAAACAAATTTGTCTTATCGCCCGATTCCTAATGAGATGACAACGAGACAAAATCACTCTCCGCTCCCCGTTCCCCATTCCGCGTTCCAGTGCTGCGCGTTGAAAGCGCGAGCTCATTTAAGGAGCGGACAAATACAAATGCACATTTTTTTAATCACTTTGCTCATTAACAGCAGCCCAGCCGTCATTCTGGCGTCAACTGAATTACTATTGTAGCCATTTAATTTTGGGTATAAATCAATGAAATGGTGGGCGACACTTCCCCACACTTTGTGGCTTTCCAGCAAGAAGAGTCGAATAAATGTGCTACCATAAAATTAATAGACTTATTGTTTATTATCTTATTTGGTATATGGCAGCATATTATCTAATAAAGTGATTGGCCCAGGATTGTACTAATATACCACGGACAGACGTTAAGAAGTATGCAGTTTCTCTTTGTGTAAACTCCATTTTCTAGGCTGAGCCCGACTTCGAAACTCCCCTTAATTAAGTATTTGACCATGTAAAAGCGTCTCAGGACTCTACATTAAGGTGTCCAAAATGCCAAAAACCTATCCCATGGGATAGGAACTCATAATTCTGCCGGCGTCGCAGCCGACACTCGTATAGAGGGAGAGAGAGAATACGTGTGTTCTACACTCAGGAAAAAAAACCAAGAACTTTGTACTTGAATCGAGTACAAACGGTGTCAATAGTACGGTAAGCACGAAAATATTTGATTCAAGTACAAAATTCTTATTTCAAGTACGTTTTTTTCAATCCCGAAATACTTATTTTAAGATTGATCCGGCGATATTAAGCACATTTTGAATTATTTTTAATATTTTTCATACTTTTAGGTTGTAATGGTCTGAAGCTCAACCCGACTTACTCTTAAAATAAGTGAAAAATGTTCTTAACTAAAGTCAAATAAATTCTAAATTCAGCCGAAATACATTCTGGAAACAAATCAAAAGGTACAAAATGGTCTTGGTTTAAGCCAGAGATGGGCGCGTCGCGACGTTCCAATGCACACGAGGCAGCGTGTGCATAGGAACTCTGCCGCGGCCGACTGCACAAAATCACACGTACGCTATAAGCATTGAAAGCTATTTATAGAACACGAATGCGGCGCACGCAAATTGTGCTTGTATGCGTGTGAAAAGTGTGACGATATGTGTGCATGCCCATCTCTGGTTTAAGCCCATCAAATTCTAAAGCCATTCCCAATTAGTTCTTGAAAATGTGCCTCTGTATTTAAACAAATAAGGCTTGGAAAATCCAAAGAAAATGAATTAACCAAAAACCAAGAAATTTTTACTGTACGTCCGAAATCTACCCTAACTCCATAACCAAAGTGTTAGAACCAGGAGGGAATTTTAAGAACAGATTCGATTCGAAAATAACTCGCATTTTTCGTAGCACACTTTTTGGAGCTAGCATAAGTAAGTCTATTTTGTACTTGAAGTAAGTAGGTACTATTCTTAAATTTTTCAATTTACTGTAAGTACGCATAGTACTTGATTCACGAACGTTTGTTCACATTTTAATAACATTAACAGTCATTTTTCGATTCTAGAACGTTTTGTACTTATTTTAAGTACACCCAAGAACAAAACATGCTCGAAATTTCAAATACAAAATGCTATAAATTCTATCCCCATCGATCTAGAACTCTCCCAGCCGTTTTTTTGTGAGTGTATAAATAGCACCCCCGGCAGCTTGCTCTCTAACGCCTTTTTGTTCTCTCACGAGGCATTGGTTCGTTTGCCTGTTGTTCATGTTGAAATGTCAAACACGTGTGTTCCGTGTTTTGCTGCTACGCACACAAGCACCATGCTTGATTGTGGGAGTTTGAACACCACTGCTCTACATCCTTTTCTCAATTTTTACAATCGCTGCTGAAACGTGTCTTAAAAATAAAGCATTATCAGCTTAATTAACAATTTCCAGTTTAATTGGGTTAAAATAGTAAAAGAAGATGGGGAAAGAATTGCAAAACTTCGAATTTGCTGAAAATGCGAATAATCAACACAATTATCTAATTTTTCGCTGAAAGGCCCAAAAGTGCGTTGAGATCCAGCATCGCGTTGCACCAAATTCCGGTTCAAGGATCATATACTTGCCCGTTTGAGAGACATCTGTGACTTGAAACAGGTGAAGATCGAGGAGGAGGCCTACAAGTCAATTGTGTTGAAATCGGGTGGTGAAATGCATAGAGCCATTGTCACTTTGCAGTCCTGCTATGGTCTCAAGTGGGCCGAGCATGCCATCAAAAAGGCCAATCTGTTTGAGATGTCGGGCATAATCCCGGTCTACCAATTGAAGGATTAATTGGATGGGTAAATATAATCTTTTGGAGAAGTTTGTACAAGAGATTGCTTAATCGGCCTACAGTGTGGATCAGTGTGCATCATGCGGCGATGACGGATGCCCAGACTGGCATTTTTTTATTCGAATACGGATAACGAATAATTTTTCCAAAAATTATTTTTATTCAAATAAATTAAAAATTATGCTTTATTCGAAAAATAAAATGAAAATAAAGATAAACGAAATCTATTTCTTCAACAATTTATTCGTATCACGGATAAAAAAAATATTGACTATAAAAGTCCATAAGACTTGTCCTATTTATAATACGCTTAATTAGGCATGTCTAAACCAGGGCTCCCCAGGAAGAGAGCGCGAAAATGTGACTGTCTCTCTCTCTAACACACAGTGATTATTTCGGCAAGCATTCGGTGTGAAGGGGCCATTACTGGGTAACTCTCTCACGTCTGTCGGTCCGTCTGTATGAACGCACAGATCTCAGAGATGGTAAGAGATAGAGATTTGACATGTATGGGGCATATATTTCTTATACTTGCAGGCAGATCAACTTTATTTTCAATTTATGCCACGCCCCCTCCGGCCTCCGCAATTTGGGAAAAACGTCATATGTATCTCCTACATGGACGATAGATGGTTCGTACCTTCTAGAGATATCTAGTAATCAAAATTATTTATCGATTTGCTGAAGGAATTTTAAAGATCGGATGAACGATACACAAGTTATGAGCAAAAAACGGCCAGTTAACACCCCCCCACCCATCACCACAGCCTTCCATTGAACAAAGGCAATCATAGAGAGTGATAGAGAGAGAGAGAGAGAGAGAGAAAATACCTTCGAGATGAGCATATAATAAAAGTATTGCGCGATAAACGCGTGACTCCTTGGATGTACCATAATATTATAGTCGGGGGCAAATGAACTGTTACAGAGTATGTTACAGTCGGGCTTGACCGACTTTCTCACTTGTTTTAACAAGGTTCTTAGTATGATTTGATTAACTTCGCCAATTCAAGGGAACCACCAGTATTTGAATCTGGGCTACGTCATTGCTTTATGCAGAAAGAATTCCTGGAATCTTGCATTTAGACATTTTAGGTAGTTTTCCAAAAAAGGAGAATAATATTTCAACCTCATATTCTTCAACTTTTGCAGCTTTCGCCTTAAAGTCAATAGGCAAAAGGATCCCATAAAAAGTATAATTTTCGCCTTGGAGAATATCCAAAGCCTCTGCTATTGGTGACAAATTCATCGATGTATTCAAACGCCGCTTCTTTAAGGTCCTTTTTAACATCTAAGGCCTTGTATAGTTACGAACTTTTATTTTTTATCGTTTAAATTGACCCTAAAGCATCGTACAAACTATTTCTTGTTACTCCAGGGCGCGTCAGTGTATGTCCCAAAATTTTTTTTGATAACTTCTGATGATTTCTTGAAGATATACTTTTGTTTCCAAGGTACAGTTATTTGTGACTATGAAAGCAGGTTCAAATGCATACTTATACAAAAAAAATTTATATTCGAAAAAATTTGTGATTTAGTAGACAAATAGTTTATTTAAAGAGTTATTTATCGAATAATTTTATTTAAATAGCGTATAATGTTATGTAGATATTTATTCGAATGATCGTTATCTATATAAAATTATTTACAAATAAAACTTTATAAATAACAATTTATTTAAAATAATTGTCTAGATGATTCGTTATTCGAATAATGCCAACTCTGCCAGATACGCAACAAGATGGAGGTGGGTAGTAGCACTTTTGAGGCTTGATTCCAAGTTGGTTGACTGTGCATTTCTTTGCAGGAATGCTGATATTGTCTGCAGGATAACGGCTCGGAGTATCTGAAAATTATGGATTTGCGCTGTTCGATCATTCTGTCTCTCAAGTGAAACGCAACGCAAGAGATTGGAAAATATATTTTTTTTTGTTTTTTATATAACATTTTTGTTTAATTTGCCGTAAATTCAAAATCCTCCCACACCGCTGGAGCTGGCAATGATGCGCACAGCATCTCCCTCCATTTTCAGCTGGTTCGCATGCGGCTTAGTAGTTTTGACCTCCATCGAGGAGGAGCCGGCCGTGTCCGACACAGTTTTCTCTGTCACCATTACTTGGGCCCGTTGGTATTGGAGATGGTTAAAAGGTCCCTCCAGTGCGAATTTCGTCATTTTCTTGGACTGATTTGTGGCCCTTTGCTTAAAGTTTCCTCGTGATTGAAACTTTCCGTACGTTTCCTTTTGCGCTTCTGTTTTTTTCCCCTCCATTGTCGATTTATGATGTCAAAATAATAAGCTGCACCTGTTTCCGTGTTCATTCAAACCACTCACGTTAGAGCACTTGCTCCTCTCATGCAGATCATCTACTAATCCAAATGTTTTAAATAAATTATTTCATTGTCAGAATATTAAAATATAAATAACAACCCTCGTACTTGCCATGTGTGATTTAATTCATGTCTGGCCAGCAGCATAAATAACCATTTAACACTCAAAAGCTTCTTAAAATGTTATTAAATATTAATTTAAACACAAATTCATTGTGTGACCGGTCGCTGCTGCGGCTGATGAGGAACGAAAATGCCAACGAAATCGAAATTGAAATCAAAATACGCGCATAGAAATCGCCTAAATTTCAAGCATAATGGCCAATATGTCCAAATCGGGTAGATAACATCGACATTTTAATTATAACCAAATGAAGCCGCGCGCGCAACCATAGAAACATGAGGACCCGGCACGGAACCAGACGGCTTGGTGGACGCTTGGACGCTTGGACGCTTCGACGCTTGGAAATGGGCCGATTAAAAATTCAGAGTCAACTAAGCACATAAATCAATGTAAATTATGGTGTTAACAAAAGGCAATCTCGGCGCGCTCAGCCAGTGGATCGTTGACTTTTTAGGCCGGGACTTGGGACCTGGTCGAGATTTAAATGAGCCGATCGAGCGAGCGAGCGAGCGCGTACGTTGTGCATTCACATCTGATAAGGGCGAGCGCGCTCGATTGCCCGTTCCCGATCGGGTGACGATGATGCTGATCACACAGACTCAACTCAATTTGCCCTGACTGATTCTAATTTAGTGCGCGGCTGCGCGGCTGCTCGTGAGCATTCCCTTTAATAAATTTAAATCACCTTCTATAGAAAATATTTCCACCTCTGGCCCATAAATTAGGCATTATACGATATTTGTACAAACAGACAGGCCCCCGTTTTTCATTTCGCTCATTTATTTTCCCTTTGTGTAGTTTCAATTAAAATAAAAGAGGCCTCAAATGAGCACTTGGCGGCCAGTTGCAGGATGGCCCCAGGACCCAGGCAGGGCCAAGCCAGGGTTACGGTTACAGGCATCATCATCAGGTTCTGTGGCCTCTGACAAAGTGGCGCTATCATGAGCGCCATATAATCGCAGTCAAACATTTTTACGATCGGCCCGTCACAACGTATGCCGTATGCCGTATGCCGCCATCCCATCCCCATCCGAGATTGCCACGGCAACAATGTTGAGAATTCTTTAGCTGTGTGCAATTTTTATTGTCTGGGTTGACTGAAATCGATGAACTTTACCAAGGCAAGGCTTTTGAGTCGTTAAGGTCCAACTTATCCAAGCGGTCCCGCCAGCAGTCGGTGATAAATCTGTTGGCAGGGCCAACACAACATTTCCATCTCATACTCCTAAATGGACCATAAACGCACGAAGTCACAAAACGCGCAATAACTAAAGTTAGTTACGTTTACTAATAGGACAACATTGTTGCGAAAATAACCGCCTCCAAGCGCAGTTGAAGATGCAAATGCGCATACATTTCCTAATCAATAAAATAGATTTTTTTTGGATTTTCTCTTTCCACTACCTTTGATGATTTACAACAGTTTGGGGCATAGATTTGACTTAAGCATTACAATATACCTTACTTAAATTTGTTTCGAGACAGTTTAAGATAGATTAAACGTTTTACCATTTCATTTTGCCTTTCATTTTGATCATTTCTTTAAAATAATGGCAATCGCTTCGAGATTTTTGTTATTTTTTTTATGAAATATATGATACTCTGAGGCAGTACTCGTTACTTTCAGGTAATAAACGTGTCATCACCAATAATCTGCTGATTTTAATTTAAAGTGTAGGCGCAATTTTGTTTGAAAATAAAAGTGAGATTGCCAGTGGAAAGGTCTTTAACTCAGAAACTATTTAAGCTGTGGTGTGTAGGTTGATTGTACGGAGCTTAAGTTAGTTCCGAACACTTTTAGTTCGATGTTCGAGCCGGCTTCAAGCAATTCAAAAGTGGTTCAATACCATATCTCAAAAATTACTCTAGTTTACCAAAAAAATATTAAATTTAATGACCCATTTCTAGTGAAACTGTTTTTAAGTGTAGTTTGGATTGGTGATCTAAAAAATTGATTTGAAAAATTTTTTAATATGCTTTTTTAATTTCCACAGAAAAGTCCACCGAGACCAAAAAATGAAAAGTACTTAAAAACAATCATAATGAACTAATATGAGCCAATTTTAAATATATTCATAGCCCATTTCGAGATTTTCGAATGCAAAGTGGCGCAAACGCCATTTTTCTCATTTGGATACGTTTTGTTGTCATAAAAATGCCTTTAGATTGCATTGATTTTTGGTCTCTAAACTATTTCTAAGGGTACAAAGAGTTAAAAAATAATGCAGAAGACACCATCAGAAACTATATGATTGCAATTAACTGTAAGTTTCTACTTTATATTATAACAACAAGAACATAAATATAATGAGGAAATTTAAGTAGCGTAACGTTAGGTAACGTCACGTCAGATACTTATGCAAATAAAGATAAATTGGGCAAACATTTTTGAATAAGATAACCTGGAAAATAAACTTGTATTATTTCAAATCATACTAAAAAAAATTTTATACAAAAAGCTTTGCCCAATTCGCAGAGTTTTGCATTTTTCTAAAACAAGTCAAAACTTACTTCCGTTTTATGTAACGTCACGCCAGCATATATGTTTGCTTATATCTTTAACTGCTTATGATTGATTGATGTCATTGTTTTTGCTAATTGTAGTGCTACTTAATTGCTACCCAAATATAGAACAATCTTTTTAAAAATCCAAGATTTTCATATTTTTAAAAAACATCTTTTCGTAGGAACATATCGTCACGCCAGTTTGGAAATGCCCATATGCATTTTTTTTCATTTTTTCGGTAGGTGCACTTACATTTTATGCCATATCTCAATTCACAATCGTCAGATGGTGTCAATCAAGAAGCAAAAATATTTCAAAAAGTCGATTTTATGCTCGAAAATGACAAAAAATTTTATTTTTAATCGCCTTGGAAAAATATTTAAAAAAATACAAAAAAAATAATTTTTATTCTTTTAACATAAGAATCGTACTTCTACAAAGATAATAAGGTATTGATGAAGAAAACCTATGAATAAATATTGTATCTGGATCAGTTTAAGTGAAGGAACTAACAGTAAAATTTTAGTATTTTAAGTGTTTAGAAATTTTTTTTTCTATTTTCTTCGTTTTTTTGGTCAATATTAGAAGTGAGCGAATAGTCAGATCAGAAAAAAAATTACAAAACAACAAAAATCGAAGCAAATGAAAATGTATTTTTAAAAAATCTCAAAAATACCACTTTTTTCAGCACTCAATTGCTCACAGCTCCCGTAGCAACCGTAGCTCGCAGAAGTGCGGTTCTTAAGTAGAAAAAATAAAAATATTTTTTTTGAATTTTAAAATAATTTTCCTAGGCGATTGGAAACGAAATTTATTGAGTTTTCAAGCAAAAAATCGATTTTTTTTTTATATTACATATTTTTTATTATTGTATTCAAACTACTTAACCGATTTGAAAACAGTGTTTTGTGTGATTATTGACAATTCAATTACATTTCGAATCATTTCTTGATTCATTCCGTCTGACGATAATATAGTAAGATATGGCTTAACATGTAAGTGCACATACCGAAAAAATGAAAAAATTTTTGAAAACGATTTTTGAGATCATCAATCCAAACTACACTTAAAAATAGTTTCAGTAGAAATGAGTCTTTTTGGCTGTAAACTAGTGTTATTTAAGATAGGAACTTGAAATTAGCTGTGTTGGTTCGTAAGATATTTTTCCGGTTCGGTAACAGATAAAACAGTTTCAAACGTGGTTCAGAGCAATATCTCAGAATTTCGGTTTTAGTTTCGGTTCTAGTACGTACCGAAACTTATGTTTCGGTTTTCGGTGCCGTATTGTTACCTAGAAGCATAGCTCGTAAATAACTCTCAATCCTTTTTTCAGTTCGCTCTGCTCACGTCACTGACCGAAAAACCAAATATAAAAAGGGATCGGGCTTCCCGCAACCGAATGTGTTCTGTTATCGCGCTCACTGTTAAGTGGCTGTGGTTGAACACACAGCACTGATCGGTCTGACAGCAACCGAATAACAGGCCCAACTCAGTCAATTGGTCTTAAATTGCGTGCTTCTCGAAGACCAAACTCTCAAAATTTTATTTGTAAAGGTTGCAGACTCAAGAGTTTCGCCAGAGTTTAACATAAGCAGAGAGAGAGTTTATGCGAGAGAGAACGAGAGAGCGCATATATTCATATCGTTAGCCGAGCCTTACACACCGATGCATACATACGAAGAAGACCTTCTGAATTCAGGAATTAGACCAAACTGTCCCAAAAAGACCTAAGAGGAGAAAAATAAAAAAAAATTTGTGTTTCTCTCCTCTCACAACCAAATAGAAGCAGAGAGCGTAGTTAAAGATTTTTATGGTACCTCTTTTCAATGTGGTCGCACGAAAGCTGTCGTTTTCTGACAAAGGCAAACGGGTGACCGATTTTTGCGACATCTGCCTAGAAGCTAAGCCGGAATTAGTGCTTTTCACCAGATAGTACAAAATTCCGGATCTTGTAAGCAGAGTAAGCGGAGTAAGCATGGGTGCAAGGGTGTCATTCTGGATAGGAAACTACTCCGGAACGACAGCAAAAATGAACACATAAAAAGGACAACCGCAATTTGCTCTTTACTCGTGTAAAAAGGCCATAGACCTCAAATGGGATTTTTGCCCATCCATTGTACATTGGCTTTACACAGCCGTTGTACGCCGTATACTACTCTACGGAGCACTAGTATGGTGGCCAGCACTCGGAAAGCAATCAGCTCTGAACAATCTTCATAAAGCAGTAGTAGTAGTAACAGCACTCTCCGAACGCTAAATAAAATTTTACATCTTCTCCCACTAGACCTTGTAGCAAAGCAACTGGCTATCACAACAGCCCCAAGACAACGAGAATCCGTTACCTGGAACAGTGGTTGTTCGGGACACTCTACCTTACTTAAAGACCAAGAGGGTGTACCATTAAATACAGACTACTGTATACCACAATAGACGTTCGACAAATTATATGACATCTATATCCCAAGCCGACACATTTGGAACAACCTTCCCTACAGCCGAGCTAACGCCACTAACATCTACACTGATGGTTCTCAGCTCGACGGAAAAGTAGGAGGGGGCATTTTCTCTCCCAACCTAGATTTGTACGTCATATCTTCCACAGTTTCGTAGATTGATGATTCGTACCTTCTAGAGATATTTAGTTATCAATATTATTTATCGATTTGCTGAAGAAATTATAAAGATCGGATGAACAATACTGAAGTAATGAGTAAAAAAAGGCCAGTTAACACACCCCGCCCCACCCCCACATCAGCCACCACAGCATTCCATTCAAAACAGTCAATCTAAGAGAGAGAAAGAGAGAGAAAAAGAAACTTAACGTATGTCAAAAATATTGCACGATATCCGATAGCAAATGCGAGTAGCGGTCCGAACTGGTACAGAGTTTTTACTAAATTTTAAAGTTAATTTCGATTTAAAGCCCTTAGGGTAATATACCAGAATGGAGTGATGTAAGGATGAGGTTTCTAGATATGGTAATTGTGATGGTAATTTCGATTTACAGCCCTAAATACCGTTAATTTTGCAACAATGTGTTGTTGTTGGTATTTTATGCCACCTCCTTAGTAAGTCGACGCCGCAGTAGACTCTTTCCCTGGAACTTTTCTGACAAATATGTACTAGCTTAGCTTAGCTTAGCTCAATACGCTTACTGATCTGTCCTGCTACAGCAGTGTCACTTTTTCGTAGACTGTTTTCTTTGATTTACCAGAAATTTGTAAGCGAATTGAGTTTTGGAACTTTTCAAAGATATTTGAACAGTGCAACTATATCTGCTTGCGTTTGAACAAAAGTGCAGGGGGCAACCAAAAAAACTTGCAATTACCCAAAAATAAGTACTAGGACACCCAAGAATAGATTAAGATGGTTTAAAATTGAATGGGTGTAATAAAAATTGTATTAAAAGAGATCAAATTTTAAATAAAGATTCCTTCAGCTACTAGAAGAGAAGAATCTAATGTGTCTACTTACCTTACAGCTGACGGCTGGTTCTTTTTCTTCCAGTCCCTCCCCATAAAAGTAAACTCTTTCCTTTCTTTTTTTTCACTATTTATTGATGTTCAATCCTGTTTTTTTAGTCACTTTGAGCCATCTTAACGATATCTCGCTATATACATATACATTCCGCATAGCATTTAAATATTGTATTATTGTATATAAATATCAGTTCAAACGCAACCAAACACTTAGGTACCACCTTGTCTGCTCTCCTAATAAGCAAACATGGCATTTTAAGCTTAAGTCTAGGCTAGGGTTTAATTTACAGAGTAACATTGTTGATATTGCATACGCTATAGCCTTAAATGGTGATGAGGTAAGCCGGTCAGCTCGCTGGCCAACGGCCGGCAACGAATAAATATAATTATACGAGTACGAAGAATACGTGTACGAGTACGTGGCTACGTAGTACGTATGTACCCGCCTGTGCCTGCGTAATCATAGAAATGTGAACAATGTGGAACAAGCGTGCACAAACTAGTTGCAGTATTAAGTATTAGTTACAATTTGAGTTTAATTTGCCGCCTCTTGTAGTTTTGTTTAGTTTGCATTTTGCAGTTGACAGAGCGAGAGAGAGAGGAGCCGCATTTTAACTTTGGTTTTCGATTCATTTTGCGTCTCAGATTTCCGTTTCCGCCCACACCACCCCGGTGTCAATCAGAAACGCGCGCACAACTCAAGTTTTCAATTAGACGCCCCCTTGTTGGTTCCCTCCTAGCGGTCATGCTTTAGAAGCTGCAGCGTTGTCGGCGCATCGGAGGATGACAGACGGGCCACTTTTGCCGCCGGCGTTTCGATTTCATCATCGGAATCGTCGTGTACGTTGATCTCCTCATCCGAGTCTGATGATGAGTTGTCAACGGTCACGGCCGGACACTCGCCGCCGCCGCCCGCTGCCGTGGGGTAATGTAAACGTGAACGTTGCTCCTCGGCCACCGTTAAAGAGGCGGCCACGGCGTATTGTCGTGCGAGGCCCAAGAAGGCAGCAGCAGAGGGTGAACTTACCAGACTACGGAAGGCACTACGCTCACCGCCCATAGACAAGTGGGTGGCAGGTGGACTGCTGGGCGAGAGCTGTTGTTGCTGCTGCTGTTGTTGTTGCTGCTGTTGGTGATAGTGACTGAGTAGCTGCAGGGCGGCAGGATGTGCGGGCAAGTGCAGGGGATGATGATGATGATGATGATGGCTGCCCGGTGGGCCATGAAGTGGATGCAATAATACCGTCGGCTGTGGCGATTGCGTTGTGTGTTCTCCTCCACCTCCGCACATGGGCATGGATTGCGTGGCTGCAGCAGCTGGAGTAGCTGGAGCCGAGGCATTGCTATGATTACTGGGTGTGGGCGAGCTGGCTGGTGCATCGTTCGACTGCTGTGAGTGCAATGGATTGGCGGGACTGGAACGCTGTCGCTTAAGCAAATTCATGCGCTGATGTCGACGCCATTTAGCACGACGATTTGAGAACCACACCTGTTTGGAGTTACAAAAAAGAGAAAAAGAGGCAAGAAAATGTGTTAGGACTACACTCAAAGAAATTATGTTTCTAGACAAAGATTTTCAAGCCCTAAGGGGGGCGTATACTGTGAGGTAAAGTAGGCAAACCCAGCGCCAGCCTGGCTTACTGCGCCTTAAGTCGACCCCCCTAATAGAGCGATGCCTGCTGGCTAACGTGAGCGGCGATCTCTTTTTATAGTGTTAATAAGGTTGGTTCATTGTACTTGGTATCCACCACCGCCTAATAAACTCCATCAACTCTTTCATCAGCTTCACACTAGTTGACAAGCGATAAGCCGCACTCAGGCTTAAGGCAACTGCAGATGTGAGCTTCGCAATAAGCCAAAATATAGTCGGAAAAGTCCCAGGGGAAGATAAAGTTCCTACGGAGTTCCTGTTACACGCCTCTAATACCTTTGTGGAGCAGCTTGCGAAGACTTTTAATCACATCTTCAACAACGGATGTGTTGCCAAAAGTTTTCAAGGAAAAGGGAGACCCAAACGATATAAGAAACAATGAAGGAATCTCGTTTTTGAATACGCTGCTAAAAAACATTCACTTTGTAATGGTCGGCCAAATTCGTTCAGCAATAGTTTCGCAAAATTCAATGCCAAGTTTTTGCATGATGAAGTTGATCAGCATGAACGTGTATAGACCTTCATCCAATTGAAATTCGATAGGAAAACTATCGATAGTTAATCGGTGTGCCAGCTGCTTGAAGGTGAGTGAAGTTGCTGTCAAGCGTTCTCTTCTCTCTTGGTCTTGACTTCGAGCAGACGTACTCTCGCTTAATCTTTGTGAACAAGGCGCATCATTACCTATAAAATCGTTTGGTGTTAAAAATACTGATCTAGCAACTAACTAACAAGAGCCAATAGGAGTATTTCCATTGTTACACACGACCATTCTCAACAAAGTCAAATCTTTGGTTCTGATCCAGGTTAATATCAGTAGTAGTGAGTTAGGAGCAAGTTGACTTATTGCACAACTAACCATAGGCACAACTTGCAATTGTCTTGAAAAATATCGGACTGGGCGACAAGCACGCAAATCTTGCGCCTGCAACGTCACAAGTGAGCTGGCTCTACAGGGTACTGTTGACGTTTCCATTTCGAGGATACAAATTCCGCTCAGAAACGCTAACAAAGTGTAGGCTGTCTGTTCTGCGGATGTCACCAACAACCTGCAGTATCTGGGTGCAGTATCGAAACAGCGACAATAAGAGCAGTGCGCAATAGTGACGTCTTCACCAGACTAGAACTTTGAGGCAGTTGCAGGTCGAAACTTGGCCACAGGAAGAAGAAGAAGGATCCGTAGATAAGAGAGAACACGGATGACGCAAAGCGATTGAAGCTGGAGACTGGGTGCGAAGGATTGCACAGAGGAAACACTGCTGAATTGAACGTAACTCCAATGCCGGCAGCTAACTAGTGTGCCAGACAGACATTTGTGTTTTGGTTTTTTTTTGGTTTTGATTGATTTTCTTGTGTAGTTGATTGGATCAGTATCTGTTCCCTTCGCAGATAAATCGCCACACTACAGCCCATTTCCAAATGAGAATCTAAATAAACTTTTACATCAAATCGTCACAGTAATCACTTCCACAGCATCAAGGAGAGCTCTCATCGTGAATATGCGCCTTCTGCGCTTGCAATTATGTGCCTTGGAGTTGAATCTATTTGATAATGACAAATTTCCTGCGATCGGAGTAATCATACATGAATATATTTGCAACAAGCGAAAGAACCAGGCATAACTGTAATATTGTTGTTATGATGGCCGTATCGGAGTCAGAAGATCGTATCGCTCGCTTATTGCTTATAATTATAATGAAGTGATAGAATCAAAATCGTATTTTCTCTACAACAATGAGAATTATAAGAAAATTAATCAAACCCAAAAAAAATTTAACATTAAATTGATTTGAAGTACGATTCCTAATATTGGTTAAACCAAAAAAGTACAACTTAGTAATCGGATTGGAATCTCTGAATATGAATTCTTCACTATGATCAACGGCGAAAGTGAATCATGGTGGGAGGGTTTCGACACCGACCTCGCATCTCCAACTGCGCGAGTGCCTTTGATTTGATTAATGTATCCGACATCCTTTCTGTTTATTTGATTAAAGTCGTGTAAAGTAGAGTTAATAGTATCGTCAAGTAATAACAATGATTGGAGTATTAGGCTTGTATGAAGGACTCTAAAATATTTAACTATTGTAATGCGGTGGGATTTGTGTTTGCCAAGAACCCCCCATCCGACTGTTTGCTAGCCCCCTTAACGGGTCCCGTCCGGCATTCACATTCCCCAAGGTACAGTTTAGCTGAGCATCGAAGAAGAAGCGCTCGCAGACAACTAATACTAGTAATACTAAAGCGTCTAAACCAGCGATGCCTATCCATATGCTCTTTGAGTACGTTTTGTTATTGTAATTGCACCGAAGATACCCTTCAATACTGAAATTCCCTTTCCTCGACTTAAGTTCGAGTCCCCAAGGAATCCCTAGGGAATCACTAAGGAAAGTTCCCTTATCGCCGGCCGCTGCTCGGGCGACGCAGGCAGAATTCCTATAGGAAATCAATGATCATATACATGCAGGGCGCGACATATACAAAACGACACACATGCAAACAATTTCGTGTGTGTGCGTCGCGTAGAACAAAAACCGGTTTTGTTCTCTTCTTTGATTGGTGTTTGCGCGCGCAAGCAAACTGACCCTCTAGTACGGCCGACTTACGCTGTATCAACGTTCCGTATACGATTTTGTGACTGTCGTTGACGCTCGACTGACGTATTTTTCAAGGCGATGTCCGCTCAATACGTTAACGGCTCTCCAGGCTCGCTAGGTCGACGCAATGCCATGCAGAGAAGCGACATAAGCGACACGCTCGTTCGACCCAATGCCATGTATGGGCCGACCTTCTCTCTCTCTCTCTCTGTCTAGCATTCGGCCCATGTTACAATTTGACAGGCGGCACGACGCATTAACGTACAAAGAGCAACGATGGGTTGACGAAAATAGTGTGACTGACCCCAGCCGTACTAGAGGGGACCAACAACAATTTCATTATTGGAATTGGTGCTTTTCTTTGTGAGTATTGGTGAGTGATCTGTCGTATGCTGCTTTTGGGCATGCCTGGTCTAAACTCTTAGAGTAGAGGTGCATGCATCAACTGCTCTGCCGAACATGGTCCAATAAGAGCATGCCCGAAAATTGGAGTTACAGTGTTCTTTGTGCAATTTTTAAAAAATGAGACCCTGCAGCTTGCGCCAATTACGGTGGGATCAGTCTCCTTTCTATTGCATATAATGGTTTGTCGTGCCTTAATTGTAAACGACAAAAGTCGCTTATTAGCACACTGATTAGACCTTATTTGGCTCTTTTGGCACATGACGACAAATCCTGGCAAAGACCCTTGAGACACAAACCAATACCCACCTTTCTTTTGTTGATTATAAAGTCGCTTAATACCCTGTTTACTTTTGGTATACCAGCTACTGTAGCACTGAAAGTGCTAAATCAAATTTCTGTGACACCTGGTACCGAACAATGGCGCCCGAGCAGGGAGTCGCCAGTCGCGGATTTAAAACGTCGCAAAATCAGAGCTACAGACATACACGACACAATTCGGATCAAAAACCGAGGAGACTGTAGAACAACGAAGGACAACTGGACATGCATTGCTTCGGTGGCGGAATCCCGGCACAAGGATTTAAGTGCACAGAATCCCCTCGAGTTATCTTTCCCTATTTTCATCCTAGCATCCAGCATACTATCCAGAACATCACGAGCACACATGGTCCCACCCGTTCCGAGGAATAAGTAGTATAAGTCTGATCTAAGCCAAGAACAGATTACCTCCTGAATAAAGAAATACAATGTTCAGTAACCACAACCTATACAAAACGAAATCCAATTTCTGTGTTCCTGGCACCGGCGAGCTACACCCCGGCCAAGTGTCGATACAATAGCAAAGAACCTCTCCAAACAATTTGATACCAAGAGAGGTTTCAAGCAGGGAGATACCTTATCGTGTGACTTCTTTAATATGCTTATATAATATGTACGGTGCCAGTGCCCAAATGCCAACAGATCGAGTAGCATCTTTAATAAAGATTCGATGTTACTTTCAAATGCCGATGATATTGATATTATTGGCACAAACGAACAGCCCCAGCTCAGTAGGGAGTTCCAAATCAGAGCCTTCTCTAGAAAGACGAGACTAGCGCTATACAAGTAGCTTATATATAGACCTCCGTAGGATTTAAGGACCTTGAAAAGTTGGCAATCAATTTCGCTTCTGCATGAATCACGAGCTGTATGAGCTCTATGGGGACACCAATCTAGTCAAGCGCATAAAACTACAGAGGCTACGCTGAATACGACGATAGAACGAAGACCCTCAGAAATGGCTGACGGGCATTCATATCACCAGGCGAGACCGTTAAGTGGTTTGCCAAATAAGTAGAAAAAGTTTGATAATTGCCTTAACTCACCTGTACGCGCGCCTCACTCAGACTGGTGCGACTGGAGAGCCTTTCCCGTGTGCTCACACACGGATAGTGACTCTTGTCGAATTCCTTTTCCAATTCCTCCAGCTGTTCCGGACTAAAGGTGGTGCGATTTCTCCGAAACTTGGGCTCATCATCGTCATCCAAATAGTCAGAGTCTATGTGTCGATTCTCATCTGCAGACTCCAGTGTTTCGTGACTGCCCGAGCCGGGTGAGATGGCTCGATTTGTGGAGCCGGGCCCACCACCGCTTAACAAGTGTGCCGAGCTTAAGCTTAGACTACCACCAACACCTGGCACAGAAGCTGCCGCCGCCGCACTGCCAGCACTGGGCGGCAGATTGGTTAAAGTGGGGGCAGCAACTGGCCACAGAGCTGTTGGTGGTGGTGGCGGTGGCACCGTTTGTCCTCCCCCCACATTGCCAGCCGGATGCCAGGTGAAACTGCCGTAGGGATGCGGGGGCGGCGGGTACAGGCCATAGGCAGCAGTGCGAGCAAACTCACTGGCCACCCGTTCGGCCGCACGATTGCGCAGGATGCGATTAATGCTGCTTACCGATGGTGCGGTGGCATTTGTGCATACACCTGCAAGGCGGGAAGAGGCACAATTAGCGTGCGGATTGCAGATTGCCAGCTCAAGATTGGCCTGGCTCAAAAGCGGCCGCCGATCAATCAGTGTGCGGGGCATCGGATTAACCGATTTGCAATTACCTCGACTGCGCTCACTTACCTTCCGAGATCAGACGCTCCCGTATCTCCCAGGCAAATATGGTGGGATTCTCGCGTTTATATTGTTCAATTTTGGAGACGACCGTTGGAGTGGCCACTTTTGGCTTGGAGCCACCAATTAAGCCCGGTGGTCGCAGGGAGCCTGCAAAGCGAGAATGAGAGACCATAATGAGACAAACGAACTGTAAAGCGAAAATTAAATAAGGCGTGCCGAAGTTTAGATACTCTATGGACTCTAAGGCTTTCTTTTACTCCAAGGAATTCAGTCATACACTGGGAGGAGTAAGAATTAGTCCACTATAAGGCTTAAAAAACAAGTGAGAAAGTTGTTCAAGCACGACTTTAATATACTCTGTACCTGTAAACGAGTCTGCTTATATGTAAGTATTTTATGGCAGAAAGCGGCAATGCTGTTGCGAACTTTCTTTGCCTCATAACTTGACCATAGTTCTTTCGATCTTTGCCAATCCTTTATTGAATCGATAAATAATCCTGCCGCGATGCTCTTTCTGCAGCTGAAGAAGTTGAACCTATACTATAATGGAAGGTAAAAGCAAAGTGTATCTATCAAGGCTGCAAACCGGTCCGGAACCGAACACCTAAGTCGACAAATTCGAACACAAATCAAACAAGCTCCGCCAAGACAGTTTGTGTAAGTCTGCGATGGTCACGCGTTGCCTTCATAGGTCGAAGACATTTCGCTTTTTTCACATAAACGAGCCAAAGTGATAGTATACAGTCGCTTCAGTCGCTGGCACCGACTATGATACACTAAACCAGTGGTGTCCAAAATGCCATGGGATAGGAACACATAATTCTGCCGGCATCGCAGCCGACACACGTATTGAAAGAGAGAATACGTGTGTTCTATTAATATAGGAATAGGAATATACGTTCTAAGGGCTATGTTCATTTAAGTTAAGTTTGCATTCCAATGTTCCATTTTCAATTCATTTGCTATTTGTATGTACACTTAAGTTGGGGAGTCGATTGCAGCAAGCCGAAGAAATCAGACGTTCATATTAAGTTCTTTATATGTAATTCACTTTTAAGTTTAATATTCGTTAAAATAAACAATCATATTATGATTTGTGAAATCTGGAGGGTGTCTAAATGGAATAATATCCCCCATCGCGAAACCCATCCCTGTTACGATGCGCGTGTTCAGCTTTTTGTTCTCTCACGAGGCATTTGTTCGTTTGTTTGTTGCTCATGTTGAAATGTCAAACAAACAATCAAACGTTTACTTTGTGATTCGCTGATACAACACTTTTCTTCCTCTTTCGTGATGGCAAACAGATCGTCTACATATTTCGAAAGCAATCTTGGTGGGTGCTTTAGTTTTATGACTGTGCTGTCAAGGAGTTCCTCCATCACGATGTTCTACAAATCTTCTACACATGGAATACATCGAAACTATTCTTTTATGTTCAAGCGAACCGAAGTTCGAACCAAAACCTTTGGTTCAGGGGTTCCAGGAACTGGTCCGCATACCGAACTTTCAACTTTACAACGGGTTCAAACCCCCGGACCGAACCTTCTGCAAAATTGTAGAGGTTTGCAGCCTTGGAATCTATAAATTGCCATATTTATATATTTTGTTTCTCGAAAAATGTCAGAAAAGCCTTAAGAGACGATATCTGTGTGTACCAGCAGAACGCATGTTCAGCAAAGCAGGACAACTCATCTCTGACCGCAGATGCTCTTTAAAATCCACTATAGTGAATAAGCTTGTCAATATCTCACAAAACATCAAATATCTGTAAAAATCAGGCACCGAAATCAAAGGTTATGGAAAACATAAAAAATTATTGCCCCGATGAAAAAGAGGGCATCAGACTTTATAATTTTGAATGCCAATAAATTTTAATTTGCAATTTTTTCCCCCAAAATATTTTTTATTTGTTAAATAAATAAAAAATAATGTTAAAAATAAAATTATAGTTTTTTTGTATAATAAAAAAGCAATTAATTTTAATATCTATAAAAAAAACTACTAATAAATTGTTATTAGAAATGTGTATTTAAAAAATTAGCAATTAATTGATATTAAAAAATTTGTATAATAAAACTTTAAAATAACCATAACTTTAAGATATTCTTTGTGTCAAACATCGTAAGACAAAAGTATGAATATGTCTTTGATCTGTGGCTTTATATGTCTATATTGTAGTGCTTGAAGGGCAAATGCATCAATGAGAGACAATTTTTAAATCTTCCCAATCTACTACAACATAATAGTGGACAATTAGCCCACATTTAGTTCGTATAATAGTGCGTTCCAACTACAGCTGCGTCCACGTTAAATTCCATATACAAAAAAGTCAGTTGATGGCCGAGCAGGGCGGCAATAAGTTGCGTCCACTTTGAACGCAGGTTCTGCCAACTTGTTTTTTCATAATTATACGATGAATATCGATAAGAACCGATATCGATAAGACATTTTGATAACAAAACAAGGTGGCACAACAATTGGCGGAAACTCATGCTTCCTAAACAGCTACCTAGCTAAGATAAACCCCGAGGTAGCAGATGACACACGCCACCTGTTCAACTGCCCTAATGCTCCCACAAACCTCACACCACAAGACCTGTGGACGCACCCCATTGAGTGCGCTACCTTCCTTTGGCTGGACCCAGAAGATTCGACATCCCCACTATCCACTATATAAATCCCACTCTCTATACTACACCCCTTTCTTATTCACAAACTAACTCCAACTTTCTTTCTCTCCCTCCCCTACGTACAACTCGCAAACCACAAAGCCGTTACAACAACAATTGGCGAAATGTTAATTTGTATAAATATTGTTGATTTATTTGAATAAAGTTTTTAAATGCTGTCCAAAGGGCACAGGTAAGTAAAGTAAGTAAAATTGGCTCAAACAGCACTTCCAGGAGGGCCTTCTCTCAATCTCTTGCTTATAATTTTTCGCACAAGAGAAAGGGACCTACAGTTTAACGCCGGATTCGAACGGCAATACCAAGTACAGCACCAAGTAGGACCAAGGTACAGGTAGAGATGCAATTATTTGCAAATTGTTTATTACTTCATAATGTCATTCATATTTGTGTGGGCCATACGACAGAACGCCCACCACCTGGAAATAAAATTAGACCATCGGAATTTGGATTATCCAAATAGCCTCCCAATCGATTATAATTCTGCTGATGAACCAAGCGTATAAAGAGCGATGGACAAGCGGTCCAGTGGGGTTGGACACCGAAAGGTTCCAGACAGCAGCTCCACTAAAATCTGAAATGTTTGTCATCCATAGGAAAGAATTCCTTGAAAATAGTGAGTCTTTCAAAAGGAACCGACTAGAAATAATAAAGAAATCTAAACTGGAATACTAATGTAATTGTTTCTAGCTTACAAAGAGCAAAAGCTATGTGGGTGGGACGCCTCGTACGCAACGTTCGTCAGAGCACACTTTTTTATACTCTGTTCCGAAGGTACACAGAGTATATTAAGTTTGTGCAAAAGTATGTAACAGGGAGAAGGAATCATTTCCGTCCCTGTAAAGTATATATATTCTTGATCAGCATCAACAGCCGAGTCGATATAGCCATGTCTGTCTGTCCGTCTGTCTGTCTGTCCGTCCTTATGAACGTAGAGATCTCAGAGATGGTAAGAGATAGAGGTTTGACATGTATGGGGCATATATTTCTTATACTTGCAGGCAGATCAAGTTTATTTCAATTTTTGCCACGCCCACTCCCGCCTCCGCAATTTGGAAAAAACGTCATATCTCCCACAGTTTTCATGATAGATTGTTCGTACCTTCTAGATATATCTAGTAATCAAAATTTATCGATTTGCTGAAGGAATGATGAAGATCGGATGAACGATACTCAAATTATGAGCAAAAAACGGCCAGTTAACACCCCCCACCTCCCCACCCATAACCTCAACATTCAAGAGAGACAACGCGGTGCGCTTTCTAAGTTTCTATCTATCTCTCTCCCACACTAAGATTGCCACTCTTGACTCGTGAGCAAATGTGAGGGTAGTAATGGTACAGAGTATGTTATAGTCGGGCTTGACCGACTTTCTTTCTTGTTTTTAACTGCAAAAGCTGCAATTGTGGCTTTTCAATTGCATTTAGCAAAACAAAGTCAATTTAATTCATTTTGATTGATGCGCAAAGGTTAACAAATAGACCAGATCAGCTGTTGTGGATGCTGAACGCAGTAGAAACACCTTTGAGGGGGATTTATCGAAAAATCGTGCAATAGATGACAGACAGGCGCGTATGTGGAAATCGTCTATAAGTACTACAAAGAAAATGTAAAGGAAACATATCTCAGCATCAATATCCAAAAAAAAATTGAATACTAAAATTTTTCCATTTAGCTTTAGCCATTCAATATTATGAAATTTGATGCCCACTTCTTCATCGAGGTAATCATTTTTTTAATAGTAATTTTTATGATTTTCATAATTGTTAATTTTGGTCCCTGAATAAATGAACACTTATTACAAATGTTGCTTGCAAGTTTTATTGAATAACGCTTATGGATTACAGCTGGCAGGCTCTTGTACGGTAAATGTTTAGTCTAGGTCCATCATGGCCTAAAATTTTGAAAAAAATGTCCTCGATGTACCGTGAACTATGAAGAATTTACGTGCAGAAAACACGGTTGGCGGTCACCCGCGGTTCTCTTGCAATTGAATTTCAATGTTTGCATTTTTGCATCTACAAAATATGTATATATTTTCAAATTATGTGTTTGATTTAAAATAACACTTCAGTACGGCTCAGTACTGAATCACAGCTGAAGCAGCCCTGATTTGGAAGGGCTGGTGCTGAAATCATGGCTGCCTTTACATGCATTTCAACCATGAATTTAACCCAGACAGGGCCTACTACTTCATGACCTTCTCTTCTTTCAGGCATGATTTCAGTAATGAACTCATGGGTTAGTTTCATGGGTAGTACTGAAATCAGTCATGAATTGGAGTAGTTCCTACTTCTCAGGTCTGAATCAGCACTGACAAATTCAGTACTGAGACGTAGAACTGCAGGGAAATTTCGTGCAAATTTGTCAAAGTCTACTAAATATTGCTGAGAAATGGGCGTTTGTACGGGGTGCAAGTATTCTTGCTTAAGTTTTTTGAGTATGAGCTCGGTTGAGTTAATAGAGTTCTTATGTCAACACAATGTCATTCGTAAAGAAAAATTGTGTCCAAAGTGCGGAAATATGTGCAAGCTGTCAAACCGTCCTTCCGGATTGATGTTCCGATGCTGGGTTTACGTTGAACTAGATAGAAAGAAGAAGAGACAGTGCAGGAGACAGCGCGTCTACATCGAATCCGGGTTCAAAAATTAGTATTCAGGGCACTCACTCTCCTTCTCACTTTGGTCGAAAAAAGGACCACTACTTTGGATATCTGGCGATATTCCAGTTTCACAGTCTATAAAACGCACCCAGAGCGTATACTTGCGATTTTCTTGGCTATTGGGCACCTTTGTGACCCCTCAGAAGAAAATATTATAAATGAAGATGTCCATTTTGAAGAGGTAATAAATAGATGCACCACATATGAAGTAGAAAGAAAGAGGCGAAACCGCGGAATTTTTCTTCTTCGTATATGGTGCATCTATAACATTTAACAAACTACACAGGAAGAGGTAAAAGAGGAAGCGGTGGAAGAGGAGGAATCGGTGGGAGGATTAAAGAAGGAAGGAGGATGCAGTAGAAGGGTCTTAAGCGTATCCTTTGTGTAAGGTAAAACTATATTTGTTCTTACATGGCAATAGAATTCATTTTGCAGTGACCATCTCACATTGTTGAGCACATATGGACTAGGTCTTCTGGGGAAACCACATAAAGAAAAACTAGCCTTGAACTATACCTCAAATTGGTGGTGTGGAAAATAGTTCAGAGAAGTTTCATCTAGCGAATAAAAAGAGGCTAAATATCCAACTTGTAGAAAATTTACACAAAATTTATTTTAAATCAAACACATAATTCGAAAAGCACATGCGATTACACATATTTTGTATGTGCAAAAAAAAAAACTTTGAAATTCAATTGCAAGAGAACCGTGGGTGATCGCCAACTGTTTTCTTTACGTAAATTATTCATAATTCGCGGTACATCGAGAACATTTTTTTCAAAATTTTAGTCCATGATGGACCTATACTAAACATTTGCCATTTTCAATCACTAAAGTCCTAAGATTTCGATTATAGTTGTATTTCGCTGGGTCTACGTTAAGAATGCATGATTTTTGGTTTTGGCGGTGGGTAGGCAGGCTGCATAAGAATAAAGCAAAAGTTCGACATTTTCATTTTAGAGTTTAAAGAACTATTTACTAAGAGCTGGGTAATAGCAAAGAAGATGTTGTAATGTCTCCTCCGCTTCCTCACATTTGCAGCTTCTGCAGGCGTGCTGCACGCTTGCCGATGAGACCGTGACCCGTTAGGGCCCCAACCAGAAGTAAGATGCTTTCTCTACTTTGGCGCTAAAGACTATTTGTTCGTTTCAGGGTTAAACGTGAGCCACCTGACCCTCGCTTGAACGCAAACCGGAAGTTTATTCCATCGTTCCGTAGCCATTCGCCAGGTTTCATCCCTATGAAGCTCTTCTCCGGGAGCAGCTGATTGGTAGTGCCTTGACTTGCCAGTTTGTCGGCTGACTCGTTACCCTCATTGTTGCGGCGTCTAGGCAGCCAGATGAGGTGAATACTGAGCGATCGCATTTAAGGATCTACGGCAGGGTTCCTCAAGCAGAGAGCGCGAAAATGTGACTGTGTCTCTCTCTAACACACTGTGATGCATGACTTCGGCAAGCATTCGGTGTGAATTGGCGAGTATGTTCGTGCCCCAGGGGCTATTGCTAGGGAACTCTGATCTACGGCATTCCGAGAGCGTCTTGGCGTCTGGCGTTGGACACCGAACGCTTGCCGAGGCTTGTGCCAAGAAAGCAAACAGCTTTTCAGTCACTCGCCAGCGGTCGATAAAGAAGGTCAGAGCTAGATTAAGTCGCTTTACAAAACCTAATGTAGACTATAAGTTAATGCATATGACCCAAGAAACTGAATATACCCTCTTTATAAAAAAAAGTACCATAAATCTTCTCATCTGGTGAGTTATGCGTCAATTTGACAGATGATTTCTTTTTTTTTCGGCAACACGGTCCTTAAACTCCTTAAACTCCACACTGTCTGCCTTCGTTTCAACCTTATCACCTGGTCTTAATAGCTTTATCAACCATCGCCATCGACAATTGCAAAAAACACAGAGCCAGCAAAAGAAGGGCCAGGCTTAAAGACACGCACCCAACCCCTCATGCAGCGAACATTTACGCCGCTTTTTGATTAATGAGCCTAAAAACCCAGCACAGCCACCGCCAGCCAGCCAGAAGTTTATGCAATTTTAAGTGGCCAAATTACACGCTTGAGGGTCGCTGGAAGTGCCAGCAAAGGATAATCACACGTTTATCATTAAAATTAGCAAAACATATCGAAAACAAAGTGGTTATTAGCCATCAGATGGTGACTGTAGACTTACCTAACAACTTGGAGACAGCTCCCTGCTGCGTAAGCATATGCTGGGCAATGTCATAGCCACGCAGGCCGCCAAAGCGCGAGAACTCCAATAGGCGGTGTTGCGACATCAAAGCGCCGAGCGTGGGCGTTGTTGGCCCACCATTTCCCCCAGCTCCAAAGCCTTGTTGTTGTATTTGCACAGTTGTTGGCGGCGGCGGCGCTGTTTGTCCCGCTGCTGCTGCTGCTGCTGCTGCTGCCGATTCCGCTGCTGCCGCTGCAATTGAACGAATTGAATGATAATTGGCCATTGTCATCATTATTGGCGCTGTCGACCACAATGGTTAATTATGATAAATTAACCGTTAATTGTGTTGACCAAACCGAGCGCAATGGCGTCCCCAGCGAAATGCGAATGAGCGACACGCAATCGACTGCCAAGGCAGATTTATCAATTTAATTGACAAAAATAATAAAATACATTTATTTACTCAGCTGCTACCAAGCAAGATGTACAAAAAAGTTATCTCTTATGATTTTTGGCCACTTTGTCAAGTGTTACCATGTGTATTTAAGCTGCCACATTCCCTAATTGTCAATTAGCATTTGTTTTATTGTGTTGACTTAGAGCAAATATTTTTTAGCAAAGGTGCAAATCAATTGTTGAAAAGTATTTACATAACTTGAAATTTAAAATTAAGAAAGCAATTCACGGGAATTGCATGTGTCTGATGCGATTTGATGAATAGCTCTAAACAAACGGATTGTCAAATGTCTGGAGTTGGTTGTTTTAGTTAAAGATGATGGGCGAAGGGTATATAAAACAATTATTTTTTGTTTTAGCTAGTCAAAGTAATTAATTAGGGGAAAAGTTGTTTGTATGATAGACCTAATTTAGCAATCCTCACATCAGCTGACTAAGTTTACTTTACTATGCCATCTCCCACGAATTTGTTTTGGAAAATGTTCTAATTTGCATTTCTGAACTTGAAATTCTATAGAGTTTGCCAGTCAGAGAAAAAAGGGAGGCCCTTGAGACAGACAAACCAGTGTTGCTATCCAAAATGTAATAAATCTATGTTGATTTGTGTTGAATATATTGAATTATAACAATGTGCAACCAAAGACATTACATATGTAGATACCGCATCTCATTCAAACTTTTTTTTTGTTGGATCCGATATCAGCTCCCAAAAACAATCGTTTTTTCTTTCACATGCGTCATCTATAAAATCTATAAATCTTTGCTCTCATCCAACATCCATTTATTAAAACGTATAGCTAAATTTCAATACATATATTCCTCGTAAAGGCAGCGGGAAGCCAAAATTGTGATCCAATGTCAGCTCCCAAGAAAATCGTTTTCTGTTTCACATGCGTCATTTATAATTTCTATAAATCTTTGGTGCAACACTAAAAAGCTGATCGAGTCGAGACCAAAATATTCTGAACTGGAATGATGTTATTACAAACGAGACGGCCAAGCTAACTTCGTCTGTGCCGAAGTTTTTATACCCTTGCAAATGCTGTTTTTGAAATGATGATTGAAATAAAAATCAAAAGTTTTTCTAACTAAAACCCATTTTCCGACAGATAAACTTCTGATTTCGACCAAATTTCGAGATTCTTTTTGAAAACATATCAAATTAACAATCGCCGAGTATAAGAAACATAAAATTGAAAACGAAAAAGATTTTCTCACTAAGACTCACTTTTCGACCGATCGGTCCTATGGCAGCCTTAAGATATAGTCATCCGATTTCGACCAAATTTTGAGAATACATTTGAAAGCATATGATATTAGTAATCAGTGAGTTTAAGGACGCTAACATTAAATACTAAAAAAATTTCTTACTAGGAACCATTTTTGACCGATCGGTCCTATGGCAAC
This sequence comes from Lordiphosa magnipectinata, assembly GCA_037044535.1. Classification (NCBI taxonomy): domain Eukaryota; kingdom Metazoa; phylum Arthropoda; class Insecta; order Diptera; family Drosophilidae; genus Lordiphosa; species Lordiphosa magnipectinata. The sequence continues at coordinate 6,567 of JBAMBO010002734.1, read as the reverse complement.
CATAAGATATAGTCACCCGATGTCGATCAACTTTTTCAAATTAGTTTGAAAGCGTTTAATATTAAGAATCACCGACCTAAGGAACGATTTACTTGAAAACAAAAAAGTTTTTCTCACTAAGACCCATTTTCCGACCGATCGGTAATATGGCAGCTATAAGATATAGTCATCCGATTTTGACCAAAGTTTGCAAATCTTTTGAATGCATTTAATATTAATAATGGACGAGTTTGAGTAAGCTAACATTGAAAACAAAAAAGTTTTTCTTACTAAGACCCATTTTCCGACCGATCGGTAATATGGCAGCTATAAGATATAGTCATCCGATTTTGACCAAAGTTTGCAAATCTGTTTGAAAGCATATAATATTAATAATGGGCGAGTTTTATGGCGCTAGCATTGAAAACAAAAAAGTTTTTTTCACTAAGACCCATTTTTCGACAGATCGGTCCTATGGCAACCATAAGATATAGTCAGCCGATGTCGATCAACTTATTCAAATTAGTTTGAAAGCGTTTAGTTTAAAGAATAACCGACCTGAAGAACGATTTACGTGAAAACAAAAGAGTTTTTTTCACTAAGACACATTTTTCGACCGATCAGTCTTATGGCAGCTATAAGATATAGTCATCCGATCTTGACCAAAATTTGCAAATCTGTTTGAAAGCATATAATATTAATAATAACCGAGTCTAAGGCCGCTTACATTGAAAACAAAAAAGTTTTACTCAGTAAGACCCATTTTCCGACCGATCCGTCCTATGGCAGCCTTATGATATAGTCATCCGATCTTGACCAAAATTTGCAAATCTGATTGAAAGCATATAATTTTAATAATGGACGAGTTTGAGTACGCTAACATTGAAAACGAACAAGTTTTTCTCACTAAGACTCATTTTTCGACCGTTGGTTCCTATGGCAGCTATAAGATATAGTCATCCGATCAGGTCGGTTCCGACATATTAGCAGCGTGCAGTAAAAAGAAGACTCTGTGCCAAATATCAGCTAGATAGCTTTAAAACTAAGAGACTAGTTTGCGTAGAAACAGACAGACAGACGGACGGACAAAGCTCAATCGACTCAGCTCGTCGCTCTGATCAAGAATATATATATAGTTTATGGGGTCGGAAATGAATATTTTATTTCAGTAGCAAGGGTATAAAAACAAAGACACAACACAAAATCGTACAAACTTTCTTTATTTTCTGAAATTTACTTGCTCTGTGCTACAATTAGCCATTTCAATACATTGGTGGTATTCCTGAAAGTGATTTGCTTTTGATTTTGATTTGATCTAGATTTCGTCAAACAGCTGTTTGTAGCTGCTCCATACAAAACGTCCAGTGTGCACAGAAAATGTAAGGAAAATAAGGTCATACTTATTGATTTCGTGTTAGTGTGAACGTTCTCTTAGAAGAATATTGCGACGCGCGCTTTATGTTTGTTTAAATGTTTGTGAAGGTACGAACCATCTATCATCCAAACTGTAGGAGATATGACGTTTTTTTCAAATAGCGAAGGAGGGAGGGGCGTGGAAAAAATGTAAAATAATTTTGATCTGCCTGCAAGTATATGAAATATATGCCCCAAACATGTCAAATCTCTATCTCTTACCATCTCTGAGATCTGTGCGTTCATACAGACGGACAGACGGACATGGCTATATCGACTCGTCTGTTGATGCTGATCAAGAATATTTATACTTTATAGTGTCGGAGATGATTCCTTTTGGCTGTTACATACTTTTGCACAAACTTAATATACTCTGTGTACCTTTGGTACAGAGTATAAAAATTACCTGCTGCCTAAAGTGAACGGAGTCATAAGTGCTCACGTTTTTGGAGTTTGTGCTTAACTCTGTCAAAGATATTCAGGGTTCAGGGCACAGTTCTCCTAGAAAGTTGGAAGTCACAAATTCTTCCACAATTTTATTGTGCCATCTTCCTCTGTAGATCTGCTAAATTACATAAGCCACTTCCCGTGACCATAAAAAAATACATAATTAATTAAATTCACCTTATTAAAGATTGCAACATTTTAAAACTACATATTCTGCCCAAAACTGTTATTAAAGAAGCTTAGGTTAGGTTAGGTTAGGTTGCGATGGCTGAGAGCGACAAGTCGCTCCCCCACTTAGGCCACATTTTTACACACATATTTATTCCCTATTACCCTTTTTAAAACTGAGGGGGGTCCTCGTTATTGACCCATTGTGTGGACAGAATGAATTTGAGAATTAAAGAAGCTTAGAAAGGTAGAATTTACAATGTTTTTCGGCATTTTTTGCTTTTGCCCCTCAATTTAAATCTTGCGCCAATTGTCTATAAGCAAAAGCAAATCAAAATGAAATCAGGGTCGTTCCACCAACTGATTTAGATTTGCTTTCACGAAATCCAAATCAAATCTAAAACGCTTTCAGGAATACCACTATTTTTTGTTCTATATATTATATATAATACATAGCTGTTAAGAACAGGATGTGCGGTGGCACAAAAGCAATGAAATTGTTGTTGAAAAGAAGCTCACTTTCAAAAATTTTTGAGCCAGTGATTAGGGTTCATTTGTACATTTTTAACCATAAACTTTTTTTTTGTCAAATGAAATATGCAGAGCCTGAAGCACTATTTATTAAAGTTTAAAGTATCGCCCGAATCTACACGTACTTTGTACATACAACAAAATTTGGTTGGGTAAAATTAACTAAGCTGACAGTAACTTTTTATCAAATTTTTTATGCAAGTGGTTTTGTTGTCGTTTGGTATTTGTGCTTACAGTAAAGTAAAATCTACAGAAGAAATTGTAAGTTTCAAGTATTTATTGTGATTGATTGCATGTGATTTGTTGTTGCATTTAACAACTGTTAGTTAATTTAACTACAAATATTTTTCACATATTTTGTTGTTTTAATAAGTTACTGCTACTACAGTAACTTTACCATAGAAATAGTAACTCTCTGATGTGATTTTTTCATCTCATACTTTGTTTTTGCAGCAACTAACTGTACCAAACAAGTAAATCTAAGCGCACATATACATAGTAGCACGGATTAACCGTACCGCCAGCAAATCTAAGCGAGAAAATTATTGATTTAGCTAAATTCAAAATATAGTGTAATTGTACGGAACTTTAACTTGAGAATTACTAAAGGTCTCATTTATGAGATATTCAAGAAATTTTACAGACTGCAGGCAAGTAATATGTTAGGCACGTTGCTACTAAGACGTCCTTCACGTTCAAATCCCCCACAGAAGTCAGTAAACATTTTTATAATAAAATAAACATATGTTTAATATACGAAGTAATGTTTCAGTACCTAAATTGGTGGGGGGCGGTATTGCCTCTTCTGCTCTGGGATGATGAAGAGCTCAAGTAGATTGACAACTTGTGACAGCTAAATTAGTATACCAACCTACTATGCAACAGTTGAGTAATCGCTGTCATTTTACTAATTGTATGGTAAAATTACTGTGAACACAATAAGAACAGTATTTACTGTAAACATAGGTAAATATTACTAATTTTGTGGGTTGGCGCATTTCTAAACGAGATTTGTGGGTTGATTAACAATAGCAATAGTTCTCTCTATGTAAAGGTTTACGAGAAAGTTACTGTACAATTTTATTTGTTTATTTTATTTATTGTTGTTTAAAGTTTAACAAAGTTCAGTCAAACTATTTGAAATTATGAATTTAGATTATTCAATAGACTATTCCTTGCATTTAACAATGGTAAGTTTACTGAGAACAGATGATAGTACTTGTTGTAATTTAGACAGAGATTACGCAAGGGCTAATGATGGGCATAGTTCTTGAGGCAAGGATTTCAATAAATCGGGACATAATTTCTCGTTACCCATGCCGGAACCGCAAAGCTTATAAGGCTAAGCAGAGCACTTGAGTCAACCTCAACTGACAGTAGCTTATGAAGGTAGATCCTCCGATTATTCAGGGATGGAAGGTCCAATAAGCGTAGTCTGTGCTCGTATGGTGGTAGATGCCTATTGGGATTCCAACTTAAGCCACGCAGGGCGAAAAGTAAGAACTGTTTTTGTACAGATTCGAGTTGATCCTGATATTTCTGTTAGTGTGGAGACCAGACACATGAGTGACCATACTCAAGAATAGGTCTGACCAGAGAAACGTATAGTTGTTTGGTGACATAAGGGTCATTAAATTCTTTAGACCATCTTTTGATGAAGCCAAGAACTCTCATAGGTTTATTAGTAATAACCGATATATGACCATCGAAACATAACTTGTTCCCATAACATATTCCCAAGTCGTCGACTTTATAGATGTAGATGAAGTGGCTTATACTAAATCATGTAGTCGTAGAGATAAGGCGTATTGCAATGAAAGTTTAATATTAACATTTCTCCATGTTGAGTGGCAAAGTTTAAGTAAGAGGTGATTCTGGATCATCGTAAGACAGTCAAAGCTTAAGATCATCCGCATACATAACCACCTGAGAGTAAGCTAACGCGGACGGAATATCGTTTACAAATAAGTTAAAAAGCAAATGTCCTAAATGACTGCCTTGGGGAACATCAGAGGATACACGAATGGATACTGAAAACAGCGAATTAAAGCTAACTCTCTGAGACTCCGGTTACGCAAATAAGCCACCATCCAATTAAGAAGCTTAGGAGTAAAGTCTAGCATATACAGTTTGTGCATAAGGAGCTTATGATTAACTTAATCAAAAGCTTTGCTGAAATCTGTATATATCACATCCGTTTGCTGCTTGTTTACGAACCCCATATTAACAAGAGATGTAAACTCTATCAAGTTGGTGTTGACCGACTTTACCATAAATTCGTGTTGTGATGGAGATATTAATGAGCGACAGAGATGCTGTAATTGAGAAGTGATGATTGATTGAAAAAGTTTTTGGAATTGCCGAGAGCTTGGAAATGCCTCTATAATTTGACACTACTGATTTTGGTCCTTTTAGTTAGGCAAATCACCAAGATCAAGAGAGTGGCTAAAGAGTTTTAGAAGGGGGCAAGCACAGAGAGTCAGTACCATATTTAAGCACACAGCTTGGAACATTGTCAGGACCGGGACTGGGGAAGCATGATTCCACCGATCTTAGACTAGATGAATTTTGGTGAATTTTACCGTCTTTGTGGGTTAAATATCGGTTAAATTTACCCACAGATTTTTTTGTGTATAGGTGGCTACAGTAAATTGGAACGAACCAACCTTATGTAGGCCGTAATGCTATAATTCAAGTCATACTAGAATAAATCACATGCAAATTACTGAAAGTTTATGAAGTTGGAACTAAAGAAGGCTGCAAACGAAGGCACTCAAACTAATGCTCTATAGAACCTGAAACCAAACCAGAACTGCTCTTTTTAGAAAAAGTTTCGGTTGAAAAAGGGCAACATAGATACTTCAACAACTGTCAACAGTTTCAAAATATGTTAATGGGTTTTAGCAAGCTGTTTTGATTTTAGTCAAAGTGTTAGGCTATGGTCCCACAGGCAAATAATTTGCCCAAATTATGATGAAAATTTTATGAAATAACCATGATTGCAGATTTGACAGGACTTGAAACTAAAACTATGGTTCCAGACTCAAATAATATGATGAAATATGGTCGAAAAGTTTCATAATTTTTCCTAAGTAACCAAGCGTTCATCATAATTTTGGCAAATTATTTGCCAGATTTGTTTGTTTAGCCGGTTCAAGATCAACGTTTGATTATAATTCAATAATTAAGATATATTAACAAAGATTTAATACACTTTAAATAGCAATGGTTGGCCTGTACAATACTGTTTCAAGGATCTCTAGGTCCTTTTAACAGCAGATTTTTTTGCTATCACACTTTAACAAGAAAATTTATATCAACTGTCCACGGAATAAGCATTTGAGAATTACAAGAACATCACAACAAGAGTTCATGCATGTAGAATCCACTGCAGGCTTATGCGGTCCTTTCTTACAGTTATAAAGTTTCAAATCATTGCAACATTTAGGGCCGATTTGTCATCTCTATACATATAGCTCTATATGCCACATAAACTTACAAATAGCAGTGTAAATTGTGAGCTTATCTGACACATAGCAGCTATTTGGAAAAAGAGTAATCAGCGTAAGTGTCAGCAAGTGTAATTCAAATTCGGCTTATTTTGGAGAAGATAAAAGGAGAAATGTGTTTTATTTCTTAAAAATAATTGCACATAAGATACATTTGACCTTGAACCTGCCAAACAAGAATCATTATTTTGTTTAACTACTTGGAAAAGTATTGAAAAGCAAGCAGCAAATGTAGTATAGTAGATTTACTCCAAAGATTTTTTCTTTTCACTTATCGAAAGTTCATCATATCTGAGCTTTAGACAAAATGGCGGTTTAAATGTTTAAATTTTAAGCTTAGGTTGGTATCTTCAGACTCCTGACTCTATATTTCACATGGCTGCAAACCTGTAAAATTTTGCTGAAGGTTCGATTCGCGGACCGGTTACTGTACTAATCGAACCCAAGGTTTTGGTTCGAGTCTGGGTTCATAGATTGTGTAAATAGTTGACCGATTTTTGCCTCAACATTCGGTCTTTCT
>JBAMBO010002733.1:0-58875 GCA_037044535.1 Lordiphosa magnipectinata | reverse complement strand
TTGATCAAGAGAACGCGTTCAGATTACCAAGCTATGTTTATGAATCGTCAAGTCGACTGGACCACATTCCTTATTGTTAACATTCACAGGTGTTCTAAAAAGTCTTTAAAAAGTGCCTGGTCTTTGAACTTCGGAAGCCTCACCTTCTATGTACATACCCAGCCAGCATTTTATGAAATTTATGATTACATTTTGAGTCCTCTGTCTGATTAAAATAGTCATAACCCAGCAAGCATTTCATGAAATTTCTGATCATACTCGAGTGTTTTTCAAATCCTGAGTCTGATTAAAATAGTTATAATTGCGCTCGTTTTCTAATCATAAATGATAGTTTTGTCGTGAGAAAATGGTACCCTAGCCGCGACTTTTCATGAAGAGTCGTTTTTAACTCGTTTTTCTGATCAGTTTCGACTCATTTTCGAGTCATTTGCGAGTCTTTTTCGAGTCGTTTTTTAAAGAATCACATTTTGAGCAGATGCATGAGTCATTTTCGAGTCTTCATGGTGAGCAATCACCTAAAGATCTTCCAAATGCTAGGTGGGAAATGATACTTTTGTCGGGAGCCGAGAATCTTCTTAAAGACTCGTTTACAGCCCGTTTTTCTTATCAGTTTTGACTCCATTTCGAGTCATATTTCCAATCATTTGCCAGTCTTTTTCTAATCGTATTTCAATAAATCAAGTTTTGAGCATATCCTTGAGTCATTTCAGAATCTTCTTTAAGTCGGACTTGAATTTAATCTCTTTAATCTTCAAAAGAGCTTGAAAAGGATTCATCAGGGCGATTCTTGCTAAAGTTATGTTCCAAATTTACTTTGCTTTCCCCTTTTGCGAGTATACTTATGTTTTTCTTACTTCTCGAAATCTCAATACGGATTAGAATTCTAAAAAGCATTATTAATTATCATCTGAAGCGATTCTGAACTATACTATAAAATAGTTTTTCGGTCATAATATTGAGAAAACTAGAAAAGACTTAAATGATGGTTTGAACCGAACAATTTTTTTGTATACAGGGGCTCGGTTCGGGTTTAGGTTCGGGGGCTCAAATATTTGAAGGGTTCGGTTCATGGTCCGGTTCGAGGAACTCGGAAAACTCGAACCGAACCGGTTCAGGATCGGTTTGCAGCCTTGATATTTCATCTATCTTTTGATGAAAATTCTACCCTAAATGGACTGCATCTAAAAATATGAACACTAATATAAACATTTGTAAACTTTTGTTTTAAAGATTAAGAAGAATAAGTCGGGATTTACACGATGAAGCAAACTTTACATAGTTTTTGCAAAGGCTTTAGCTTTGTAAGCAAGAGCTTTTGAGTTTCCTTCATCGAGTAAATTCAGAGAAAAACTAGAGAATTTCATACTGGGATCAAGAATGTTCCATGTCAAAAGTACGTTAGGCAAATTTCTTGATCCAAGAATGATCTTTTGATACCGATTTCCTTTATCTAAGAGTTTCCAACGTTTTACTCTTCAATTTTGTTTCCTATTTTCATTAAGTTAATTATTCTCCCTTATCTCGCCTTTAAAACATAGAAAGACAACGATTTCAAGAACAAAATTTTTTGAAATTCAAGAACGAGTTACTTTTTTTTCAAGAGTTTCCCATCTAAAACTATTAGTTCTAATTTTTTCTTAATGGAAATCCTTTCCAAAACTTTTGGCTCAATAAAGCAGAATGAAGAATAGTGCACTACATCATAACTGGCAAACTTTTGTAAGAAAAGTGTCAAGTTTGATGTATCGGAACTTTTCGTAATTGTGATACCATCAAATTCCTTCACTCATTATATTCACTTCAAAGTTGCCCGTCGGCACTTACCACTGGAGGCATGTGGGGCCAGCGCTGACATTCGTTGGGCATGTGCATGTGGCTCCATTTTCCAGTGCGTAGAACTTGCAACCGTTAGCGAGCCAAAGTCACGATTCAAGCCCGGCTCTATCAACATGTTCAAATCGGTCTAAACGGTTGACTTTAGTTTTTTCTATATATATTTTTTTTTTTTTTTGGTTTGAACACAACACAGAGTTGAAATCACAGGTAGAGAGTACCGGGCGGGGAGGTGCTCCAAAACTCTTAAATATCGATTATGGAAACCAAAATTGAGCACTCACGGGCACGGCCAATTAAATTCATAACGCGGTTCTGTTTCTTCTGTTCCTCCGCTATAACCGCGCACCGCACATTGCACAATCGTCGTTTTCTTTCGTACGTCGTCGTTCCGTGGCTACGTTGTTCACGTGAAAGCTGCTCTCAGCGCACTGAACGCTTGAATTTCACCTGGTTAACCGGGCCTGTTCTCGTTTCACTCCAAATTTGAGTGGAATTGCCGCGACGACCGGTTTCCAGCACAATTATAATGGCGGCCGTTGAGGGCAGCGCCAGAGCGTGCGAGCGGGATGGCCTATAGGGGATGGCATATACACAAATCAAACAATTATAAACTCGTTGCCGACATCTCGAGCGCGCCAAGCGTGGCCAACCCAACGCGCTCATGACTGCGTCTTTGCGTATAAACAAGCAGGAAGAGGAAGAGAGCGTCCAACAGTGTTGGCCAGTGGGGGGATGGCAGGGGCAGCAGAAGAGGAAAATATGTTGATTGCAGGCATATTATGGAAAAGAAAGGGAATATCTGCAAGCGGACGGGCATTACTTTTAAATTGAAGCTAAATTATAGGTATGCGTCTTCATTGCGCCTTTTACTGGCGATTGTGAATGTGAATGTAAATAGTTTGTAAATTTATCTTATATATTAAAGTTGTGTCTTATTCTGGGGGCTTACTTAAGGAAACTAATCTGGGAGTAGGAGTAGAAAACGCCCACAGAACTGTTGCAACAAAAAAAATCAATATTTTTACATTCTTTATAATTATAGTTTTCTTAAGGCATTAGAATTTCAAAGAAAACTTTGAATTCCGTAGGTACAGCAATTAAGTCCTTCACCTCTTTAATATATGGGCATTGCCAAACTGATGTGACGTTACTTTTGTACGAAAAAATGGTTTTAAAAATAGGAAAATTTTGAAATTTAAAAAAGTTTTTTTTATATTTGTATAGCAATTAAGTAGCACTACAATCAGCAGAAACAATGAAACAAGGAGTTAAAGATATAAGCCAAAATATGTGCAGACGTGACTTTACAAAAAACGGAAGTAGCCTTTGAGTTGTTTTAGAAAAATGCAAAACTATGCGACTCAAGCAAATCTGTTTGTATAAAACTTTTTTTAGTAGGGTTTGAAATAATATAAGTTTATTTTCTGGGTTATCATATTCAAAAAATCTTTTCTCGATTTTTTTTTACTAGAAACGATTGGTAGATAAATGGGTTTTATAAAGAAAAACTTTTTTGTTGTAAATTTTAGCTTAAACTCGGTCATAATTAACATTTTTTTAGGAGTAGTAGTATGATTTATTTTTGAAAAACGATCTAAATCCGCTAAAAACCATTTTGCATAAAAAAATATGCAAAATATGTAAAATATGTAAAAAACCTTTTTTTTTTATGAAATGACATATTTCATATACATCATTATCCTAGTAGGCCAGTGTTAATGTGTTCTTTTTGTGATTCTGTGCTCAGCATTTTCTGATTTTGTTGCAAGTCCGTTTCACTTTGAAAATCAACTTCATCAATTCAACTTTTAATTAATTAAAATGCCGAAAATAAGCGATAAAAAAACACGTTTGATTCAAAAATGGCTAAAAGAATTGGAATCAAACTGTTTTGAAATACAGGAAGACAACGTTGTCTGTCTCGAGTGAGTACAATACATATCCATAAAATAATAATATTCATATTAATAAAAGAAAATATATTTTAATTTGTTAAATCAGATTGCTTGCGATCAAAAGTCGCAATTGGAGCAACACTTAGCAACTGCGCGCCATAAACAATTGGCTGTAAGATGGCAGATGCCAGTTGAAGTGGAGGACGATGAAAATGTTGAATTTAACATTGAACTCTGCGAAGGCTTGATTGCAGCCAACATACCTTTCAATGCTTTAAATAATGAGACATTTAATGGCTTTCTTAAAAAATACATTAAAAAACAAATACCAGAAGAAAGTACATTACGGAAATCCTATCTGGACAAGTGCTATAAAAAAAAAATGAAATATGGCTCTCGGTCGACGAAACCACTGACAAATCTGGCAGATTTGTGGCCAATCTAATTGTTGGGAACTTAACTGAAAATGGTCGTTCAAAAACCTTTTTAGTTTCAACTAAAGCATTGGATAAGGTCAATTATCAAGCAATAACACGTTTTGTAAACAGTTCTATCATAGAACTTTGGCCAAGAGGATATGGAAACCAAACCACTGCTGTTAATTACGGATGCGGCAGCATATACACACCTGAACATATTAATAGGTACACACCGGAATTTTATAATTATAGATGTTGACAACTTTTTAATTTTTGGTTATTTGTTGTTGTGTGTACAATGTCTGGCCACACTGTGACTAAGAGTTGAAAGAGGGGCTGCCCCGTATATCAAAGCTTTTCTATAAATTGCGAGTCCACCACACATTTCGCCTGATCATAATAATAGGTACAGTCTCCGTTTCTCACAAGTATCAAGTGAATAATTTTGTAATCAGTGATCTTTTGGTAACTAAAGGTAAATTAAGTATAGCTCCTGTCAATACAGAGAATTAAATAATTATTTTTTTTTAGAAAAAATGGGTTGAAATTCTCATTGTACTAAAGAAGAAGCTCGATTGGTTCTTAGTCTGAGAAAAGAAGGCAAATCTTTACGAGCCATCGCCAAATTAAAGAACAGGTCTCATAATTTTAAGTCATCGAAGGCTATTGCAGCGGCGTAGGTCCAATTTATCAGACTACGAACAAAATGAATGCTGAAGAGTAAAAATCCATATTGGAAACAGTTATGGTACCGTATGCTGAGGAAAATATGCCATTACGTTGGGTATTTCAGCAAGATAATGATCCTAAACACACATCAAGGCTGTTATCTAAATTTTTCGAGGACCAAAAAGTTGACGTTCTGAAGTGGCCAAGCCAATCCCCCGACCTTAACCCCATTGAAAACTTGTGGGGAGACTTAAAAAAGAAACTGGCAAAGCATTCATTTTCAAATAAACAAAAATTATGGGAAGGTGTCCAAAAACTGTGGTATGAGACACCAGTAGAGACCTGCCAGGCTCTTATTAAAAGTATGCCAAAAAGAATAGCAGTACTGGCCAAAAATAGAGGTGGATACACTGAATACTAAGTTAGGAAATACTAATTTACCTAAAAAAAGAACACAAAATGGAAATAAAAATTTTTTTTCTTACCAACACATGAAGTGTACCTATTATTATGATCACACTGAAAACGTACATATCTGAAACACAAAATGATCTCTTGTATGTTATATTATTATTCTATGTTACAATTAAGTTAATTTTATTAAAAACAAATAGTTTAAGAACCAACGAGAACAAATTTTAAGTTTGAAACAATGAATAAAACTGTTTTCTGTTACCTTAAAGTCAGAGTTGATGTGTGTACCTATTAATATGATCAGGTGTGTATGGTGAAGGCTGGACAAAACTTAAAGGTGTTTTATCTAAAACTGTTACATGTGACTTGCTTGCCTGTGCGCATGGCGTTGTTTCGCGGAAACCATACGAAATTCATATCCACTAGTCAACTCGTATATATCAGCTGTAAAAAAGGCCTATTCGCATTCAGCTATACAGGGAAAAGTTGAAAATTGAACTACCACCCGAGCCCGTTCTTACACGCTGGGGAACATGACTTAATGCTGCTATTTTTATTACTACCCATTTCGACGGTATCAAAAATGTAAGTATAGAATAAATATTTATTAGATTCTGCATTCTCTTAAAACATATTCTTCTCATTGAAGGTCATTGAATTATTTAATCCGGATGATGCGCTATCTTTAAAAAAATGCGCAAGAAATCTTCAAGAATCCCAAATTCTGCACAAATCTAATTTTTATAAAACATCACTTTAACAAAATACCGGAAATTATAGCCTCAATTACAAAAACTTTCAAGCTTTTATCTGAAGTAAAGGACATTCTAAATGGTGTGAAAGGAAAATTCGGTGTAAAACTGCAAAAAAAACTAAAGGACGTATTGGATCGGAGCCCGGACTATGGTTCATTTGATAACCTTAATTAAATATTTTCCAATTATGATTCGGAAATAACTGACGCGGGGAAAACTAAATGTGTCTGACATATTTAAATTCAAATATGCACCGCTTACATCCTGCGATGGGAAACGCAGTTTTTCGGCCTCTCTGAGAAACGCCAAAAATTTACAATGGAAAATTTAGAAAAATGCTTAATTGTATACTGCTACAACAATTATAATAAAAACATTTTTGAAAAATAAAAATTTCGTTCGAAGTTTACAATGTTGTTGTGCGGAGAGGTATATTCTCAACGTCCACATAACAGGAAGGGATTAATATATAATTCTGGAGAAAATTTGCTGCGCTTTCGTAAATAGTCAAATGAAAATTTGACAAATTTCGCGGTTTTTGGTCTAAGCCTCTAATATACCCGTCTTCAATTGCCATCTATCCAACCTTCCTAGTTATCTTAGGTCGTTAGAAAATTTTGCAAATTTCGCGATTTCCTTGACCATTTGATATACTCCTCATATTTACCCGCCGGTTTACCCTTCCTTATGATAATCTAAATTCAAATGAGAATTTTTGAAATTTCGCGATTTTTTGACCATTTATTCCACATCTTCTTTATTTATCCGTGTACTTTAGCCGTCCATAAAATCTTCATAAAATTCGGAAATTAATGAACAATTTAGAAATTTTTTTTTAGTACTTTCAAGGTAAACCTTTCATTTGCTCGGTCTACAACTCCCATTAAACCGTCTATATATGCCATCTTTATATTTCTAACAATAATCTAAGCTCAAGAATAAGAATTTTTGCAAGTTTCTCAATTTTTATACATTTTTTATACAATTACATATTTTACATATTTAGTGCATTTACATGCAAAATTTGCATATATTGAATATGCAGTTTCCAATGGAAAGTGGGTTATTTAATTAGTATAAATCCAAATTATCACCTCAATCAACCTTCATTTAAAAAAGTACATAAGATCCGATGTCTACATATCACCGTAGTCCATAAGGAAGCCTCGGCGATATTGCAGGCTCTTCCGCAAGTAGGAAGTAAGGGAGCACCAATTGCTTCTGTTCAGCAGTGCGTGTGATTCCTGATTCCAAAGTGCAGAATCCTGAGTTCGTTCAGTATGGGACACCGAGCAAGAAAGTGTTCAGTGTCCTCTCTCTCTCCGGTATTGCAGAGTGTTCATTGGCTAGGCGTGGTACTGTACGGGGTATAGTTTAAACTCATCAGTTCGGTTTTTATAACCGATATGATTGCGGATTCGAGGTCATCTTGAAAGTAATTCCTAGTCGAAAGGTTGTATTGCAGTTGACTGAAGGTAATGCGGGTCTGGCTAGCTCGAGCTTCTGCTTCGAAACTGGCTCTCTCTCTGGTGTCAATACTTGGTAGAAGTTGACCTTGCCAAGCGATCCATTTGTTGTAATCGTTCAGATTGCAATTGATGTTGTGTTCCAGTGCCATGGATTCCCAGGTGCGGAAAAACTGCGTTTTGGTCTCAAGCAGATACGTTTTAACAAGTCTTGGGAGACGAGTGGATGGCATTTGCATGGTCTTGGCAATGTATTCGAAATGTATTTGCATGGTATATTGTAACATGGTGGGAAGTCCTGTTTCTAAATGTATCGCATAGTTGGGGGAGTACTGGGGTAAACACGAAGGAGCTTATCTACATCTTCAAATTGATTAACGCCACACACTTGATCAGAATAGCACATAATTGCTCTAAAAAAAGGCTAAAATTAGTTCGTATTTGGTGGTGCCGTGGCTTACGTTCCTTTTTCTAAGCAGCTCTTTCAATGTCGAATTTATGGCACTTTTAGAGTCGCTGAGTTTTTCGTTAAGTTGCTTATGAAACGTCATGCGTGGGGTTAGAGTCACTCCCAGGTATTGATATTCGTTGACCACTTCTAGATTCGTTCCGTTTATTTTCCATGCATCTGCTATAGCTCTGCGTCCTCTACTATCTCGAATTATCATAACTTTTGATTTTGCGCAGTTGACTTCTAGGATAATTAACATTATATGATTTTAAACCGATTTTTAACAAACCTTTGGCGGATCGATAAATAATGCTGTTTACAAAATAAGTCTAGAAGGTACAAATTAAATTGCGTAGATGGCAGGGTGCGCAGCATAAATAGAAAGTAAATTCCATCTACCAGGAAATAAAAGTAGTATTCGTTCCTTACACTTCGAACCTCTAGCCCTTACCATCTCTGAGATTTGTATGTTCATATGCATGAACAGACGGAAAGGGCTATATCGACTCGGCTATTAATGCTGATCAAGAATATATACCCACTATTCACTGTGTACCTTTGAAACAAAGTATAAGAATTCTAGAAGGATCCTTTCACTTTCTGGACCTACCTCTTCAACTTCTATAATTCCAAATAAACCTCGTCCTTGTTTTTGTAAAGGAAACTTTACTTTACTAAATCAACTTATTTGTGCAACAGACTGGTCGCTTTTGTGCAATGCGGTTGATTTAGACTTTGCTTTTACCATTTTCTATGAAAGCATTTATTCTCTTTTAGATTTCAGTATTCCTAAATACTGTCCTAACTGTATTCCTTAGTACTGTACTAAAATTTCTTATTTGAAAAATATTAAGTCTAGATGCTACAACTTTTCTAAATAAGGTATGTATCATATAATCATTGATATATACTAAAGCTGGAAATATACTCAAATATTTTTCTTGTTTCGTTCAAATTTACGAAGTAACAATTCAATTCCAATTCTTAAAAGATTTAATGAAATCATAAAACTTAAAAAAACTCAGAACGAAATAAGTGAACTAATAATTTCAGAATGTTACGATTTTAATAAGGTTTAGTCAGCGTGATTTTTTTAATATATCTAAAAATGTCCTCCATTACTGTTAATAACCTTCAATACACGTCCTAGCATTGAATTAACCAAGTTTCGAAGAATTGATGCATCCAATATAGCCCAATCTACGATAATAGACTTTTTAAGTTCTTTTACCTTGTTAGCTTGCCTCCCATGCATGTAGACTTTGTTGGAAATTATCTACCAAATTTTTTCATTGGAATTACGATCTGGACCTTTTGCTGGCCACATCAAAAGCGCTATTTGTTTTTCTCAAGAAAATAGTTGAGTGCGTTTTGAAACGTGGTACGCAGCATTGTCCTGTTGGAATGTCCAAAAATCTCTGAAATATTCTTGTCCATAATTACAAAAACTTCGTCAAATAGTTCGGCATACCTTTTAGAGTTCATTTTATGTGTTACAAATCATATTGAACTCTTTTCAGCAAAGCCAAATGCAGCTCACACCATTAGCGAACCTCCTTGAAAATTGCGTGACACTCTTACTTGTTTTGGCGTCCGTATATCCCGATAATATTATTGATACCCATCTTGGCCATCTAAATTAAACTTTTTTCATCACTTAAGATAATAGTTTGCCACTCTAAGTCCTAAAATTTATGCATCTCAGCAAAGTGCATACGGGCAACTTTGTGCCTAGGAAGTAATTGACATTTGACGGTCCTTTTTTCATATGAATCGAATTGATCGTCAAGTAAAATTGGCTGCACACGACGCTTCGATACTGGGAGAGCTAGTTCGTGGGAAATATGGCCTGCACTTAGGTTTCCTTTAATTTTTTTTTTTTGTATCCTTCTTTTATCACGTTTTTTCAGCAATGGCGGGCATCCAAAACGAGGTCTTTTTCTGTGATTTTCGGAATCTTTTGAATACTTTGGAATTTTAAAATATCTTCTCGCCATTTCGGAAGCTAATTCCTGTAGAGACATCTCCATTTCACGATATGGCGATATTTTAGCTCGCTCTTCATTAGACAGGAATTGGCTTTGAAACATTCCTGCAAAATTTAAGTAAATTTTAGATTCAAATCTACAGATTATGAATCATACCTCACTTTTTTATTAGCTAAAACTTATGGCGGAATATCTCCTTTAAATTTACGCCTGTATGCACGTGTACGAAGTTAAAAACTGATAATGTAAGTTCAAATATTTCGTTCTGTAAAGCGAGGCGCACGAGCTTTTTAATAAAAATAACGCCACCTTATAGAGTCTTGTGCTTATTATGGTTATTGCAAGCATGGAAATTGTCTTAGAGGAAACTAAACAAAAAAAAAAGAAATTGAAAAAAAGGATTAGCAAAGCTCAGACAGCAGATCATAAGATTTATAAGGTGACTTATTTCGCATACCTTACTTAGCCCAAGCACCCAGCCAGCCTAAGGCCGAGAAAGAAGTGCAAATAGATTCCCACTTCCGGAGCGTTCAGAAGCTGGAGTGAAAATTGAGTCCACAAGAGCAACGCATGAACACGATTCTGTCTGTCTTATCTACGGAATTCATATCTTCCTTTCAAAAAGCCATTGACCAATAAAAGTGTTCGCACGGACTATGCCTATGCTATGTACACATTTCAACCCTCCAAAAGACGCAAACAACCCCCATCCTTTGTCAGTTTCCTTCTCTACATTTGTGACCGCTGACCTAATTCGCCGCTGATGGATGAGGATGAGGTGACCGACCACTGAGGAAGTTATGGCAGATATATGTATCTCTAACCTGTAACCATAACTTGTGCCCGTGCACAAGGCACTTGGCCAGGCAAACTGAAACTGGATCTTGGCTGTCTGGGAGATGCGTGATGGATGATTGATGCGATGCATTGCGAAGCCTGAACCTGGGCAAAGCAATTCGATGTGAATCGAAACTGCAACTAAACTGCACATAGCGTGATCGTGCGGAGCCACACAGAAACGGAGAGCATGTCGGGTCCATAGGCAGCGCAGGCTACACAGAAGCCAAATTGCATCACATCAAAGAATCTGCTTTGAGTTGACTGAGTGGCTCCCGGCGCTGGTGGTGGGGGGAGGGGACTGAATGCAATTACGTGCCCGATTCCACAAGGGGCACATAATAAATCTGCAAATCTGCAAATGAAAAGTGCAAGGAGAATGCAAAACAAAACGATAATGAGATGTCTCACTAAGCCGTGCACCGTGCACAGCCCGTGCAATTACACACACACATCAAATTTTTGTGAAAGGCAAAATCAAATCATGAATGAACCGACGATGCTGACGATGACGTTCGAGTGCTTTCATGCCAGAGATCCAAAGATCCAGAGCAAAACGCAAACAATCGAACAGGAATAATTTACTATGTAAATACGAGGCAAGCTGCAAGAGCTGGAGCTGGAGCTCCGGCTTGGACTTGGAGGAGAGTAGCGTGCGCCCTCGCGCCAATCGAGTGGCACTTCAACAATCAAGCATTCACACAAGCAGATGGTTTCGACCACCGACCGACCACCTAAATGAAATTTCATTTAGTTTTAGCCTGTCATCACCGGCGCAATCCCCCATCCCCATCCCCGTCTCCGTCTCCTTCTATATGCTTATGCACACATTATCAACGTACGCTCGCTTTATTGAGTGTTTGTTTACCTAATTCGATTACCGATCGCGTCCGTTTGCCCCATAATCCACAAAACACTTGACCATTTGGGTGGCACATCAATTTGTGTGTGTGTGTGGAAGGGCATACGCGGGCGGGGAATGGGTGACTCTGATTCGAGGGGGGAAGTCATTGGTGGCACAGCTGCCACTTTGATTTGGTGGCTGATGGCTTCATTTGTGTTGTTTTTTTTTATGAACGAATTTGAGTACTTGTGCAAAGGTATTTGGTATTCTATTTTGCAAGCACTTGAATTTGAAACTATTTCAAATTTGGCGCCCTAGGGCTGAGAGTTCACTTCTTTCAGGCTAATCGATAACGATAACAACTTTTGTTATCGTTCTCGATAAATGTCCAAATGACGACATCTAGTGTTCAATTTTGTGACCAAAATCGAAGCTCTTTTCTTTACATGAGATCTAGAGGGCGCTGCACGATTTTATTACAAAGGAGCTTTTGGCTCTTAGTCTAGTTTACAACCATGCTTTCAGCTAATTTTATGGGTAAAATCTAAGGGGCCGCGCACACATGCAGCTGAAAGATGAACTGACGGCAGAACTTTAGCTTTCGAAGCTTTCTTTAAGCTTTCGAAGTGCGCACACAATGCGCTTAATTGAACATTTGAATTCCGCCGTAAGTTCAGCTTTGTTTGAATGAACAAGCATGCTTGTTTATTTCAGCTCGCTGATGTATTTAGTAACGGCGGCAGTTACACCGCAGTCATGGACTATGAAACATTATTAAGTGAAATTGCATTAAAAACTAAAACTATTTCAATAGAATTGTCAAAAAATGTCAATGCTACAAGTATGTTATATGCTCTTTTATCACCAAATTACATGCAAAATTAAGAAGCTCACATACACACCTGATCATATTAATAGGTACACACCGGAATTTTTTAAGTTATAGATGGTTTTTTCGTACTTTTAGTGTTGACAACTTTTTAATTTTTGGTTTCTTGTTGTTGTCACGATGTCTGGCCACACTGTGACAAAGAGTTGAAAGAGCGACTGCCCCGTATATTAAAGGTTTTCTATAAATTGCGAGTCCACCACACATTTCGCCTGATCATAATAATAGGTACAGTCTCCGTTTGTCACAAGTATCAAGTGAATAATTTTGTAATCAGAGATCTTTTGGCAACTAAAGGTAAATTAAGTATAGCTTCTGTCAATACAGAGAATTACATAATTATTTTTTTTTAGAAAAAATGGGTCGAAATTCTCATTGTACAAAAGAAGAAGCTCGATTGGTTCTTAGTCTGAGAAAAGAAGGCCAAATCTTTACGAGCCATCGCCAAATTAATGAACAGGTCTCATAATTTTGTTAAAAATGCATTAGAAAGAAAACCAAGACAGGAAACCCGTGGAAGGCCACAAATACAATAGAAACCCTTGACCACTACATAGTAACTTTGAGCAAAAAGGACCCATTTACGTCATCGAAGGCTATTGCAGCCGAAATTGGGAATTCAGTTAGTGCTCCAACTATCCGAAGACGACTACAAGATGCCAACCTACCAGGAAGAATTGCCAGAAAAGTCCCACTTATGCGCAAAAATAAAATATCACCATGAGGCAAACTTTTGCAAGGGACCACAAAGACTGGGTAGGATGCACCGGGGAGAAAAATGGAGCGATGAAACCAAGATTAATTTGTTTGGGAATCACTGTGAAAGGAATGTTCGACGTCGAAGGAACATTCCATAGGTCCAATTTATCAGACTACGAACAAAATGAATGCTGAAGAGTACAAATCCATATTGGAAACAGTTATGGTACCGTATGCTGAGGAAAATATGCCATTACGTTGGGTATTTCAGCAAGATAATGATCCTAGACACACATCAATTTTTCGAGGACCAAAAATTTGACGTTCTGAAGTGGCCAAGCCAATCCCCCGAACTTAACCCCATTGAAAACATGTGGGGAGACTTAAAAAAGAAATTGGCAAAGCATTCATTTTCAAATAAACAAAAATTATGGGAAGGTGTCCAAAAACTGTGGTACTGTTGAGACACCAATAGAGACCTGCCAGGGTCTTATTAAAAGTATGCCAAAAAGAATAGCAGTAGTGTCCAAAAATAGAGGTGGATACACTGGATACTAAGTTAGGAAATACTAATTAACCTAAAAAACGAACACAAAATGGGAATTGAAATTTTTTTTCTTACCAACATATGAAGTGTACCTATTATTATGATCACACTGAAAACGTATCTGAAACACAAAATGATCTCTTTTATGTTATATTATTATTCTATGTTACAATTAAGTTTATTTTATTAAAAACAAATAGTTTAAGAACCAATGAGAACAAATTTTAAGTTTGAAACAATGAATAAAACTGTTTTCTGTTACCTTAAAGTCAGAGTTGATGTGTGTACCTATTAATATGATCAGGTGTGTACATACTTACATATGTACATACTTGCGAATGAATAAGACTTTCCTCCTTCTGAATACGATCTCCCATTTATATAAGTGTTCATATCAATTCTGGCGTATTCAAAAATGTTTTTTGGATACAAATTATGGATATAAATTATAAAATTCAATCAATGTCTCTCTAACATTAACAATCTCGTGAACCCATACTCTTTTTTTCCTTTGCTTACATTTTCTCTGCATTTTTAAATTTTCCGCAATAAAAAATTTTCCAATCGAGGCGACACCATGTTGCTAGCAAGAATAAAATGAATAAGCTAAAAGCTCAGGTCAGCAACATGTGTGCACACCTTCAAAATTATAGGTGTGCTGAATCAAATTCTGTTGTCAGGAAAGCTTTCGGTTGTGCAGTCAGTTCATCTTTCAGCTACATGTGTGCGCGGCATCTTAAAAGAGATGTAAGTGTCGTTGGCAATCACGAAAATTTGATGTGAAATATGATGCTTAATTTAAGGGCTTAATTTGAAAATCAGTGTTAATTCACTGTTTAGTCACTGTCAAGTCACTGTTTAGTCGCAGCTAAGTCACTGCAAAGTCACTGTTTAGTCACTGTTAAGTCAATGTTTAGTCACTGTCAAGTCACAGTTAAGTCTCTGTTAAGTCACTGCTAAGTCACTGTGTGAGGAGTAATTCCTCACAGTAAGGCAGACCGGGGTTAATTCGGCGAATTGGGGAAGGCTCTCTCACAGAGAGCGACGAGAGCGAGGCAGAGGGAAGATCAGTGGAGAGTTGGAGAGTAAGGACCGTGACCAGCGAAGCAAAAGGTCTTGCTTCAACGGAGCAGCGAATTGGATGATGGAGGTGAGCTGTGATTGGTGGCAAGGGCCAATTGGAGCCGGATCGAGGCCTCGATACAGCGACAGCAGCAGAAGGCCCCGTTGCAGCGAAAACAAAAGAGACAGAGGAAGCGAGACAGGCCCTGCTTAAGCATTGGTTCCAATGGGGCCTGCGCAGCGGTTATAAAAGGAGTGACTGCCCAGAGGAGGGGGACAGTCAGTGAGAAGTGAGACGGAAGTCGGAATTGTGAACCCAAGTGCGAGTAAAACGTGAAACGGAGATGGCAAAGTGACCGAGTATTGCGAGTAGTCGAAGCGATATTGCTCGATTTGAAGTTGCAAGGGGGTCAACGGTAGCCAGTGGGGAAAGTGCGAAAACGTTCTGTCGGAGCGAATAGCAGGATGAGAGCAGAGAGACGAGCACTAGTTAACTTGGCGAGTCTTCGGTGTGGTACGAGAGCAAGCACGAGAAGGCGAGCCTTAAGCATAAAATCTGATGTGTAACGGCGAACTGTGAACCTAGTATAAGGCTTACATCTAAATGATTGATAACAACCCAAATACAGACTAAAGTACATTGAAATCGTTGTCTTCTTATTTTTGGCAAATCTCCACAATATGAATTTGTGGGAGCGATCCCTGGGCACCCTGAGCTACGACCGGCTGCAAAGGTTCGTTACAACTGTTTACTCACTGTTCCCCCTTTTTCATCCTCTTAAACCCCCACGCACCCTCAGACAACCCTCTTCTGTGTGTGTGTGTGTGACAAAATATGCATGACGTCAGCGTTACTTGACGCTGAAATCAAATTTTACTCCTACCAAAAATCTTCCGTACCGAAATTAAAGATGTTTCACCTCAGAATTTAAGTTGGGTATCGTTTATTGGTTTTTGGGTGCTCCAATTTCATTTCTGGCAATATTTTTTCGATCGGTGGGGAGGGGGAACCACTTCATCTAGTGCGGTGTCTTCAGATCTACCCTGAAGGTAGGCGTGTTGCGCACCGCTTAACGTTCGTTCTAAGATTTGGACATCTTATCAATGTTAATAATACATACCATCGACTGAAGTATCAGTTGTTCGGGATTTTCCCAACGTAAAACTTGTTATACCCTTTGCAGAGGGTATATTAAAATTTTCCAGATTTTTGAAATGCATTTCCGACCACATAAAGTACATACATATATTCTTGTCCGTCAGTCCGTCTGTTCCTATGAGATCTTCTCCGTCAGTTTTAAAGTTATCTGAACCAAAGTTTGTACGAAGTCTATTGATACAAAGACGCTGCACATTTGTCGGAACCGACCGAATCGGAAGACTATATCATATAGCTGCCATAGGAACTATCGGTCGAAAAAGTAGTATTTAGTTGAGAAAAACCTTTTTTGTCTTCAATGCTAATCGGGACTTGTTTCATGCTTCACTCCCAAACTTGTTACTGATCAGTATTATATGCTAACACACAATTTTGCCAATTTTGATTCAAATCGGATGACTATAGCATATAGCTGCCATAGGAACGATCGGTTGAAAAACTAGTTGTAGTGAGAAAAACTTTTTTGTTTTCAATGCAAATGTCCCCCAAACCTCGTATTTATAAGTTTTCTATGCTTTTACCTAATTGCACCAAGTTTGATGAAAATCGGTCAACTATATAGTATAGCTGTCATACAAAATATAGTTCTGAAAAAAGTCTTAATAGGAAAAACTTTTTGGTTTTCAATGCTATCGCTCCCAAACTTGTTACTGATCAATATTATATGCTACCACACAATTCTGCCCAGTTTGATCCAAATCGGATGAGTATAGAATATAGCTGTCATAGGAACGATCGGTCTGAAAAAGTAGTTCTGGTGAGGAAAATCGTTTAAAACGTTAATTTATATAAATTATAGAAGCTGCAAGGATATATAATATAAACATCGGTCGAAGTTTTTTGCTGTGCTATTCAGGTGGAGTGAAGTGTACCAAATGATTATCGATAATAATCTGCTAAATGTCCCTTTAATTGTGATTAACCAATACTTAATTTCTCTTCTCTTTTGCTTTCCAACTGCAGGAACTCTGGCATAGCTCCCTAACCTGGGCTTCCTGAAAGATTATGCTTTAGCAGGTGGCCTTTATGATAGGCCCGCCCGTTTGGATTGGCTTCACCTTCCTGATGGGCCATAAGTTCAACAAAGTTCCGATCATCAAATTTATATCTTACCTCACCACGCATATTTACCTCATGATCCACCTTAGTGTTGTGGGCATAACAACCATCTATCCGGTACTACGACTCAGTCTGATGCCCTACTGGTACGAAATCGGGGTGCTCATTTGGTTGAGCGGTCTCCTTTTGTTCGAGTTGACGAATCCCACCGATAAATCGGGATTGGGTTCGATAAAGGTGCTGGTCCTGCTGCTGGGTATGGCTGGCGTGGGTGTCCATGTGTTCGCCTTTCTGTAAGTCTCGAAGGAGTATTGACCCACGCTGGTGTCAATCAATCACGCCGGAATCAATGCTTTGCGCTGGCCTTCCTGCTGGCTTGTGTACAGATCTTGGACTTTTTATGCTTTCATCATTTGTTTGGGCCCTGGGCCATTTTTATTGGAGATCTGTTGAAGGATCTGGCACGGTTCCTGGCCTTGCTGGCCATCTTTGTGTTTAGAGTCTCCATGCATATAGTGGCGCTGAATCAATCGTTTGCCAACTTTTCACTGGAGGACTTGCGCAGCTTTGAGAAGAAGAATCGCAATCGCGGTTACTTAAGTGACGGTAAGTCCAGACGTTTGCTTTGCTTTATTTTTGTCGTTTTTGTAGTTTTTATTTTTTTGAATCTCTTTCTCTCTGTGTGTGTGTACACTCAATGTTCCCAACTAAAGAAAATACAACCACAAAATACAACAATTGCATGCTCTACAAAATCAAAAACAAAAACCAAAATCCTTCCAACTTTGATGTCGTCCGATTTGGATCCAACTTGGCGGGATTGTGTGGTAACTTACAGGGTGGGGTAACATAACTCCCGTATCTGAAATGAGCGTCATTCCGCCCAACGAAAACCTGGAGGGCTGGGAGTGGTCTCATTCGAAAGATGGGGTCTTAAAGTTTTGTTACCTCCCAGTCAGGCGTGATCAGGCGGTGGAGCAACGTGCAAAAGAGCATTTGCCGTAGAGGCCTATTTATCCAACGGTCGCTCAGTGATCGCTCATTTCAGATACGGGAACTATGTTGCCCCATCCTGTATAATATTGATGATCCGTCTGTTTCTATGCTATCTCCTCCGTCAGCCTTAGAGCTGTCTTAACCAAACTTTGCACGAAGTCTTTTGATACAAACTCGCTGCACATTTGTCGGAACCGGCCGGATCGGATGCCTATAGCATATAGCTGAGATAGTAACGATAGATCGAAAAAGTAATTTAGTAAGAAAAAGTTTTTTGTCTTCATCACGAACGTCCCCAAATCTTGTATTTATAAATTTCTTATACTTTCACAAAATTTCACCAAGTTTGATGAAAATCGGACAACTATATAGTATAGCTGCCATACAAAAGTTAGGTCTGAAAAAAGTCTTAGTAGGAAAAACTTTTTTGTTCTCAGTGCTATCGCTTCCAAACTTATTATTGGTCCATATTAAATGCTACCACACAATTTTGTCAATTTTAATCCAAATCGGAAGACTATAGCATATAGCTGCCATAGGAACGATCGGTCGAAAAAGTAGTTCTAGTGAGAAAACCTTTTTTGTTTTCAATGGTAGCCTCCTTTATACTTTTCAGTTATGAATATTATCAGTTTCCACATAATTTTAGGGAAGTTTGGTCAAAATCTGAAGAATATATCATATAGCTGCCATATAACAAACTGGTAAGCAAAGTGGTCAAAGTAATGAAGCTATCATACCTGAAACGATGGATATTGCTCCTAAAGCATCCGTGACAGCTCAGTAGCTGGGTGAGGTAAAAATTTAAGACTCCATGGGGTCTCTTAACTGCCTGAAGCTAAATGTCGTCGATGCAGTGGTTCGGACATGTGCGCTGTGTATGAGTGTTACCCTGCAAGCCACCTTAATTTATATAAATTATACAAGCTGCAAGGGTAGATAAACTTCGGTCGAGCCGAAGTCAGCCGATATTCAGTTATGAATATTATCTGTTTCAACACAATTTTGGGGAGTTTGATCAAAATCAGATGATGTCGTATAGCTGCCATATAAAAATGTAGAAAGAAAATGGTGTGGCGATTTATGCCACTTTAATTATTCTTTGTAAAACAGAGTTTAGGGCTAGGTGTGGTTTATTGCTTGGCGTCAAGCCGCGGAGAATGAGTTTAACAGAATGCAAAGAGTTCAGTTAGTCTATCGAGTAACGAGTTGTCAGTTATGTGCAAACTAGTTAGAACTGGATGAATTGGAACCTAGACAATGGTCATAGTTGTGGCGCCGTCTTTTGCTGAGCTGGGGAAATCAAAAAGCAAAATTTAATTGTTGATTAAAAATATTATACTAAAAATCATTAAAAAACCTTTATTTATATAAATGACACCAGTTGCAAAAGGGTATATAAAATTCGGCCGAGCCAAAGCTAGCTTTCCTCTATATTTCATTTAAATATTGAGTAAATTATGGGCCGAACCAAAGTTCGATTATTTGCTTGCATACGAATCTAAACACACTAATTATAATAATACAGTTGAGATTAAAAGAGAATAATATTAAGTGCTTGAATTTGGCCTACTTTTTGTAATCATTTAAACTAAAGCGAACAAATTGCTATGCACAACTGTCTCTATGTACATGTCCTTGTGCGCCTGTTTCCTTTTCCGTTAACATTTTGTGTCTGGTTTCCGGCATTTTTGTATGCCATTTAAAATTGTTTTCCCTGATACGAATCTAGCACAGAAATTTCGTTACATTTTTTTTTTTACTCTCTGTCCTCCAGACACTTGAATTGCGAATTGGAAGCAAATTGGCGGCCTCGGGCCAACATTTAACAGAAGCCAAAAGGAAGGAAATAAACATGGAAAATTGCAAGGTAAAATGGTGTATTGAAAAGATTGTGCACGCGTTTGCGTGATTCCTTGTCCATTTTGGGGGTACTTAAATACTTTCTCTTTTGTTCATAAATATTTGTGCGTTTTTGGTTGGGCATTATGTGTGCATAATTCATTCATCAAACTGTCAAATGAATGTCAAAATTAATAGCACGCAAAAAAATAATGTAAGCCTGGGAAGGGAAGGGGAGGGGGAGAAAAGGAAGTGGCCCATCAAAATGTGGCACAATTATTGAAATGAATTAGTGGGCGGCGGCGGTGGTGTTGAGGGTGCTAAGAGGGCATGTGAAATGGCTTTTAATTGACATTGTGGGGAAATGGGGAAAACTGTTTGAAAAGGAAATGTTTTACAATTAGCAACTGAGAATAAGTTCATTTACAAAGAGCTTTCAAAAGTTTATTATATGTATATGCTCGGCCGCTGCCAAAATTAGCAAGCGCAGAGAGCTTTGCTCCCATTGCCGACCCCTGCTCTAGGGCCTTTACTTTGAATTCAGTATTTTGCTTTGTGGAAGTGTATACTAATGTTATTACCTTTGTTCCACTGTTACCTTCTTGAGGTCATTCTCAAAAAGTGAAAATTCCTTGATCCACTGACGAATGTTAATCACGGTTACACTCGAATGGTCAAAGTTAAACTAAAGTAAACAAAGATCATCTGTTTGAATTGTTTTGATTTTGCAATTGCAAATTGAAAGTTTAATTGGCCTTAAACATTAAACTGAAATGGATTTAACTGCGTTGCTGCTGATTTGTGACAAAAATTAAGATTGCATATGCCAACTGCCAGGGAGCGCGGACCATTTCGATGAGTTGAATGTGGAGTACCACCAGAAGAATAGACAGCGAAAATCACCTCGTGTAGGGCAATATTATTCTTATTAACTGAATATGTTTTAATTTATATCTTGCATACATTTTAGAAGTGATTTGGCATGTTTTGGGAATGAGATGTGCCTGAAAACAGGACATGACATGACGGAACACCATCGGACAGCGCTTGTCGATCGAGGGGCTCCAGAGTATGACAGCAGATCGCCAGCAGTCGCTGCAGAATCCAATATGCCAGCTTCCACATCGCTCTCAATGTCGTTCGCATTCGAACCCTTTTGCAACAATTAAATTTTTTGTTATTTAAAGTGCTTTGTTGGAATTTCAGCTGTGCTTCTCATAATCTCTTCGTAAAGTTGACCGACTTTACGTTGCCCAAAATACGGTGTTCAGTGAATAATTTGAAAGTCGATTTCTAAGTCTGCTGGTGATAGAACTAGGCAAAGAGTGTTCCTTATTAAGATAGGAAGAATTGTCTGTGTATATAAAATGCACTTTTATAGTATTCAAAAGATTCCAGTGCTGGTCAATTTTCATTCCTGTTTGCAACTGTACTCAACGACTCAAAGCCTATTTAGAATGAGAACTGTTGTTGATCAGCTCAATAATAACGAACTTTTACATTTTTCAATTTGAAATCAGTTATCACAGGAACTTCCTCAAATCAGAGCTAACCTACATTAAGAAATGAAAATCAAAGAGAACAGCTGGGTAAGGTTAGTAAACCAAAAAGAATAATTGAGTGAATGGTCAGTAAGTGTAAGGTAGTGTTGTCCAAAATGCCAAAAGCCTATCCCATGGGATAGGAACTCATAATTCTGCCGGAGTCGCAGCCGACACACGTATAGAGAGAGAGAACACGTGTGTTGCTCTCTTACGATGCGCGTTTTTGGCTTTTTGTTCTCTCACGAGGCATTTGTTCGTTTGTGTAAAGTATAAAGCAGAAAAACATCTGACTTCATGACGTTTACTTCGTATTTCGCTGCTACGCACTCAAACGCAATGCTTCATTGTGTGAGTTTGGACTCCACTGATGTAAGGTAACTAAACTGAGTCAAAAAAACAACAACTTAAAGAAACAAAGTCACTGAATAAAGAGTCAAATGAACATTCCTTTCAAACTGAGCTTAAAAGAGCTATTGAAGCTAAAAATACTCATGTATTCAGTTTAGTTTATGTTACAACTAAGTGAAGTGTAAACAGTTTAGTAAGTAAACAACTAGTTTTTGTAGATTTACTCATGAACAATCTTTGTTTACATATAAGAGTTACTAAGGGCCGAGTTCTAATCTTCTAAAGTAAAATAAAGTAATAAAGTAAATTGTAGCTCCAAATCATTCTCACTTAAACTATACAAGATCTCTATATGATACAAACTCTACTGTCAGTTTTTTGTTGCTAGCTTAAGCCTGTTTATGTGTATGTATGTGTAATTTTGTGAAAAGCTTTAAGCTGCCGTATAAATGTTGTTTTACAAATACATTTGTGTTTTCTTTCTAATACGAAATGCTAAACTTTGGTTTTATGCTACAAAAAAATGTGCACACAATGGCCAACACAATTTTTTAAACTATAACAAATAAAATAAATTAAAAAAATCATCTTCATAGTCCTTCGTTAAATGTTCAATATGTATTTATATAAATATATTTAGTACATATGTCTGAAGGTTTGTCTAGCGGCTATAGATAGATGTAGATTTATGTGCCTGGCTTGAGATTGGTAAGATTGATAATGGTTTATCGTCTGATATTTTTTCATTTTTTTTTTTTATTTTGTGAAACCCTTAAGATGCCTCTTCTTTATATGGCATTTGAGAGTAGGGCTTAAAGAGGAACAGCGGATCTGGAAGCAGGAACTAAATGTGGGCTAGGCGTACTTTGTTAACTAGTGTTGGGTAAAACGTAGATAAGCTCTTTGCTCACTTGTTCTTGTACTGAACAAATACAGAACAAGTGAGTTTACAGCGTAATCAAGCCCAGCACTAAAATAGACTACTACCAAATGGACAGTTTCTAACTGAAAATGCTTTCGAATTTGATTTAATTTCAATTTGTTTGCTTGTGTTTAACTTTATATACTTAAAGAACAAAATTATACATTTTTAAATACATTTTCTTTTTGTACAAAATATGTATGTTTTAATTAATATTGCGAAGCCTCTTAACTACTTGATGAAGGAGAAGAAGCAGCAGCTGTTTCCTTGTGACTTTGTTTTTTTGGAAGTAGATGATGATGAAGTTCTAAAGTAAATGCCATCATCATTGGAGTTTCTCTTTATCAGCAACAATTTCAACTATTTAATTCGATTGATTGATTGATTGATTTAAATAATACTTGTGTGGCGCCATTACTTATAATAATAATACTAAGTGGCGCCATTTAGATGGGACTCCTCCAGACACTCCCTTTGCTTTGCTCAGCTCGATCCTATATAATAAAGGAATTTCGATTACTTTCGCTAATGAAATAATTCATTTACATTTTCCATTTTTGTCCACACGTCCTTTCACTCCAGCTCGAGCCGAGCGTCTTTAAACATGGCCGCAAGCTTCGCATACAGATGCGAGTTCCTCTGGTTCCTTCTGAATGTTTCAAAGTTCTCTTCCAACATGTCATATATCATGTTCTCGTGGTAGTCCCTCCAGGGTTTTATTAATCTGATAAACTAATAATATTATTGTTTAGAAAAGTATTAAAGTTTTGGCGCTTACCTTGACTAATCACAATCAGCTGTTCTATTAATGACACTAGGACTTAACGTTAGAAAATCTAGCCGTTTAGCGGAAAAAAGCCAAAAGGTTCCCGGGCGAATGTCAAATGTAGCAATGATTTCATCATCCGCAGCGGATGACCTGCCGAATGGACATCCATCTCTTATGGGGAAATACACAGAAAGAATGAGGTCATTTAGCTCATCCATCGAATGACCTCCAGCATGTTCCTGTGGAACAGGGGTATAACTTAACTTTTCATTATTAAAAACTCACCCAATTTAATTACTAAATCACAGTTCACATTTAACGCATATTAATTTTCAACTACCTTATCATACTCCGCCCCCACTGTTGGGGCTCTTGTCTATTTTGGCCCATTATCAGGTCTTGTTTTTGCTTCTCTTATCGTTGTTCCCTATCATTAACCAACTCACCCACCATCTGGGGTACTTGACATTAAACACCAATTGCCTTGTTCGGTAATAATATTGGGGCTTTGATTTCTCAACTTCCAATCAAAGTTCAGTATTTTCTTCTTTTTTTTTATATATGTATATAAATTGTTGTTATTCTTTTTTAGCTGCTCAGTCGAGCGTCAGCATTTTTGGCAGTAACAATTAAAAGTAACGGCAACTGCTGCCACATTTAACGGTACATATATATACGAACCTCCCTGTGTGTGTGTGTGTGGCATTGGTGAGATGAACTCGTAATGAAGAGATAGTCAGCTGTGAAATTAAATTTTATGTTGCAAAACCCACAAGAGGATAAAAAAAAAAGAAAGACAGAAAAAGCACTCACCTGTATGAAAGCTTAACTTTATTAATAGACGATTCGAGTTGAAACAGGCAGAAGATTATTGTTTTGGTAAAATGTTTTTAAAACTGATTTCGCCAGTTGTGTATTCTTAAATTTGTGTAGTAAAGGAGTATTAGTAGAAATAATAGTAGAAGTAGTTTTTTTTTTTCTTCTTATTTTTCGTATGGTATTACTTCTAAAACTCACGTTGAACCTTTGTAGCATGTAACGTGTAAATTTGATAGAGCAGATGGTAGCTAACTTTTGGCAGAGCTGGCTTCGGCTTTTTTCTCTGGTCGGCTGAGGTGGGTTCAGGATATTTCACCAACAGGTTAGGAGCTCATATGCTTGTCATAATTTCATAAAAATATTCGCGTGCTATAAGGGGAACAGGAGGAGGCTAGACGGGAGTAGGATAGTTAGGCTGTACATTATAGGGACAGGACAGAATTGAAAAGTTGAGATGAATCTACAAGGCTTTGTTGGTTATGGTTTCAGAAAGCTGTGAGAACGCCCACCCCACCATGATCCTTTAGGGCCGAGAATGTCGGCATTCTATGTACGGAAAACTCGTTCACTCAGCATGTGCAATTATGCAAAAAGGGTTACACAAACTACTTACAATTGGTTTCTGGTATAATTATTGACGATAATTCCACATCTTTTTGAGCAATACGATTAACACTTACACGCATACATATGTATGTAATGGCGTGGGAATCTAGGTTAGGTTAGACACTTTAATGATTTTCACGAAAAGCTCGAAGTGGCTGTCTGCTGGACCCAGGAAGTCTGTGGTACCGCAATTTTTCTTTTTAGCTTGCTTTCTCATATACACAATTCGGAGAATGTGCACAGACAATAAACTGCGATCTAACTGGTGCTGCCAACTTGGAGCCAGGTATCAGGCGAACAAAAGCTGACTGATATGTTGCAGCAAGAAAATCGTTATTTTTGAATATAGAGAAACGATTCAAACGACAAGCGAAATATATTACACCTTAAATAGATGTAACTAACTTTATTGAATATAGCCTATCTGCTAACAATTAGTATGGAAAGATCTGCCACAGTACTCCCTCTCCAGTGACCATGTGGAATCAAATGATTTTCAAAATTTGTGGTTTATCTGGGTTGAATGTCCGAGGGTTATCATCTACAGGATTTGCACAATTCCCAATGTGGAGAAAAGCTTTCGTATACTTCTTTCGTTTGCCACTTGCTGTGGACTTTTGCATGCCACTTGTTGTGAACTTTGTGTTGAGTGCGAGAACTTGTAGGTAGACTCAGCCTGGCATGAATTGCCAATCAAAGAGCGACTCGAGTTGTAGCAGGTTGCTTGTGGTCCATCAGGTATAGGGATCGTTTTGCATGAACATCGGCTATGATGAAAGATGCGATGAAGATGCATATTTAGCTGCGCGACGTACTTCCATAAGTGTGAACGATCGTCTGGAAGGCTGCTTACAATATAAGATCTGAAAAATTGGTCGTATGCTAAACCAACGTGAGCTCGGTTACATGTTGGTGCAGAGTCGGCTGAGTGGAGTGTGAAATCATGTAAACTGGTCCGTAGTAGGGCCTTGAATGTTTGTAGGTTGTGTACGGTTGGACGTGCAGAACCGGGGCGACAGACAGGAGGTCGGTGGGCAACATGGCAGATTGAACGATGTTCATACATATGCGAACGCAACACAAGCGTTGGTGTGTATGGCTGGTAGATGCTGTCTGTGTGTATGAACGTGTGAATGTGCGTAAGCGTTGCCAGCGTCATTTTCAAATCAGGAGCTCTCTTTACTGTGGACGATCAGTTGCTTTTTCGGGGCGCCAGCGAACTCGTCAGTTGCCCTGTTGTTGAGGCATGAATCCTGGTATATCCTATATGTCAGTTTTGAATATCAAGTAGTGCAGCCATCTATTGGTCTAGTTAAGGCAAAGAGAAAATTCGCTGCAGCAGCGCACCATAGATACTGCACAGCGGCTTCAACGAACCCACCCACAGATTGTTTTTGCTGGTTGTTTCTAGGAAGTCGCACCGAAGCTCTCTGGTAGTATAGCATGCCCATGGGTTTAAAACTGGTTCCAAAAGTGAATCAACCAGGTTGTACATTATATAATTTGGCAAACGTAATTTTTCAGTCAGAGCTTCAAAGAACATTACCTTACACTTAACAACGGGTGACAAGCCCAGGCGTGAACCTTCAGCAGAGATTGGATTGTGTGTAAATCTGAAAATGGTATTCCATATAGCGTTTTTTCTGTCTGTCGAGTAACAGCCCTGCCCAAATATTTGTCCCACTTGAACTTTTTCCATCAGGTAAAGCAAATTATATCTGTAATTTGTCCACCTCCAGAATTAACACCCTTAAAAGTACTTTCCTTCACTTTTGACAAAACTTCCGGCAGAAGTTTCTAGCTTTCAGGTTTCGCTTTTGGAGTCGGGTCAGGAGTCTTTCATTTCGTGTTCATCATTCGTCTTCAATCCTGTCATGAGTATTAGTTGGATATACTTAAATCTTCAACGAGTATTTCCATATTAAACTTACCAACTTTCAGAACTTAATTGAGAAAAGGAAAATCAGGAATACAAGTTTTTATGTTTTCCCTTTGCTTTTTGCCCGTGAAAATCACTTTAGTCTCTCCCCTTCGTGCCGTTAGCTCGTTATCTGTCTGTATCTTGCCCGTCCCTGTTCAATGGTCGTTTGTTTGTATGTCTGAGGTGGTGGTGCGGCCATAGAAACAAAACAGCAACAACGAAAGGCGACACCAGACTAGTTGAGTTAGGTCAGGATGGGTGGGCGGATAATGCTTTCCCGTCTGCATTTGTTGTCAACGACAGGCCGAGGAGCACTTTAGTTTTGTACATTAAATGTGGATGCTGCTGCTGCTCTCTCTTTTTGCTATGAAATTTGAAGTGAATTGCTCTTTTATTCATTCAATTACAAGCGAGAACGTGAACTTTTGAATTTGCCCCGCTTTAAGTTCTCTCTCTCTCTTAAGCTGCTTAATTGTTGGCCAAATATTCATCCATTCGAAATCGCTTTAAGTCTTGAAGAGGCCTTCTTCCAACACTTCAACTCGGAACGCCTCATAAATCTTAAACTTGAGCTGCTAGACGCTGCCATTCAAATTTGTTCAATTGATGGCAGTAACAATGGAGACGAAGGCATCGAAAAGGATTCTTCCCATTGTGTGCAGCCGGCTGCACTGGCTTAGAGAAAGAAATGAAATTGGTAAGAGGTGCGGGAGATTGGCCAAGTGAAGCGTTAATAAGCTCAACAACAAGAGTGGCAGGCAATCTATGCTGGTTGTCCGACCAATGGACACAAGGTGAAGGGTGAGAGGAGTTACAAGTAAATGCGGCATATTGATTGTGTCATTGATTTTGTTTGTGGGAAGAAAACTCTGACTGAAACTCTGTGTAGAATAGAAGAGAATAAGAATAGAATAAGAATAGAATAGGAATAGAAAAGGAATAGAATAGGAATAGGAATAGAATAGGAATAGGAATAGGAATAGGAATAGGAATAAGGAATAGGAATAGGAATAGGAATAGGAATAGGAATAGGAATAGGAATAGGAATAGGAATAGGAATAGGAATAGGAATAGGAATAGGAATAGGAATAGGAATAGGAATAGGAATAGGAATAGGAATAGGAATAGGAATCAGAATACGAATACGAATACGAATACGAATACGAATACGAATACGAATACGAATACGAATACGAATACGAATACGAATACGAATACGAATACGAATACGAATACGAATACGAATACGAATACGAATACGAATACGAATACGAATACGAATACGAATACGAATACGAATACGAATACGAATACGAATACGAATACGAATACGAATACGAATACGAATACGAATACGAATACGAATACGAATACGAATACGAATACGAATACGAATACGAATACGAATACGAATACGAATACGAATACGAATACGAATACGAATACGAATACGAATACGAATACGAATACGAATACGAATACGAATACGAATACGAATACGAATACGAATACGAATACGAATACGAATACGAATACGAATACGAATACGAATACGAATACGAATACGAATACGAATACGAATACGAATACGAATACGAATACGAATACGAATACGAATACTCGAATACGAATACGAATACGAATACGAATACGAATACGAATACGAATACGAATACGAATACGAATACGAATACGAATACGAATACGAATACGAATACGAATACGAATACGAATACGAATACGAATACGAATACGAATACGAATACGAATACGAATACGAATACGAATACGAATACGAATACGAATACGAATACGAATACGAATACGAATACGAATACGAATACGAATACGAATACGAATACGAATACGAATACGAATACGAATACGAATACGAATACGAATACGAATACGAATACGAATACGAATACGAATACGAATACGAATACGAATACGAATACGAATACGAATACGAATACGAATACGAATACGAATACGAATACGAATACGAATACGAATACGAATACGAATACGAATACGAATACGAATACGAATACGAATACGAATACGAATACGAATACGAATACGAATACGAATACGAATACGAATACGAATACGAATACGAATACGAATACGAATACGAATACGAATACGAATACGAATACGAATACGAATACGAATACGAATGAATACGAATACGAATACGAATACGAATACGAATACGAATACGAATACGAATACGAATACGAATACGAATACGAATACGAATACGAATACGAATACGAATACGAATACGAATACGAATACGAATACGAATACGAATACGAATACGAATACGAATACGAATACGAATACGAATACGAATACGAATACGAATACGAATACGAATACGAATACGAATACGAATACGAATACGAATACGAATACGAATACGAATACGAATACGAATACGAATACGAATACGAATACGAATACGAATACGAATACGAATACGAATACGAATACGAATACGAATACGAATACGAATACGAATACGAATACGAATACGAATACGAATACGAATACGAATACGAATACGAATACGAATACGAATACGAATACGAATACGAATACGAATAGGAATAGGAATAGGAATAGGAATAGGAATACGAATAGGAATAGGAATAGGAATAGGAATAGGAATAGGAATAGAATAGGAATAGAATAAAATTGTTCCCGGAGGAGCATTTTTATTTGAAGTGTTTATACAATCTTTTAAGAAGAAGATGTAATCTCACATTTGAAATGTTAAACCTAGAAAGAATTAACAGCCGACTGCTCAGATGTGACAACGACACTGTTCTGCTCTCAATAACCCATGCGCTCTCCTCTCAGTAGTTTCTGCACACTCTCCTCTCCCATGCAAAACGAAACTGTGAGCGAGTGTTCAACGTTATTCTCTCAAAGTTTCCATGCCCTCTCCGCTCCGAGACTTCTTCTAAGTCTCCTTGCCGTTAAAAACCAAATTGAGAACGAATTTAGCTCGATTTCAAGACCGAAATTCATGAAAATTTAAGAACGAATAGATTTTTTTTAAGAGCGTTTGTACTCAAACTATTCGTTCTACTTGTTTCTTTGTGTAATATAGAAAATAGGATAGAATAGGATATTAAACATAGGTGATAAGATATAGGATCAAGGACAGGATATAACATCAGATATATTTCAACACAAAACTAATTTCAAAAAAGTGTACACACTATTTGATATCTCTTTCTTTGTCCATTTTCCTTGCTTCTCTCTAAGTAAGAGGGTTGTCAAATAAATTGATGGCATAAAAGGAGTCAAAGCGAAGGCCACAGCAGCCGCCGCCGCCGCTTGGTTGTTTATGCACTAGACAATTGCATTCGCCTTGGCTGCCCTCGAGGCTTCTCCTTCTCCAGTTTCTTATTGTAAACGCTCTTCATTGTACTAATAACTCGACGCTAGTTGAATTTAAAATAATTTCTCGCATTTATTTTCCAGCGCAAAATGGGAGACAATGGCCCAAATTTCTGGCTGATGCTGTTTGGTCTGATGCTTTCGGTGTTTACGTCATTAACAGCCGGCGGGGTGGTTGAGGGATGGCAAGGCGTTGAGTGGGAAACACTAGAGCTAACACCGGCACAGCGTATTTTGGCCATGGTGCCCGCATCAGGTAAGCATTGGGAGCACAAGCAGCAATTAACTTTGTTTATAGCGCATACGCACTGTGGGTCGCCAGGGGATTGCGTAATTGGTATTTCGCGTTTTCTGGCTGCATTTAGTTGAGCTAGTTTTGTGTTGTTGTTTGCATTGAAACCCAAAAATACTTACTCAAGTGTCGCTGTGGAGCGCGCTTTTCATGGCACGAAGCTTAGCAGCTGAGCAGAGGGACATAATGGAAAAAGCAGTCAAGAGCAGAAGAAGCAATTTTGCAGCAGGCAGTGGGCACTGTTAGAGAGGGAAGCCTTTAAAAGGAGCACTCACGTTTGAGGTGTACACAATGGTTGAAAAATGCTGAGGGTCTTATGCCATTAGAGTGACGTTTAATGATCAATTCTGAATGAGAATTTATAAAAGAAATAAACCAATTACGGAGAGCACTCATGCATCGGATCACACAACAGAACTTTTGTTTGGGGTCCCAGTGAGCTCTTCTTGTTTTCGACTTGTAAAAACTATATTAACTAAAGTGAGTGAGCAACTGAACAAAAAAGAGCAATATAAAAATATTTTATTTGATTAGTGAGTTCAGCTGGCTCTAGGTCCGAAAAAGTTGCGTTCGTTAGTGAGTTTAGCTGGCTCCAGGTCCGAAAAAGTAGCGTTTGTTCACAACTGTAACCAACTAATGCATTGAACCACCAAAAAGAGCTGGTTGCCTATACAGAACTGTTTTATCGTTCTCCCGAACGACTCTTCAGTAGGCTTTTCGCAGAAGAAAGCATGATTGCCAACTGCCTCTCAATACAATCATTGCTTAGCTCAGTTGGAAATTGCTAAAAACAATGCAAGCAAAAATAGACAAGCAATGAGTGAATTTTCTAAGTGCAAAAGCTTGAAACTTTTGAGTGAGCTTAGAAGTGCCCGTTAATTAATAATCGATGTGTACTCAGAAATAAGCCAATAACTTCGTCAAACGGTATCCAAATTCATTGGGACAACATTTGTTCAACGGAGAATTAAACGGGCTGTACACTGCCGTTGTACGTCCAATACTACTGTATGGAATACGATGGTATGGTGGCCGGCTCAGGGGAAATCTTCCGTCCTCAGAATCATAACAAAAGTTCAACGTAGTGCTGCATTATGCATGACTGGTGCATTGCGAACAACCCCAATAGATGCACTTAACATAATGTTACACCTTATGACTAGATCTTCTGGGTAGAGAAATCGCCAGTAGCACCGCTCTCAGGCTGAGAGAAAGCGGTACCTGGAAGGATAATAACTCTGGCCACTCCTCTATACTTCTGCATCAAGTGGCGGTAGCGCCAATTCTTGACTACTGCATCCCAACAATACGGTTTACCACCATGTATAAAGTCACCATACCGAGTCGGATGGACTGGAACTCAGTGTCTCACTGCAAACCGAATGCTATCAATTTCTAAACTGATGACTCCAAACTGCATGGACAGGTAGGAGCAAGAGTTTTCAGTCCAAAGCTCTGGATCGAAACTTCATTTCGACTTCCTGATCATTGTAGTGTTTACCAAGCAGAGGTTGTAGCCATCCAGGAGGTCACCAACCTTCTAGAAACTCTCGTAACCAGATGAAGCGAAGTATACATTTTCTCAGATAGTCAAGCTGCCTTAAAAACACTTGACGGTAATATTAATAACGCCAAAACTCTTACAGAGTGCCGCAGATTTCTTAATGAGATGGCTCAGCACTTTAAAATAAGTCTCGTTTGGGTGCCTGGACACTGCAACATTGAAGGCAACGAGATGGCCGACCACCTTGCTAGACTTGGCACTACCAATCAGCTGCTACCTGATAAGAGCAACATAGGGGTGCCATTTGCAACCTGTAAGCTACAAACAAAAGAAACAACTTGTCGAGTAACCATAAATCGGTGGCAAATGATTCACACGTTTGAAGTATCTAGGCTTACATAGCCTACCCTCAATATTAACAGATCTAGGGCGTTACTCTGTCAACAAAGAGAGAACATTTCCCTACTGGACACTGCCTAATCGGAAGACACGCCGCGAGGCTTAGCATCAGACACAATGACTTCTGCAGAAGCTGCAATTCAGTGGATGAAGAGGAGAGTGTACAGCACCTCTTCTGTCATTGCCCAGCTCTCAGCAGAAGGCGACTCGCAGTTTTGGGAAGTCCTTTCCTCAACGATTTATCAGACATTTTTGAAAGAGATGTAGCCCCTTTGCTAAAATTTGTGCTACTTTCTAAATGGTTTAATGGGATCTTCCCATTTCAACAATTGCAACCTAACCTAACCTTCGTCTCTATCGGAATTGACAAGGTTTTAAACAATCAGACGATCCATGCGCGAGATATATTAATTTAATTGAGGAAAATAAGCAAAAAGCGGTATACCTTCAGATTTTGGGGATGTCGGGGAAAAACCAATTATGAGCCAATTTTATACACAAAAAAAAATATCATAATAAATGCCCTTCAAAGTGTGCTAACTTTATTTCTTAAACTTTTATATATTCGAACTAGATAATAGATAGTCAGCTATCGCAGCGTCTTAAATATTCCTCACTGTACATTCACTTAAAGGAATTTAAAATTAATTTGCGTAAAATCAAATATAAAATAAAATTTTTCTCAATTTTTAATATTATATTAATTTTCATAGCATACTTTGAAGCGCATTTTTTAATTTATTTTGTTTTAGCTTTTTTAGTATTGATTGAATCTTCTCTTAATGAGACTAACAATAATTTTTCAAATCTTAATCTAGAAACTATTGTACAACCATCCCCTATTGGTGCTAGTTTATGTTCTGCGGCCCTTTAATTCAGTCGCTGGGTTGGTAGGTCTTTTCTTTGGAGGCGAGAATGCGTTGCTTGCAGGGTGAGAGATTGTGCAAGTTCATTAGGGTGGGGCTAGAAGCTTTTCAGAATATTTGCGCTTTAGTTGCTGTATTTCAGTTTCGACCAATGGGATCCTCAGGTCGTTGTGGATACACTCGTTGCGAATGTACCATGGCGCTCCAGTGAGTGTTCTAAGAATTCTTGATTGTGATCTTTGAAGGATATCCACACTGCTCGCACAGGCATTTCCCCATAGCTGTGAGCCATAAGTCCAGACAGGCTTTATGATGCTTTTGTACAGTAAGACTTTATATTTTAGTTTTAGAGGGGAACGGGAGCTAATTAGCCAGTGAAGGCTGTTGGCCTTTAGCCTTATTTGAAGATTTTTCGAGTTTATTTTGTGTATAAACAAGGTACATATGTACAGTGTCTCGTGAAAAGTATGTGCAGAAATTTTTTTTTTTTTCAACATTGTGTAATTATGTAACACTCCGTGTTGAAATTTAGATGTAGCTACTGCTTTTCGTAGAACATTTGAAAAACCATTTCAGGTATATAATCTGAGTCAAGGAATGACCCATCGGTTTGAGAAAGTGAGCGGTTAAGCTAAGCAAAGTTGACCCTACAAAAACAACGGGTTAATCTAGGCTCCGTAAAACAGTTGGAACCATAACCTCAAGGAGTAACTCAAGAATTGGATGGTGAACATCTTCAGGTATAAAAAGGGAATCAATTTGGTTAACTAATCGATTAGAGAAACCCAAAACAAATATTAAGTCAAGAAGTCTACCGTTGCGTTTACTTAACCCAGCGAGAGTTCAATTAAACCATTCACCAATTTGTGTTGACTTGTGGCTGTTAAAAAATTGGAGCAGGAAATTGTTGGAAGATTAAAGTCACCCAAAACTATCAAATGGTCATTATTTGTGACCATTGCACACTGGGCTGGATGGCCAAAATTTTGGCATAAAGTCGACACTTGTAGCCACAGAGTTGAAACTTGAAGGATTTAATAACTATGGCAAAACTAATATTTGGAAAAAATTTTGAACTGATCGGACCACGCCCACCATCGCCGCCCATATGATCATATTTTGCGTATACGTAATTTTATTTCTAAGTAAAAAGTTTTCCATTAATACTTTTTTTATATTCAATTTAAGATCTTCTTTTAACACAATTAATTAATTACAATCATATTCTTCTTTATCTAATTCAAATGAATATAAATTTCGCAGTCTTTAAGTGGAAGGTCATTCTTATTTTCTATTTTAAAGTAAGGTACTTCTAAAAGTGAAATGACACTTTTCGGCAACACTTTATTTTTGTATTGACCTGACCTTTTCTTAATCGTAATACTCGAAAGAAGAGGATCTGACGAGTCCATTTATCTGTGGAAGACATCCAACATATTATTAGCCCGCGAATTTGGACGAGCATGCGACTGTCTATCGCGCTTCCCAAAGGCAGCCTACTGATACTATTGAAGTCTCAGTTATCTGGGATCCATGGATTAGAATTTGATATAATTGGAGATTAAAATGGTATGAAAGCATTCTAAAATATCCAAGTCAAATTCCAAAATTGACGCAAACAGCTCTGGATTAGAAGAAGCCTTCCTTGCAGTGTTGCCATCGTTTGTGTTTCCATTTCCATTTTGCTTTGGCTTATTATCGTGGAACCCCATTTCCTGCCACATTCGCTTTTGTATATTCTGTTTTTTTGCCATCGTTTCTAACTTTTCTGATTTATCCCGCACCTTCCATTTTTTGCAACCCAGTCTATAAGAAATTTTAAGCACAAGCTCGAATATTCGAATCCAAGCGTGAAGTGGACTCATTCAATATAGAAGACTTCCAGGCTTTGGTTTGTATATAGTTTAGATAGTTTAGAGCCAACTCCACAGACTGGGTACAATTGACAGGGCTGGGAGTTACCACTTCATCGCTGTCCAAAGTAGGCGTAGTCAAAGAAAGCCATTTTGAGAGCTTTAACTTAAAAGTGGAGATGGTTCCGTTGTACTTGGGCAACTTTTTCTGTATGAAGCATGTAAAACTGGTGATTTTTTTAATAATATTATTTTTTGTCTCGAAACTTAAAGTTTGTATGTGGCTTTGTTCTAAAATTGAATCCGAAATCGCATTGTTTTTCCTATTATTGGCCAGCCATACATCGAGAAGGGCCGCATGGCTGAACTCAATCTTTCCTAAAAATACGAAAATTGACGGAGAACTGGCAAAAACGGGCAAAAAGTGTTAATACACTGCTCGCCACTTGAATAGGACACCCTGTATGCTCTCTTTAAAACTGCTCGTAACTCGAAAACGAAATGGTAGAATAACGGTATTTTTTGCATATTATCTTTGTGCAAGCATTCTTCGGTCTTTCTGGTATATTCCAAGTTTTGGAATAGAACCGTTATAAAGTTGATTGCACTTTATGTGAGCATTCGCAAAAATTCAATGGAATTTTTGCGCCACTTGAATAGAACATGCATTTTATTTGGTCGGTATCGTTGACACGTGCACACAAATTTTGGTTTACTTAAACTTTTTGCTTTAATTGAAGTGTATATAAGATTAAAAAAAATTAAAATGGGGCGTGGCACTTCATTATCTGAGTCGGAGAAAGGAAAAATCCAAGCTTACAAGGATTCTGGCCTTTCTATGGCCAAAATAGCAAAAAAAGTCGACAGGAGCCGTCACGCCATAACAAATTTTTTAAATAATGAGGCTAATTATGGTAAAAACATGAAGGGCCGCACCCACAGTGTACTTACCATCGCGGACAAGCGACTTATATTAAGAGAAGCTTCCAATTCGCACGACTCTTTGGCCAAGATAAGGGAAAAATGCAACGTTAAAGCAAGTTTGACAACCATGCGTCGTGTTATTAATAATGCTACACATCTGAAGAGACTAAAAATCAAGAAGAAGCCACCTCTTAACCCGGCTCGGAAGTTACAACGCCTTGATTTCGCGCGCGCACATGTCACCTGGACTTCGGAGTGGCAACGTGTTGTCTTTTCGGACGAAAAAAAGTTTAATTTGGAGGGCCCCGATGGCTACAGCTACTATTTTCATGATCTTCGAAAAGAACCACACCATCTTGATAAGTTGCACAGCAGTGCTGGTGGTATTATGGTATGGGGGGCCATTTCCTATTATGGCACCTGTGAGCTTAAATTTATTCCAATCACCATGAATGCGTTGTGTTATAATGGTATATTGAAAGAGGCCTTTCCACACTTCCAAACTCTTTTTGCAAATCTAAAATGGATTTATCAACATGATAATGCCCCTCCCTATACATACGGCCCGGATTGTTAAATCGTATATAGCGAGCCAAAACGTGGAGTTATTAAACTGGCCACCCTATTCACCGGACTTGAATATCATTGAGAATGTGTGGGGATGGCTAACACGTGACGTATATGGATCAGGTCAGCAATATTCGAGCGTTCCCGAACTAATTGCAGCTATCAAATTAGCATGGGGCTATCGTTGAATTATTTGGGAAAATTGTATGTATCCCTTTCAGACCG
The DNA here is from genome assembly GCA_037044535.1 of Lordiphosa magnipectinata. Classification (NCBI taxonomy): domain Eukaryota; kingdom Metazoa; phylum Arthropoda; class Insecta; order Diptera; family Drosophilidae; genus Lordiphosa; species Lordiphosa magnipectinata. The sequence continues at coordinate 22,072 of JBAMBO010002733.1, read as the reverse complement.
AATGTGTGAGGTTTTGGAGAAAAAAAGGGAGGCTCAACAAACCATTAAAAACTTTTTTTGGTTTAAAAACATGTAAGTAATTTCTTATTTAAGTAATATTGTTATTTGAAAAGGATTGAAATATTCTTAAATGGTTTTTAGATAAAGTGTCCTATTCAAGTGGTGCAAAATGAAGACTCCAAAATTTGTTACTTATTGGTTAACAATGTTTTTTGTATACTTACAACTTTTGAATAATTTTGTAATTTTCGTCTAATTACTACATTTAAATAAACTTTATAAGAAAACGAAAATTATTTTCCTAGATGGCTTGGTTTCGCAGCAATTAACTATAGAAAATCGACTTTAGAGGTGTCCTATTCAAGTGGCGAGCAGTGTATTAAGTTGAAGTGCAAACTTCCAAGAACACTTTAACATAATTACATTTTGGCCGAAAGTGGGCGAAAGTTAGTTTTAACTCCACGGTGCACAGCTGTTTTGGTTAGGTTTTCTCTGGCTAAGGACGTCTCAAAAAACAAATTTAAAACGAAAAGGCGAAGCTAACTTCGTCTGTGCCGAAGTTTCTATACCCTTGCAAATGCTGTTTTCGAAATGTCAGAGTTGAAGAACGCTTACATAAAAATCGACAAAAATTTTAACTAAAACCCATTTTCCGACAGATAAACATCTGATTTCGACCAAATTTCGCGGAATCTTTTTGAAAACATATCAAATTAACAATCGCCGAGTTAAAGAAAGATAAAATTTAAAACAGAAAAGTTTTTCTCACTAAGACTCATTTTCCGACCGATCGGTCCTATGGCAACCATAAGATATAGTCACCCGATGTCGATCAACTTTTTCAAATTAGTTTGAAAGCGTTTAATATTAAGAATCATCGACCTTAAGAACGATTTACTTGAAAAGAAAAAGATTTTTCCACTAAGACCCATTTTCCGACCGATCGGTTCTACGGCAGCTCTAAGATATAGTCATCGGATTTTGACGAAAATTTGAAAATCTGTTTGATTACATATAATATGAATAGTAGCCGAGTTTTATGTCGCTAGCATTGACAACAAAAAAGTTTTTCTAACTAAGACCCATTTTCCGAGCGATGGTTCCTACGACAGCTATAAGATATAGTCATCCGATCTTGACCAATATTTGCAAATCTGTTTGAAATCATATAATCTTAATGATGGACGAGTTTGAGGACGCTAACATTGAAAACAAAAAAGTTTTTCTCAGTAAGACCCATTTTCCGACCGATGGTTCCTATGACAGCTATAAGATATGGTCATTCGATCCGGTCGGTTCCGACATATTAGCAGCGTGCAGTAAAAAGAAGACCCTGTGCAAAATTTCAGTTCGATAGCTTTAAAACTGAGAGACTAGTTTGCGCAGAAACAGACGGACAGACAGACTTTATGTCAAAAAATTTGGCCATCCAGCTCAGTGTGCATTGCAGATATTGACTGTATGGCTGACAGTTCCCAGCCAGCATTTTTATGAAATTTCTGAACACATTCGAGTCTTTTTCAAGTCCTCAGTCTGATAAAAATAGTCATAGTCTGATCATAAATTATACTTTTGTAGGGAGAAAATGGTACCGTAGCCGCGTCTTTTCAGTAAGAGTCGTAATACCCCTTTTTTCTGATCAGTTTCCACTTATTTTCGCGTCATTTTTGAGTCTTTTTCAAGTCGTTTTTTTAAAGATTCTTGCATGAGTCATTTTCGAGTCTTCCTTTTAGAATACCGTTTACATTCCGAAAGTGAACACAGAAAGACAACCTAAGTTTTTTAAACTGATCATTTATCTAACTGTATTATCTAGAGCTCACTGTACTCTTATCTCATTTGTCTGTTTGGTCGTTTGGTTGTGTTTGTGTTTGTTTCTTGTTCCGTTGCTGCTGCTGTTTCTGGTGCGTTCAGTCGACAATTGCTGTATCCGCTTGCCGCTGACAAGAGATGATGGCTCATGCCCCGCTTTAGCTGATGCAGCTGCTGCTGCTGCTGCTTGGTTTCCGTTGCAACACAAACGGCTGGCAGCATTTTGATGTCACTGGTGTCATTTGTCACGCGCTGTTGTTGTCAGTTTGTTTGCACACACACGAACACACACTATTTCTTGTGTCTGCTTGAGAGTGCGGCAAGTTTATTCTTGGCATCATTAAGCGACGACGACGACGACGACGACAGCAACACTTAACACATATTGTTGCCATACACAGAACAGGACCTGCTTAAACCACTTGCTAAATGCCAGGCCAGCCATTAAAATGCAAATTTCTAGTGGTCACGTGATGCTGGGCAAATATTTTCAGCACTGCATTTCAACTTGGCATACATAAACACAACAACAACAACAACAACCAACTGACACCAGCTTTACAACAGCAGTGGCAACTTTCGCTTTTCCTTTTTCATTTTACTCGCTGACATTTTAGGTCAGTTGACGCATTTATTTTCCCCGCTTTTCCGTTTTGCTTTCAACTTTCCAACAAAATATAAAAAAATGTGATTTATTGCTGAAAAGCTGCGAAAAGTTTTTGCGGTGCGTTAAACATGGCGTATGATTAACGTCAATGCGTCGTATGCGTAATGCGTGTTTGTGACGGGGGAAAAAACGAGGGAGGGGACGAAAAACTTTTGGGTACTTTTTATATTTGTATGGGAAATTGCACTCGAAATTTCAAAGAAAACTTATTTTTAAAGCAAACGACACTTGAAATTGGTTCATAACCGAATTTTAATTCGACATTTTTGCTCTTAATAAGAAGCTGGCTCTGATTTGAGAATGCCAAAAGTTGAAATATTACTCTCAGTTGATTATAATCTATTTGTAATTACAGGCGAAACTGTTTCAGAGTTGGTGCGTTAAAACGGGAAAAGATGTTGAAGTGCGTAAAAGTTCTTGGGCCTATCCAAAATGAAGGTTATTTCACTTTTTGGGTGGTTCTTTTCCATATTAAGGTCCTTTACGTTGTAAGGAAAGTAGTACATATTTCGGTTTGAAATTTGTATATTGAATCAATTTATTTGCGTTTGCAGCCCAACTAACCAAAGCGCAGCTCCTTCGGGTGTTAAAGAGTCTTCTTTGAACCACTGAATTGTTTGAGCTTGCATGGCTTTGCCACCATTTCGTCAATTTTAGTTTACTATGCAGTTCCCGGCTACTCCTTCTGCTGTTAATCTAAGCAGTGTTGATTTGCTTTAAGCCAATTAATTAGTGTAAAATATGGAAAATACAGTTAAATGTATTATGTAAATGATATTAAGAAATTGTCTTCAAATTTTAAACATTAATTTGTTTTATGATACCACCTTTGACAGACAAAAACCTAACCAAAACACCTGTGCACTGTGGGGTTAAAACTAAATTTCGCCCACTTTCGTCCAAAATGTAATTAGGTGAAAATGTTCTTGGAACATTTGCACTTCAACTTGTTATTAACACTTTTTGCCCAATTCTTGGGCATTCCGAAATGTTGTGAGTTATCTCTGTTTAAAAATGGTATTGATTTGTATTAAATTATAATCAATCCTGACCTTTGAGACAGCACAAACAAAAAACTTTGATTAAATCAAAATCGGGTCGCAAAAACCCGTTATAACTATTTCTTAACTTTAAATTAAACCATCCCAAAGAATTGTACGATTTGTTTAAGCGAAGATATACCATTTTGAATACATAGTCATAATAAATTAACAAAACTGTCTACTGCACAAAAGTATGCCTTGCAGAAACAGTACAACCGTCTAGTAATTTGTACATATAGAATTTCAATGAAAATTTTCAACAAAACCCATTGCATACATTAGGGCAGCAACAATATATAGAGTTTTGTGAACTCGGTTACAATTACTAAAAATAATTGGAAAAAATCGTAGAATTGCTTGGAATAGTTTATTTCAAAGTTAAGGAGTAGTTCTTTTCGATATTATCAAAAAAAGTCAAAACAAAATTAAAGGTTCTCCACAAAACGCGTCTAAGGGTCAAAAAAAGCACTTTTTGCAACATTAAGCTCAAATTACTAAAAATCTCGACGTGATGGATGATTTCTGAAAACACATTCGTGTTCAGCACACGAAAATCATCTAGAATCACCACCAACTCTTCAATATACAAGAGTTATTGCTTAGTGTTACCATCGATAGTTTGACACAAAAACAACAATTCGATATATCGATAGTACTATCGATGTTTTTGCAGTTTTGCAAACTTCGGGGGTGTGAGGGGGCGTGGCAAAAATTGAAAATAAACTTGATCTGCCTGCAAGTATAAAAAGTATACGTCCCATACATGTCAAACCTCTATCTCTTACCATCTCTGAGATCTCTTCGTTCATACGGACGGACGGACAGACGGACATGGCTATATCGACTCGGCTGTTGATGCTGATCAAGAATATATATACTTTAAAGGGTCACAGATGTTTCCTTTTCCATGTTACATACTTTTGCACAAACTTAATATACTGTTTGTTAATATACTTGTTGGTCCATCTAGTGTTTGGAATTTGAACTATTCATAATTTTACTTTACAAACGTCAAATGTCATTCCGAAAGCGACTAATATTTAGTAGTAGTAAAAACTTTGACATTTATGAAATGGGTGGCGCGCACTTCTTTGATGTTAATTTTGCCTAAAGACCTTGCCATGAAGCCATACAAAGTTTAATTGGTGCAGCAGCTAAAGCCAATTGACCATCCGAATCGTCTACAGTTCGCAAATTGGGCGGAAAATCGTTTGGCCGAAGATGTCGCATTTGACCGAAAAATCATCTTTTCGGATGAAGCACATTTCCACCTCGGTAGTTATGTTAATATTCAAAATTGTCGCATCTGGGGCACAGAAAATCCGCATATCGTCGTCGAGAAGCCAATGCACCCACCGCGTGTCACTGTTTGGCGCGGATTTTGGTCTCGAGGAAGAAGGAGCCACCGATTGATTCTTCGAAGAAATTGAAGCGGAAAACTTGGACGATATTTGGTTTCAACAAGACGGCGCTACGTGCCACACAGCGCACACCACAATCGATCTTCTGCGCCCTATTTTCGAAAATCGAGTAATCAGCAAATATGGAGATGTGAATTGGCCGCCAAGAAGCTGTGAACTGACACCGTTAGACTATTTTCTTTTTTGGGGAGCGGTCAAAGACAAATGTTATGCAAATAATCCTGAAAGAATTGATGAGTTGAAGAACGAGCAATTGAAAATGTTCTCAAAAATTGGGTGGATCGAATGGGCTACTGCCAAGCCAGCCGTGATGGTCATTTGACCGAAATTGTTTTTCATAAATAAATGACATGAACCAACCTTTTCAATAAATGTTCAACCTTTGAAATATATTGAGCCGTTTTTTATTATAGCAAAATTAAATTCCAATTTTTAAATGGACCACCCTGTATGAGTACCTTTGGTACTGAATATAGGTATAATTACGCATACGCGATGTGGGATTATGTGGGCGGCTAGGTCTGGCGTGGTCCGATCGGCTAACAATTTTATGGCAAAAATTTGTCCATTCAGCCCTGTGTGCAGGGCCTTCTCGTAGACTCACCTTATGTTACTGTCAAGAGTGTTTTGAAATACTTAATTCCATTTGAAGCAAATACTTTGGTTCACTTTTTTGGTCCATAATTTGGTGTCAAATAGAACATCAAGATGTATGACCTCGATTTCTAGTCTTTATTGGTAACATTCTACTTAGCTTGTTATTTTTTCACGGCGTTATGATGTTTTATTGGACGTCACATTCAGTCCTCAATATGTAGGATAACAAGGTCGAAGGCGTACTCCCGACTCTGGCTAGGACTTTGTCTGCCAATACGCTTAACATCAGTGGGGCGTATTGTGTTCTCCAGTTGTAGTTATGGTGATAACTCTGCACCGTATTTAGCTGATTATAGTTGGTTCCCCTTCTGATTAGAGCTTTCATGACAACACAATGGGATGTGTTACTGACTTCAAATATGTCATTTAAGAAACACTTGGCACAGAAATTGACAGACGCCAAAGTCGCTATAAATAGCACCTGGAAGCATCTGCTTGGGAATAAGAAAGTCAACAACAGCACCAAATAAAAACTGTTTTTAGCCACATCTAGGGTAATTATGTGTTATGCGGCCCCAGTCTGGGGACTTAGCCGATTCGAGGATGTAGAGCGATTGCTTCGTTTCTACATTAAAAAGATCTTTTACCTGCCTCTAAACACCCCGAACTACGCCATATACATTGAAACGGGCCTACCTACACTGTTCCAATACACCCTACAGCTGCACTTCAACTATATAAGCAAAGCGATGCTGATGGACTCTTCAACAACTTTCGGTAGACCGATACCAGTTTTTCCATGAATGGAATATTATGGCAGGATCCCACAACATAAGTACATACTCAAATGACAGCAGAACTTGGGAAGCGTGGCAAACAGAACTATTACAGAAGATTGACACTGAAGAAAAAATGAGTTCGAGCTGCAGGCAAGGCAGAGTGATTCACGATTGATAAAAAGCGGAACGGAATTATTTTAGGGATGATGTGGATACATATGGGCATTTCTCAAATGTCGAATGCGACATTCGTACGCATTCAAAGTGAAGAAAAACATATGCCAAAACATTATTTGATTTTGACAAAAAGTGAAACGTATTGCTCTTGATTAGCGCTATAATTGGTGCTAAAGTTGATTTTGGGCAGCTGTTCGTTTTCAAGATAATTACAAAAAACCAATGCATTCGCATGCGACAAAAACAGATGTCGCTTTCAGGTCGAACAGTTCAAACACGGATTTCAGCGAAACCTGATGTTATATTTTAATGCGACTAATTTTAAAATATTATGCATTGATGTACCTTAAAAATGTTTTTTATTTGATTCAAAAATATTAAGTCGTTTATTTTTTATTTAATTTTTATCACTGTCGCACGCGACATGTCGCATGCGACAGTTTGTTCCATCATACTTTTTATGTTTCCTTTTTCCTTTTTATGTAATAAGACATGAATAAGATATTATAAATGATTTTTAATAATTTCAATATATTTATTTTCACAACAAAAATCATAAACTTAACAAATATCTTCAATAAAGAAATACAAAAATATGTTTATTCATCTTATATAAAAACGAAGAACAGAAAGTAACTTAATTAAGAATACTATTACTAATGTCGAATAAGGTTTTTTTTTAATGGACTATGCAGTCCTAGCTCCTGCTACCTGTTGGCCATCGCAACAAAATGAATGCAACTGGGATATACCTGGAATGCTTTTCACTTCCTTCCATTTTCCGTCCAACTTATAATTTAAAGATAAACTTTCAATTTTATCAGATGGCATAAAATACCTTTCAATTGCATTTATGTTGTTTTCTGCACATTGATAAAACGATTGTGCTTCGCGTAAAACAACATTTTTTGATTTGGTTATTTGCCACACTTTTCTTTTAATAACGGCTCCAACTCCATCAACGGCTCCCTTTCCTTGAGAACTACCAAAAAAATTCCATTTCATATGTAGACATCCAATTGTTACCTGGCGGTAGCTGAAATGCGCACTTTGTATTTCGTTTTGGTGTGTCAACCTATAGTTCTCGGAAGCTCGGAAGGCTTTAAGTTCATTTTAGATTGCTCAAAATATTTTTGCTAAGCTCTTTTTACAAAAAAAATGGGTTTTTAATGATGGTAACTTAGTTTCCATATCAATGACTAACTCAGATAAAGTTGAAGTTGTATTTGACAGGGCTATGTTTTTATCTATTTAACGATATTGTTGCTAGTTTACTTCATCTTCCATATTAGCCAAATATGCAAGAGGAATAAATTGATCTTTTAAATCTGTTAGGCACTTCTTACAATTACTTGTCATGTAATATTCATTCTGAATATCGCAGCAAATTTCTTTAAGAAATGTTTCAAAATACTTTTCGTGCAACTTTCCAAAAGACAGCCGAAATTTGCATGATACATGCAAAGGGCGCATTTTAAAAAAAGTTGATTTGGTAACCGCTTCGTTTGGAAATTCTTTTTTAAATAACTCATATGATTCGGACACCGTCATTAACAAAAAGCGCTTAGCTACTAATTTACCTTCAATTAGAATGGTGTCTTTCTTTCCCGAAGCTTGCACACCAACATAATCATTCTGATAAAAATTAATAATGGCATTAACTAGGCATTCGGACATTGTTCTGTTGGATTGCTTTACGATTTCCTTTTCTTCAAAATGCTTATATTTTTTGACCAGGACTTCAAGAACTTTTAGCCTTCTTTGCATGTCCTTTGGCATCGCTTTCTCCACTTTTTTAACCGCTTTCGCCAAGGTTTGTCTACATTCGTACGGCGCGTTTTGGCTTTGACGTGACAGTTCATTTTCTAAGAGTTTTTGGCGCCTCTCTTGTTGTCGTATGCGATTATATTTTCGTTTCTCTTCAATTATATCTTCTTTACCTTCAGCCAGCGCTCTCCAATTCTGTCAAGCATTCCGCATTCTTTTCCGGTTTTTTAATTTATAGTTTTGTAATTTTGTCTCATCATCCTTTAACCTTTCTCTCTACCGTTTGCAGTTCGATTTATTTTTCTTACCGCCGTTTTTACTCATCTACAATTAAAAATTTTATATTTTGTAGTTACATATACAAATAAAGATATTTGACAAAAAAATTTATTTTGAGTTTATCAATTTTTCACTTACGATGTCGCACGCTACCAACTTCAAAAAGGTACCAAGAGCGCAGCGCTGATTATTTTGAAGTTTTTTATTTAATTTGCAATAAAAATATCTGTTTGTAACTAAAATTTCATGCACATTGCACAAATATTTTTGACGCACTGATAACAAATGATCTTTTTCAATGTCGCACGCGACATCGAAATCTAAGGTTAAGCAAAGAAAAAATTTACCGTAATTGGCAATCGCATCGTTCCTTTTACATTTTTTTTATATTCCTTAAGTATAAACCGAGATTTGAAAGAGAAAATGTCAATGCATAATATCTCTCATTAAGAACAATAATCAAAAGAAAACCTGCAATAGAAATGTTCAAACCAGAACTGTTGCACTTGATCGACTTTGCATTTGAATATTTCAAAATGTGTTATGAATAAATGTAAAATTTTCATACATTAATTAAATTTGATAGATTTCCTATAAAAATATGTTAAAACGAGATACTTTTATAGTCTTTTAATTTTTTGGCTGCGGTTGACATTTCTGTAGAAATGCCCATATGCAATATGTGCTCAGACTAAATTATATGCCACACAGAACGACGGAAAGCCGATGCACCTTATGCAATATGGATGAAAGAGAAGATGTAGCACATTTCATATCGCGTTGTCCAATTCTAGGTGAGCACCGTGTACTGCACCTCGGCAAATGGACTCTAGAGAGAAGAGAAATGCTATAATTAATGAACGGGTCCAACACGCCCTCTCTAATCTCATATTTCAGGAAGGCCACCAAATATAAGCAGGAGTTTTTTAGGGGATTTTTAAACGAGAGTGTCAACTTTATTTGTAACGAATTTTGCAATGTTTATAGTTAATTAGTTAATATTCTGTAACCTCATTGTTAATTTTTGAATTATTGTTAATGTCAATCTATGTAGTTAATTTCCTATGAGGGGTCCTTTACGCACCATTGCCGGTGAACGAATTGATATCTCGGGACGACCGGGGAAGTCAAGTGTAGTAACGGGAAATGGAGTATTGTGGAACACTTAAGAAAAGTATGGGCTGACGGCTTAAATTGCCATGCCCAGAAGCATACCATTATTAATTTATATTAAAGTCACACCGAAAGTCACAATAGGATGTGTAGCCGAATACTTACAGCATGTGCAAGAAGATGCATAAAGCCACTTCCTTGACCAAGTGTCGGTTGAACCACCTGCTCTATAAGCGTGCTGTGTTTGTTGAATTTCTCCTTTAGCAGTGTATTTTGTATGCTTTTATCCTCTAGCTTTTCTAATTTTTTATAGTAAGAACTTTGTCAAACTGTTGGACTTTCATTCTCCATATCTCAAATCATAAAAATAATCACACTTATTCAGAGCCTTCATTCTGATTTTCAAACTCTCAGTACTAAAGACTCGATTGAAAGATAAACGGACTAAAAAGACATACTTTATTCTTGTAATAATTTACAGGAAATTAAAAAGTGTTTCCATTTCCCCCCAATTACTTTCTGCACAAAAAAAAAAACCTTCTCCAGTTGTTGTAGATTTTCATCTGCTTCTTCTGTTCTGGCTGCCACCTTTATTTTTTAGTTTTTTGACATCATCCTTTCCATTCCGGGACAATTGCAGAAATGTTCAATTGATTGCCAGCTGCCATCAACATAATGTCGTGGCGTCCATTGGCAGTTCGTCTTTCTTTTGTTTGGCCATCAGAGTCAGTAACTTGTCTAATGACTGCAATTTGATACGCTTATCAAAGATTCATGTGCACAATTGCCAATCACCAACAGCCACCTGGAGGCGCGGCGTATGTCTCCAGTCTGCGGTTACACATTTCGTTTCGTTTTATATGGCAATTGCACTTAACTGACAGTAAGTAGCTAGTTAAACTCAAACAAAACGCTTAACGCGCAATCCGAGCACAAAAAACACAACAAGAGGTGAAGAGGTTCTGGGCGGCCACTCAAGTACTTTGCCAGACAGAAAGCAAAATTAAATTTCTTGCTTAGAGCCAGACACTTAAAAGCCAAGTTTTTTTATATTTTTTTTTTTTGCTTGCAGCACGCGCCAATTTTTTGCTCTACCAATTAGCCTTGGCCATAAATTCAGGCAACATTTTGGAGCAGCAGCTGGAGCTGGAGCGGGAGCAGGAGTGGCTGGACTCCAGTTGGTTGGCCGCAATGGCAAATGAATTTCAGGTAAGAGCTTTCCTTTCTCTCTATCTATATTGAAACACTGTGGAGAGATAAGGGAAACACACAACATAAATCACGCGCACAGTTTTTGTTGTTGCTTAACTTTTGGCATTTTTAACTTTGCCCCGGATATCTGTCAGAGGCTCTTCGACTTTTGTGGTAGGCCAGGGTCCAGCGGGTGGGGTTGGGACATAAAGCTCATGAGCACGTGACCACTTGGTGGGCACGCTCCACTGGCACAGGATTACATTTACAGCCAACAGGCATGCCAGACCGTAGACAGGAAAATGGTTGAAAACAATCGGACCATAGTTCAAACAGGAAAGGGATTAGTAAATCGAAATGAAATGCAAAAAAACGAGTTTTCAGTGAAGAATCTTAAAGATACAAATATTATTGACTGCCTTCTACATCTGCCATCTAGCAAATCTTCATAGTAGTCCATCTAGTTGTCAATGCTGTGATAATCGGATGTCATTTGTTTCAACGAAGTCGTAAACAGTTTGATGAGCTCTTAGTATTCGTGTAACATTTGCTGCAACTGCTATACTATTTCTCTTTTTTAGTTGTATTAAAGATATCAAATCGACGATTTACTTTATGTTGAAAGTCTCCAAAAAAGTCTATTTGAAAATATTTGTGTTCTTGATCCAGCAAGATGTAAAATTTGCCCATTAATCTTTATAGTTGGAGGTAAATTGTGTAATTTTTGTCTTTTGTTGGTAGACTGTACAGTAGACTGGCCCTTAGGAATATATTTTGTTTTATTATTTCAACGCGTCGGTCAGAAATGGTTTCTCTTTGGGCCCAAATGAGACCATAAAAAATTTGGGGCCGATCGAATAATGTTTGATGGCCGCCCCATCGACCTAAAGATCCATAAAGTTAAATGTACAAGAAAAATGGCGGGTAAAATCGGGTTTTAGCTCATAGAATTTTATACACTTGTTTTGTCTTCCATATTCTGTTTAGTTTTAAAAAAAATATATCTAGACAGTAGGTTTGAAAAAAATATTGAAAAATTCAAGAACAAAAGAACGAATAAATTGATATAACTGAATTTTTTGGTTTTTATACTCTGTACCGAAGGTACATAGAGTATATTAAGTTTGAGCAAAAGTATGTAACAGGGAGAAGGAATCGTTTCCGACCCTATAAAGTATATATATTCTTGATCAGCATCAACAGCCGAGTCGATATAGCCATGTCCGTCTGTCCGTCCGTCCGTCCGTCCGTATGAACGAAGAGATCTCAGAGATGGTAAGAGATAGAGGTTTGAAATGTATGGGACATATATTTCTTATACTTGCAGGCAGATCAAGTTTATTTTCAATTTTTGCCACGCCCCCTCCCGCCCCCGCAATTTGGAAAAAACTTCATATCTCCTACAGTTTTGGAGATAGATCGTTCGTTCCTTCTAGAGATACCTTGTAAACAAAATGATAAAGTAGTGAATGATAAAGATCGGATGAACGATACTCAAGTTATGGGCAAAAAACGGCCAGTAAACAACCCCCACCCGCCCCACCCACCACTACAGCATTCTATTGAACGGCAATTTTAGTGAGAGAGAGAGAGAGAGAGAGAGAGAGTGAAACTTAGAGATGAGCCCCCCCCCCCCCCCACCAACAACCACAGCAACTTACCCTAACCGTTCAACACAGGCAATCTTAGTGCGAGAGAGAACGAGAGAGAGAGAGAGAGAAACTTAGAGAGCGCACCGCGTTGTGCGCGGGGTGTTAACTGGCCGTTTGACTCCTGAGCAAATGCGAGTGTAAGGGTACAGAGTATGTTATAGTCGGGCTTGACCGACTTTCTTTCTTGTTTATATATCGGAATGCTTTGAGATAAACTTTAATAAGCTAATCAAAGTATCGGTAGTCGATAAATAAAAAAAAATTAATCCTTTTTCAAACTTGATAAATTGAAAGTAGTTTGGTAAAGTTGCTGACCGGTTCAACGTGGCGAAACTAGCGCGAACCCCTGCTTCCTGCGCCTCCGGTCACAAAGTGATGCATCCGCAAATCTGCTGGATAACGTGAAGAGTCGGGCTCGGTACCCACCACCGTCAAAAAAACTCCACCAAAGACAACTGCGACAACAACTAAATAAAACAAAAACAAAAATCAAGTAGGGACTCTGCGACGCAGTGGATGGAGTGTTGAAAAATTAAGGTTAAAAACAGACTGTTGTTTTAGCACTTCTTCTTTAAAGTGTGGTTCACACCAGTGAACTGGACAAAACCAGCAGACGTTGCGATTCCTTGACTTTCCTAATCAATTTTAGCAATATTTCAAATTACTTCTCAGACACTCGTAACATAATTTATTTTTATAGTCGACAAACAAAGGCTGTCAACAAAAATATAAATACGTTACAAAAAATATTTTTTATGAGCTAAGGAAGCCTATCAAAGAAAATCTAATAAAATTATAAAATAAACTAATAATGACCCCGACCCTATTCGCAGCCGATTGTAGTCAGAGACGTTATTAGAGCTAACAAAAACTTTAATAACATAGAGATCGAGAAGAGAGAGAGAGTGAGAAAAAACCAAAACGTTATGTAGGAACAAAGGAAAAAATAAGATAATATAATAAATTAAAATAAAACAGAGATAGAAAGTGAGAAAACTATCTAAAAGTAAACTTTAAAAATAATGAATAAATAAAGATAAAGATAAAGATAAAGATAAAGATAAATAAAAATAAATAAAATAAATAATAAATGAATGAAAATAAAGCCTAAAACTAAATAACCGGAAAATCTCTGACCCGGTGGGGGAGGATTTTTTAGCTAGTCCGGTAAGCTATGCCCCTACTCACAGCTGGGAGTGGTCAGAGATTTCTCCGGAGATAATTATAGAGAGACGTTTTTAGAGAGAAGAGAGAGAGTTCTGTAGAGAGCAGGTGATTGAGATCATTGTAATTGGCATAATCAGTTGTGCATCTAGACAAGATAAAAGGAAAATAGTTTCTAGTTGGCCTAGAAGGAACGGAAAAGTTAAGGCGACCTAAAAGATCAGAAGAGTCTACATCACCGATAATTAGCTTATGCAGAAAAGAAACACCTAAGACTGTTCTACGGTTAGCTAACGATGGAAGGTCAATAAGCAAAAGTCTGCTGGAGTACTTTGGTAAACGAAGGTTAGGGTCCCAATTTAAGCCACGTAGAGCAAAAAGCAAGAATTGCTTTTGAACTGATTCAATTCGATCGATATACTTTTTATATTGCGGACACCACACGGACGAGCAGTTTTCAAGTACAGGACGGACTAGAAGCCTTCTGGTGTATGGATCATTAAATTCCTTCGACCAACCTTTAATGAATCCAAGTACACCTTTCGCCCTATTAACAATAGAGGAGATATGAGGATTGAAACTCAATTTTGGGTCAAAAAGAACTCCGAGATCAACGACTGTAGATATTCGTTCCAAGGGTTCATTGCCAATCGTATATGTAGCCAGCGAAGGTTTGCAACGATGGAAAGTCATAAATATGCACTTGGAGCAATTAAGGTGTAATTGATTAATCAAGCACCAAGACTGCAAGGAGTTTAAATCATCATGCGGTCTGATGGAATGCGTTGGGTCGTTGAAAGATAAAATAAGTTTTACATCATCGGCGTACATAAGTATCCGAGAGTAAGACAATATTGTGGGGAGATCATTAATAAAAAGAGTAAAAAACAAAAGGCCGAGGTGGCTGCCTTGTGGCACACCAGAAGTGACAAAGACAGGCTTTGAAGTATTAGAGCGAAGAAGAACTTTTTGAGTTCTATCTTTGAAATAGGACGAAATTCAAAGCAGAAAAGAGGAAGGAAATCCTAAACGATCAAGATTAAAGAGGAGAATATCGTGGTTCACAGAATCAAATGCTTTACTGAAGTCGGTGTAGATGACATCAGTTTGATTTTTTAAAAGGAATCTATCGTTAACCATTGAGGTAAATTCAAGCAAAATTGGTCGTAGTTGACCGACGCTTTGTAAATCCATGCTGGAAAGTTGATAAAATCGATTTACAATAGTGCTGTAAAGGATGACGTTAGAATCAGTTCAAATAATTTTGGAATAGCGGAAAACTTGGCTATATCCCTATAATTGGATATATAGGATTTTTCGCCCTTTTTATGAAGAGGAATGATATAAGATTCTTTCCAAAGATTCGGAAACACAGTAGATTCTAGCGATAGATTAAAAAGCTTAAGCAAAGGATTGCATAAAGAAATACAACACTCTTGTTGTCAGGCCCAGGGGAGTATGAGGATTTTAGTGATTTCAAATAAGAAAGCAAGGAGCTAAGTTAAAAGGTTTCTCTTTCAATCAATAAAGAAGGTGAATCCGCCATTAGTTTTACAGATGTGTCCTCGACTGCAAGAATATATGCAGTCGACATCGTCTATAAAGTAATCCAACAGTTCGTCCATTGCTAAATCAATCTAGGCTGGCGAACATTTATATGCAAAAGTTTACAACAATAAAACTTGCAGATTATTAATAGCAGAATACGCACGCACCTTCAATCATTTCAGCTTTACTATTCAATTCGCTTGCTTTCCATTCCAAAAGAATATCCCTAGCGCTTTTAGATGGCATTTCTATTAAAATGATTTTTTTTCTCAACAAATCTCAAAAACAGCAGTCCCGCTTGCTCAAATTTCGTGCACAGATGCTAGAGAGGCAAACTTGCCCAAGTGCCTATGTGCACAACAAAGTGACTACCCTATATGTGTACCCTTGGTACAGAGTATAAAAATAGTAGATGATTAAATAATTGTTCTCTATTCTCAGTTTGCGTTCTCTACATTGCTTTTGCGACACCAAGATTGGGCCACTTGAACCAAACAATTCTGAAAAGAGAATCCTTTATGCCCAACGTTGTCTGCCAGTCTTCTTTTGTCTCAAATACTTTGCATCAGAGTTTAGTAATTTCGCGAATTCTAAGTATGTGACTTGGCATAAACTCCTAACTAAAATACATAAATTACCGTATTTTCAATGCAAATGGAGCATGGCCTGCTTAGTGCTAGAAATTCCACTAAATAATTGTTTAATTACAAAACAAAAGCAGTCATAGTAGGCCATAATTTTTATCATTGTTTGACTAGGGAAACCCTCAAACATTTTTCATTCAGTCCACATTAGCTCTCGATATCGAGAGGTGGTCTGGTCCTTTTATTTAAATTCTTTTCTTCTTTTCTTTCTTGCTTCGCCGTTCCAGCACTAGTCCCACATTCATATCAGTGATTAAATAGTCAGTTAGTCCTTTAGTTTACATGAATTTCGTTGCATCTTCCTAGGAAAGTCAATACTGTGGGCCAGTTTTAATTTCTTATCCCGCTCCTCGTAGAGTCCCGTGGGATCCCAAACTTTTCGTCACCATTAATATGTAGGCTTATTAATAGATTGATCATATTGTACTTTGAAATTTCGCTTTCAATTTAGTGAGAGCATCAAAAGTATTCTCGCAGGTCTCCTTTATCCTCGTCGCCAATGTAAGAACCCGTATTTAGAGACAAACTACAATAATATATATTTTATATTTATGGTTTATAGCTGCTCGGTAGCCCAGAATGAACTGCTCTCTCTCCCACGTAGCCACATTCGAGCCAGAGAACTGCGAAACGTACCAAAAACGTATACGCATAGCTTCAAATGCGTCAATACTTCAATGCGTATCCAGTCGAAAATCGTATGCGTACTTCAATACGCATTTTTCAAAAAGTACGTATACGTATATTTCGTCATAGTGCGTATGCGTATTTCAACTACTCTGATAGATTGATCATTGTACTTCAAAAGTACGCACACTACGTTTTAATATTTGAGGCATACGCACACTACGCTTAATTAATAATAATAATTTAATAATAATAAACTTATTATTATTATTATTAATAAATAATTTAATAATAATAAACTTATTATTATTATTATTAATAATATTAAGTTTGTGCAAAAGTATGTAACAGGGAGAAGGAATCGTTTCCGACCCTATAAAGTATATATATTCTTGATCAGCATCAACAGCCGATTCGATATAGCCATGTCCGTCTGTCCTTCCGTCTGTCCGTCCGTCCGTCCGTCCGTCCGTCCGTATGATCGAAGAGATCTCAGAGATGGTAAGAGATAGAGGTTTGACATGTATGGGGCATATATTTCTTATACTTGCAGGCAGATCAAGTTGATTTTCAGTTTTTGCCAAGCCCCCTCCCGTTCCCGCAATTTGGAAAAAACGTGGGCATATAAATGTTCTCCTACAGTTTTGAAGATAGATCGTTCGTACCTTTAAGGTAAGAGATACCTTGAAAACAAAATTATTTATCGATTTGCTGAAGGAATGCTAAAGATCGGATGAACGATACTCAAGTTATGAGCAAAAAACGGAAAGTAAACACCACCCACCCCCCCCACCCAACACCACAGCATTCTATTGAACGGCAATCTTAGTGAGAGAGAGAGAGAGAGAGAGTGAAACTTAGAGATGAGCGCGTATAGCTCGTGAGCAAATGCGAGCTGCGATGTTAAGGGTACAGAGTATGTTACAGTCGGGCTTGACCGACTTTCTTTCTTGTTCCTTTTCATAAGAAGGGTCCAAAGTCAATTATATCGAACTACAGGTGTGTATCGAAACTATCGGATATTCCAAAGCTTCTTGAAAAGATCCTGACTTCCCAGCTACAACATTATTGTCGCTCGGTATCATCGAAATCTCAGCATGGTTTCATGAAGAATAGAGCGACTATATCTTCGAATTTATTGCAATTTACTACTCTGGTAAACAATGGATTTGTTCATAAGCAGCAAACTGATGTAGTTTATACTGATTTCAGCAAGTCTTTTGACTCCGTAAATCATGAACTTTTAGTACAAAAATTGAGTTTGCTCGGCTTTGATGGACTTTTTAGGCGCAATGTCAGCATCAAAACAAAAGCTTTTTTAGTTTGGCTCAACAAAGATATCCCCACAAAGAATTTTTCGACTTTGGAAAACTATTTTTTGATACAGATTTATATAGAAAACCCTGAAATAAGCTGGACCTTATTGAAATCTGAAAAAAAAATTGCGAGATTTTACTAATGAGCTTGTTCAAAACGCCGATATTCTTCCAAGCTATGATGAGACGCTCAGCGAATGTCAATTCGGTGCTTATCCATAGATTTTGTTTATTAATACCTTATTTTCTTCGAAAAAGTGCGATTCTAAAGAAGAAAAATAATGTAATTTTGTTATATTTTTTAAAACTTTTTCTAGATGTAAAAAAATTATTTTTTTCAAAAATTTTTGCATGTTTTTGTTTCGATTCTCTTTGATATTATCGTAAAGTACTATTTTAAACTTTAGAATAAACTATTCCAAAAAATTCTACGACTTTTTTTTTTGGCGAAGAATCCACTAAATTTTGAAGGACACTTGAGGATATCTCGTTTCAAAGGGAACTAGCCTCAGAAATTGTCTCTTCTTTAGATTTTTTCAAAGTTTTAAACGCACAATCAAACCACAATCCATTTCTATATATATACTAGCATAAAACCCGTCGCGCTTCTTCCCAACCATTATCCACCCAGTTCCCATGCACTTTCCGTCCACTTTCCATCCACTTCCCACCCACTCACCCCGCACATCCCACCCACTAACCACCAACATCCCACCCACTTCCCATCCACTTAAAACCCATATATATATACACTCAAAAAATTATTTTTCTATATTTAAGAAAATCGCCCTAAAGCTTAGAACAAAATTTCTGTATTTAAGATTGTTTTCTAAAATTTAGTTAAGTTAGCCTTATTACGAGTTTTTTAGAAGAGTGAATCTCTAATTGCGACTTGTTTTTTGAGTGTAATTTTATTTTCTCTTTCTAAAGCATCTTTGTTGCTCCTCTCTTATCTTCCACTATAAGTAAACAGATTGAAATTTCCCGAAAATTGACTGTAAATTCATTGTTTTAACCATAATCACATCATCCACACACACACACACACACACACACACAGAGAGCGAGAGGCTTCACACTTTGAGGCAAAAGCGAAAGTAATTTTATGAAGCCTTTCTGTCTGCTTTTAGGCGCTTTGTGCCACAATATGCATAGAAAGTTTCTAATTATCGCCGGGATTGGAAGGCGGGCAAAAGCATATTTGAATTTGAATATTTGGCAGTAGGGCCTTAGGAGAGGGAGAGGTAGGGTTAGGGGATTGCATTTTGCAGTGTCGTCCTCTCTGTGTCGAGTGGCCAAGAGACAGCTGCTTTCAATTTTTAGATTGTCGAAAAAAATGCAAATTTTATGCTAAACAACAAGAAGCAACAATGTCTGCTCCGTCTGAAGCTGCTGCTGCTGGTGTTGCCGGTGCCGTTGCCGGTGTTAGGGCTGTTAGTTTTTATTTTAAGCACTTTTCTTGGTTGTTTAATATTTCATATTGAGATAAGATAAAGCCAGAATCCCTGGTTGGCCTTAAACGGCTGAAGGTCTCGAGGCATTAAGCAATTTCACAAATTCTCAAGCCCCTCAAAAACCGCTGTTCATTAGTTAGCCAAACAATGGCTTAAGGTTCTGTGTGTGTGTGCAGCGGCTTTTGTTGTCTTCAATTCAATTCCACAAGAAAAAAAAAAACTGTACACCAGGGATTACTTTGCTTAATTCAACTGCAAATGAAAACTGTTTGTTCTGTAAATTCAATCTGTTGGCGTCTTGTTGACGTTGTCATTATGTCTTCAGCTCCCACACCTCTTGCGCTGCCCTCGACAAGTTCATCAAAGCGTAATCTGCACAAAATGGCGTCACTTCCTTAGCCATTGGGTTGGCCCCATGACAGCAAAGAAATGGCAGCACCAACTCGAAGGCTAACTATGCCGGGACTTTGCCGACTTTGGGGGGCTTCGCCTCCTAAGCGCCTCCATCTAATGGAGTCATAATTCTTCAGCTCGTTAGCAGCAAATACATGCAACGTAAATATATGCTTGCGCCGAAAAGTATGCCAGGCATTTTTCTTACGCTTTACATTTTTTTGTTGATACCCTCTCTCTAGGCTGTTTTTTTTTTGCATGGCAATTTGTAAAGGGATTTGCCCGAGCAGAGAGGCTGGTAGGATGAAGTTTCGAAAAGTTTGCTTAGAAAAAACTAGAACAAATAATTTAAGTACGAAAAAATTAGTCGTTTCTTGAATTTTCAAGAATTTCGCTCTTGGAATCGAGATAAATTCGTTCTAAACGTTCTCAATTGGGTTTTTTTTATAGGCAAGGGGAGTGAGGGCAACTTAACTTTGAGAGAATAGCGTTAGACTCGCTCTCGCAGAGAGAGAGAAAGAGAGCGCATGCGCAGTTTGTCGTTGTCCGATGCATACGAAAGTCAACTGCGTTTATTTATAAGTGTGTTTTCGTCACCTCGTTTAGCTCATGGATGATAGTCGAGTGGGGTAAGCTGCCCGTCGCTTGTGTGTGTTTCAGTCTTTCGAGGTACCGATAATAATGAACTCGTACAGCCACTAGTACCTGATAATATAGATTAGAGATGGGCGCGCATTGTGAACGTCGCGACGCGCCCATCTCTGATATAGATACATCGTACCTTAACCCACTGATAAATGACATCTGTGTTTGTAGTTTTAGTTTCGTGAGTGTCAGTCAGTGTTATGTCTTGGAATCAATTCTCAAAATAAAATCAAATCCAACAGGGCTAGATAACATTGACTTAAAATTTGTAAAAATCCTTCTCCCGCAAATCTTACTACATGTTACGCATATATTCAATACGGCTTTGACAACTTCTTGTTTTCCAATGGCTTGGAATATGGCTAAAGTCCTACCAATTCCGAAAGGAAATAACGAATACAGATCTATCTCTATACTGTCCTTCCTTTCCAAAGCGTTAGAGCAAATTATGGCATCCCAAATTAATGGTTTTATCGAAAAGAATTTTTTATTAAACGTTAGATAGTCCGGGTTTAGAAAAAGTCGAAGTTGCACTACATTAGTCACTAAAATTGCAGAGGACATACGTGACACACTTGACAGTGACCAAATTAATTTTTTTAATTCTTCTTGACTATAGCAAAGCATTTGACACAGTAAACCACGAAGTATTATGTAAATCTTACAAATTTTGCAAATACTGCAGTTTAATTAATGAAGTCGTACCGTAACGATAGAAGTCAAGCTGTTGTTACCCAATTGGAATCTTCGACTTTTCTCGATGTAAAATGGGGCGTTCCACAAGGCTCTGTTCTTGGACCATTATTGTTTAGTCTTTTTATCAGAGTTCGCAAAAATCGGTCCCCCGTTTGCCTTTGTCAGAAAACGCCAGCTTTCATGCGACCACATTGAAAGGAGGTACCGAAATACCCCTTAACTACGCTCTCTGCTATTGTGAGAGGAGAAAAACACATTTTTTTTTTATTTTTTTCCTCTTAGGGCTTGTTGGTACCGTTTGGCCTAATTCCCGAATTCAAAAGATCTTCTTCGTATGTATGCATCGGTGTGTAAGGCTCGGCTAACGATATGAATGTATGCGCTCTCTCGTTCTCTCTCGCAAAGACTCTCTCTCTCTGCTTATGTTAAACTCTGGTGCAACTCTTGAGTCTGCAACCTTTTCAAATAACATTTGGAGAGTTTGGTCTTTGAGAAGCACGCAATTTAAGACCAATTGACTGAGCCTTGGACCTGTTATTCGGTTGCTGCCAGACCGATCAGTGCTGTGTGGTCAACCACAGCCACTTAACAGTGAGCGCGATAACAGAACACATTTGGCTGCGGGAAGCCCGGGCCCCTTTTATATTTGGTTTTTCGGTCAGTGACGTGAGCAGAGCGAACTGAAAAAAGGGTTGATAGTTATTTACGAGCTATGCTTTTTATCAATGACTTTCCGTGTTTTGTCTAAAAGTGAAGTCCAAATGTTTGCCGATGATGTGCAAATGTATGTTAGGCGTCCGCTAGCCCAAATTTCTGAGTGTATTAGCATTTGTAATAGCGAACTAAGTATAGTTAGTGACTGAGCTAAGAAAAATGGACTAAAGATTAATCCTAAAAAATCAAAGTGCTTAGTTATGTATATATAAGAGAGTTATAAAACAGCCACATTGCAAAAGCCTGAAATTAATAGTACTTATATTGAATATGTGGAAAAGACTGCTAATTTAGGATTTACATTTAACAATACATTAACATGGGATGACCATATTAACCAAGCAGTTGGAAAAACATATGGAGTTTTAAGGCA
>JBAMBO010002732.1:0-40340 GCA_037044535.1 Lordiphosa magnipectinata | reverse complement strand
TTATATAAATTAAGATTTTAAAAGATTTTCGTCGAACATTCTTAGCTGAGATTTTTCCCAAACTCTACTTTGACCGATATATTCATCAGATTTTGACCAAACTCCCCAAAATTGTGTGGAAATTGATAATATTCATAGCTGGAAAGTATAAAGACTTAACCATTGAAAACAAAAAAGTTTTTCTCAATAGAGTTACTTTTTCGACCGATCGTTCCTTTGGCAGTTTTATACTATAGTTATCCGATTTGAATCAAACTTGGCAGAGATGTGTGTTATAATATTGATCAGTAACAAGTTTGGGAGCGATACCATTGAAAACACTACTAAGACTTTTTTTTCAGACCTGTCTTTTGAATGACAGCTATACTATATAGTTGGCCGATTTTCATTAAACCTGATGGAACTATGTGCAAGCATAGAAAACTTATAAATACGAGGTTTAGGAAAGTTTTTCTCACTAAAACTACTTTTTCGACCGATCGTGTCTATGGCAGCTATGTGCTACAGTCATCCGATCCGGACAGTTCCGACAAATGTGCAGCGTATTTGTACCAAAAGACTTCGTGCAAAGGACAATTTTAATATACCCTCTACAAGGGTATAAAAACAAACAGCAAACATCAATTTGAATAATTCTGCCCTTTTAACAACGAAACGAGTAATTTTCGTGATTGGGGTATTTTCCCAGCTTTAGCGTGCGGTCACACTGTACGTTGACCAACACTGGCAGGACGCCGAAGTGAGAGACTAGAAATTTTAGTTTTCTTTAAGAAATTGCACTTAATTCGAAATTTTAATAATCTGTGCAACTTCTATAAGATGAGTAAAGCAGAAACAGTAAAGCACTGAACTGAATGTGGGCTACACGTGCAAGAATTCGCTGCTTGATTCATTATCATCCTCCTCTTCATCTCTGTCATTTGAATCGTCATCATCTTCCTTATTGTTGTCATCATCATCATCGTCGCCGCCCTTATCCTCCTGCTGGTCATTCTTAGCCCAATTTAAGTCAAAGCTGTCATTGCCATCGTCCTCATCCCCGGAGTCAATTTCATGCAAGTACCCATACAGGGAAACTGGGGCGTCTCCAGTGGTGTGGAACACAACCTGAACGCCCTGGCTGAAATTCAGATCCAGCTGCAGCTTCTGTGAAAGTTGCCACAACATTTTCGGCGGTCGGATATAACTTAATCTCCTCTTCCTTGTCCGCGCGACAAAAAAGGGCATTGTGCCCAGAAAATGGAAGGAACGTAAGGTCATACTAATTGATTTCGCGAAATCAGTCGAATAATATTGTAATATTTATAATTATTATATTATAGCCGAACAAGATTAAGGCCTGGCTCCACTGCGCTCAGCTGAATGGACTGCCGGTGGCCTGGGAGGGCCGCGTGGATTATGTTCAAATCGCTCGCGAGTATGAGGTTATGATCATGGTGGATTCTGCCAGTGGTAGTAGGCTACACCTGGGACGTTCCCCCTCCTACACGAGTGTAATGCTCCAAGCCCATCACGATTTCGGCAACTTTACACGCCTGCTCAGCCAGGGCGGCGACCATGTTATGTTCTATGGTTTGCTTCACAACTCTCGCCTGCTGGCCAGCAACAATCCAGTGCACGTGCAGCTAAAGACCATCGAGGGCTCGGTCTGCAAGACACCCGATCTTGAGCATGTGGCAGCCGAATCTCCAATGGATCACGTACAGCCTGCAGGATCTGCAGCGGGGCATCAAGTATTTGCTGAATGCCCTGTTGAGTCCTCCAATTACCTTTAAATAGAGTTTACACAATAAAAGACGAAAAAAAAATCTGTTGGTCAAGTAATTTCTATTTTATTGGATTCGTATCGATTTCAATAATGGGTGACTCCTCGGCGGCATCAAGAGACTCTCCCAGCTGAAGAGCCGGCTCGTGCTGTAACCCATCCGTGGCCAGGTCCATGTGCTCGTCCAATGTCGCTGGCGTGCTGAACTTAAGATATGGACTAGCCGAGCAGCTGTAGCTAGCCTTCATCTTTACTGACGGAACATATGACGTTACTGTACATACTCGGCCTTGCTCCTGACTGATACTGGTACGCTGCCAAATCTTTGTGGTCCCTTTATTTTCTGCCTTGGGTAGAGACGGAATAGTTGGGGGAGGAAACTGGTCACAGTCGATATTTTGTATCTTTCTGATCGACTTGGAGGATTCCAAAACTCTTAAGTCGCTAATAATTTTGGTGCCCTTCGATTTGGGTCTGGGATGAGGTTTAGGATCAGCTTCAGAGTGCGGCGCATGAAGCTCGCATGGTTCTGTGCACATGAAACTATCAGTTGAGTTATTCAAAAGCTGCACTCCATCCAACAGTAGCTTTCTGTGCGTGAGATTGTCGATGCCCAACATGAGGAGATCGCTGATTATGATGAGTTTGCAGTTGACAATGCTGTCGTAGCCACGCTTTACGAAGCGTGATAGGTACTGCTCCATGGTAAGCAGCACCAGCCAATCACGTACAGCTTTCTGGCACATTCTGCCTTAGCAAATGCTCTACAAGTCTTATGCTTACTCAGTTGTTTAATAATTAAATAAATAGTTAGATTTTGTCTAAATTTGATAGCTTTCGCACCTGTTTAGCAGTGTGACCATATTTGAGAAAATACCAAAATTTCACATCAACAGCCTACTAGGAGCAATTGTGGCGGTACCAACGTACACTGGGACAGAATGAAAAACTGACCGGCAGAAGTTCAAAAAATAATCAGATTCTGGTTCCTGATAACTTTTTTTTCTACACTTGCAGAGGGTATATTAAAATTGTCCAGATGTTTGTAACGCATAGAAGGAAGCAACTGCGATCACATTAGGTAAATATATTCTTGAACAGCATGACGAGCTGAGTTGGTTTAGCCATGTCCGTCCGTCCGTTTGTTTCTAAGCTATCTTTGCCTTCAGTTTTGAAGCTATCTTGACCAAACTTTACACGAAGTCTTTTAGTACAAATACTCTGGACATTTGTCGGAACTGGCCGGATCGGATGACTATAGCGTGACTATAATGGGAGAAAAACTGTTTTGTTGTTAATGCAAACGTTCCCAAAACTTTTAGTTATAAGCAGGGCTGCAAATCCAAAAAAATGTTCGGAACCTCCGGTTTTCAGGTTCGAACCAAAATTTACCAACGGTTAAGGTTCGGAAATTTGAGATTCGAGGGCTTTTTGGGCTTTGGTTTTGGATCGAACCTTGGTTCGTTGCACGTTTTCCCCATTTTTCCAAAATTACAATACAATAAGTATACACCTGACGCATAAATACATTGTAAGACTGTAAGACGTAGATTATAATTTACGTGAGATTGGCGCTTTGCTGGATATGGACTTCCTTCATTGCAAGTTTATAAATCTTTAGTCCGATTGATTATGCTTTCTCGTATGCACTTTAATCTGACTTTCTCTCACAAAATTGAGCATCGATTGGTGTTTATTCGCCACACTTGGAACTTTTTTCACAATGATTTGATCAAAAATGCCTTTGTCTTCTTTTGAAGGTGCCGTATTAAATTTGCTGCCTGTCTGTCATATTTGGTTTGCATTCGTGACAATCTGATTTATCAGTGTTTACATTGTGTGTAACTTTCGTAAATAATAAATTTGTCGTCATTACTTCACACCTTCTCGGTCAAAACTTCTCAAACGAAATGAAATGCGCGTTTTTATTGTTCTGACTTGTGTGTTTTGTGTCTCTTTCTGTTTTGTTAGCTATTTTTCCCCCCCAATTCCGACTGTTAAAAATGCTAAAACTTAACAGAGATTAATTTCAAATAGCTAAACAATGTCAAATAAATCGCTAGAATTGCAGGCTCCGACAAAACTGAATAGATTACGACTTTCGAGCTTACAAAATAGCTATATCTGTTGGAAAAAATAGCTAAATTGCACTTCTGTTTGTATTCGGCTGACGAAGTGCATACTACATACAATAGCACGCTCTGATTCTTCACGTATTTAAATTGTTTTACATATGTTCATACATATATGTATGTATGTTAATGACCATTGGGAGTGCGAAAAGGAGAAAATAACAAATCGAAGACATTTTTTTTTTTAACCGAACCAAAAGGTTCAACTCCGGTTTGCAGCCCTGCTTATAAGTTTTCTATGCTTTTTCATAACTTCACCATCAGCCATACAAAAAATAGGTATAAAAAGTCTTAGTTTTACAAAAAAATTGTTGTTTTCAATGCAATCCTATGCTTGATATTTATAAATATTATATGCTTCCACATAATTCTGCTCAGTTTGAGCCAAGTCGGATTACTATATATTATATCTATCTATATATTATGCATAACGTAAGTTATTTTGCCTTTCATACTTTAGTAATTATATGATAACTATGCATACAAGCACATTGAAATAATAATGCCCGCGGCCTAAAGTGGACGGAGTCATAAGTGCTCAGTTTTTGGAGCTTGTGCTTGACATAGTTAAAGATGTTCAGGATTATATATCTGCACAGTTCTCCTAGAAAGTTAGAAGTCACAAATTATTCACAATTTTATTTTGCCCTCTTTCTTTGAAGAGCTGCCAAATTGCATAAGTCACTTCCCGTGACCATAAACAAATACATAAATAATTTAACTCACATTTTGAAACAACGATATCTGCCCACAAACTATTATTAAAAAGATTAAAAAGATAGAATTTACAATGTTATTCGGCATTTGTTGCTTTTGCATCTTTATTTAAATCTTTCGCCAATTGTCTATAAGCGAAAGCAAATCAAAATGAAATCTGGATCATTCCACCAACTGATTTGCTTTGGCTTTCACGAAATCAAATCAAAAGCAAATCAGTGTTCAGGAATACCGCTAATATTTTTGTAGATGGCTATTATTTTGTTGAGTTTGTTGAAGGCTATGGAAAAAAGTATTACTGATCGAGGAGATCCTTGTGGTATTCCGTTTTCTAGTGGGTCAGGGTTAGAGTAAGCGGTGTTACTTTGTACAATTATTTTTCATCTCCAATAGAAACCGCATACTCTAACTCAAGATAAAAAAATGATTTTACACGATTAATAAATAAAATTTATTAAAAATAAAAGTAGAATTGAAGACCATGTGTAATAATAATAATAGTCCAACCACGGTGTCTATACATATGAGCGGTTGCACTTGTAAATTAAAACCAAAAAAAACTGTTATGTTGATAATTGGAGTATTTTCTCAGCTTTAGCGTGCGGTCACACTGTACGTTAAACCACGTTGACGCAGAAGTGAGAGAAGACAGAAATTTTGGATTTCTTTAGGAAATTGAATTAAATTTGAAATTTTAATAATCTGTGCAACTTCCATGAGGTGAGTAAAGCAAAAACAGTTTTTGCCGCTCAGTGCCGCTCAGCTAGCTTTGAACTACAAGTGGGCTACACGTGCGAGAATTCGTCTTTGTATAGTGTAAGAGTTTGTGGCGGGAACAAATTCTTCTTCTTTTTTTGGCCCGATATTTGTATCAGAACCGCTTGACGGTCTTTGCCGCTGCTATTAATGCCCGCCAGTCGCTTCTGTTTCGTGCGAGCTGGCACCAGTGGTTCACACCAAGGGCAAAGTCCCAAAGTCTTTCTTTTTCCAATTGTACACCTTTTTACTGGAGCTAGTTCATCTATACGGGTAACATGTCCATTCCTGCCCCCATAGTCCTTATATAGTTTGTGATTCTTTCGTATGCGAAATGCATCGCCAACCCTTAAAGGTCCCTAAATCCACCGAAGGGTTTTCCGCTCGAAGACTACAATCGCCGCCTCATCTGCTGCTGACATTAGTCCATGCTTATACGAAGCAACCAACCGTCATCCTCGCGGTGACAAAATCACAAAAAAAATTATGTTACTAATCCGCTTATCAAATTGCTTTCCATTTCCAGGAAAGCAATGATTCATAGCCTTGGAAATGGCCTGGTACCGGAGGAGATATTGGCTGCCACTCGCTACAATGAGCAATTGGTGTTTCTCATCAAATTTAAGGATCATCCTAAGGCAATATTTATCTGGGGTAAAGAGGCCAACGAGGAGATACCCCAGATGGTCATTGGTTTCTATGAGAAGCATTTGATATTCATTAAGGAGGAAAAGGAGGACGGCGAGCACTAGAAAGCATCGCATTCAATTCAATTTTTACCGCCATTTTGTAACGATGATGTGTGTGAGCCATAAAGTCAGCTTGGTGTCCGTAAGCTTGTCAGAAAATTAAAAAAGGTTCTTCTTTTTCAAAATTTAAGATCGTCAAAAACTAATTAATTGCATAAACTGCGGATTAACGGCTTGCCAAGTGCCGTAAAATCTAAGGCCCATCAATTAGGCTGGCTATGTGAGAGTTATTTGTATAAGTAAGAACAATCAATCCACCCCCCATTGAGTTTAGAAATCGGCATTACAGGGGACAAACTTGTAGATGAAACAAGCAAAAAATCTAAAAAACTTGACTCAATTTTGTAAAAGAAATCTTACTGATATTATAAATGTGAAAGTTTGTATGTTTGCCCGTTCGTTACACAATCAGGCACAAATGGCTGAAAGGATTTGGATGAAACTTGGGACACAGATAGTTGATAACCTGGACGTGAACATAGGCTATATAACTTTTATTTAAATGGTCAAAAAAAACGCGAAATTTGCATAATTATTATAATAGTATTTATGAAAGCGCTTTCACGCACAAATGGCTGAAAGGATTCGGATCAAACTTGGCACACAGTTGTCCTATCAAACTTGGTGGAATTATGTGAATGCATAGAAAACTTATGAATACGAGGTTTGGGGGCGTTTGCGTTGATCACAAAAAAGTTTTTCTCACTAAAACTACTTTTTCGACCGATCGTTCCTATGGCAGCTACATGCTATAGTCATCCGATCCAGCCGGTTCCAACAAATGCGCAGCGTACTTGTACCAAAAGCCTTCGTGCAGAGTTTGGTTAAGATAGCTTTAAAACTGACTGAGGAGATAGCATAGAAGAATATATATACTTAATGTGGTCGGAGATGCTTCCTTCTATGCGTTACAAACATCTGCACAATTTTAATATACCCTCTGCAAGGCTATAAAAAAATGTTGACTTTGCAAACAGCTATCTACACCAAAAAGCAACAGAAAGTGGTTTGAGACCATGACCTACTCTTATATCATACTCAGGAGGTCCTCTCTAATATACAGACGATTATAAGATTTTGATATATTTTGTCTGTTGATCACACAGATACAAAATAATAGCAATAACAATATTTCCGGATTATGACTAGACTAACACTAGAGGTCAAAACATATTGGAACAATCATATCAAGCGCATTATGTTTTCTTTAGATTGTCGCGAAGCTGTTTGTAGTTTCTATGCTCGCCATTCCATACGCGTTGTCGCATAATATCCTGGGGCTTGCATGCCATGTAGGAATAGAAAGTTTTACGTGGAGGTCCACCGGGAAATATATAATTGCCCATGGCAAACCAGCAAACATTCATCTGGATGATGTAGAAATTGTTAAGCTTCTCATAATAGGCAGCTTTGACCTTGTCAGCCTGTGGGGGAGGTGGTTACGAATGAATTGATCAGCTGCTCCACACCGAGGAGTGCACTTACCATAGCCATGGCCTTGTTCACATAATTATAGTCTAGTTTTTTGCCCGTGTCCATGCCCATCATATCAGCCTTGGGTGCCTCGTTTTGCATCAGTGACACAATCTCAAAGATCATGCTAGCCTCTTTGAGGGCCTTGCTCATTTCCTTGTCTGTATACTTTTTGCCGTAGCGCCGTTTAATCCACTCCTTCAGGACCGGCAGCTTGTGGCCGTCGGGCAAGGTGGCCAGTACAAAGCGTTGATCCTTACGCAATTCTTTCATCCCATCCGCCAGCAGGCGATCCATTAGCTTGGCATCATCCGGATCAAAGTGTTCCAGGTCATACGTCAACACTGAGGGATCGAGTTCATGAACCGATTGCAAAGTTTCGGAACGGTCCACTTGGGCTAGCTTGTAGGCCAACCTACGCTTCCAAATCTGCTTGGCACAGCGCACAACGGCTTCAATGACATCGGCTTTGTAATCGACATGACTGCGTCGACTATGATTACTCGAGGTATCCATCGACTCGCTGGTGTCGCTTGCTTCAGTCTCTGGCTCTTCCTGGATCTGCTGCTCCAGGGCCTGAGATTCCAGTTCGGTTAAGAAACGGGTAGTGCCTTCTGCATAATCAGACGATGAGTTATCCAAAGCTTTCACAAAGGTTTTGGCTATGTACTTATTCATTTCATAGGGTTTCGGCTGACCAGATTGGAAGACCCGGTGGTACTTGAACTTGTAGGGCTTATAGTCGCCGGCGGCATGAAAAAAACTCTTCTTAGTCTGTCTCTTGACCAGGCGAACTTCACACTCTGGCTTACGTCGCGTAGTTTTGGGCTTGATTTTACCTCCTGCTACCACGAAGGAAGCGCGGAATTTCTTGCGTGTTTCGCACAGTTCGTTCACTAGACCCACTATGGGTTGGCAGTTTTCGAGTGCTTCATCCAAATCGGAATCCACGCAGGAACTGGCACAATCACCGCCACCTTTTTTCCGCTTTCCCTTGCCCTTCTTTCCCTTCTTCCCCTTCTTCTTCTGCTTCGCTGGCTTGTCCTGGATGCTGGGCATTTCGGGAACAATGACACTGACTATCTCCTCGATAGGCGGCGGTACTGGTGGATCTGGTTCTAGATTTTGAAAGTTCATTTTTTTTCTGAATGTGCCTACGATATTTTTGCCCGTGTACGTATCATGGGCAGCCGTATGTGCTAGATCCAGACAGGATCCTACCAGTGCTCTACCTTCCCGCTGTTGCGGTGGTGGCCAGGGTATGGGCACCAGTGCCTCCTTATGTGTTACACATTCTCCCTTGGAGAGTGTCTGCACTTTGGTGCGATCCGTACGCAAGGCCTTGCTGTGCTTCTCCATGCATTCAGCAATGTCATGCTCCAACTGGGCCAGTATACGATCTCTGCGGAACTTTGCTGCCGGCATACTTAGGTCTAGCATTTCCAGGCAACGATCTCTGGCCCTTACCGTTAACTCATCCTTGAGTAACTGCATTTGCTCCAGCTCATACTTGTGGTTTACACACAGATTCGAAGTGTTGTCAGGGTGATTTTTGGCTTTCAGCTGTGTCGCGGAGGCATGATCCTGAAAGTATTTGTCCACTGCCAAGCTCACAGTATTCTTGACCAGGCGATTCACGGGACTCAGCTTGTATTCGCTAAACCAAGGCTTTTCCGTGCGCTTGCCATAGTTGGGAGGACCATTCAAGGGCCAGAAAGGAAACTTGACCACCATAGCCTGCTGGCGACTGATGAGACTGACGGGCACATGCTTGGGACGCGGCAGACGTTCAAAGTAAGGGGACTTGGGTTTTGACTGCGGCGATAATTGCTTTGGCTTTTGAGCTTGCACCAGCTGTTTGGGATGTCTGACCTCTGTGAGCTCCTTTCGACCCAGCTGCGGTGCTGGCAATATGCGATCCAACTCCCTCAATGTGGGTAACAAATCAATTTTCGCTATGGCTATCATCAATAGCTTCTCATTCGTGCTGAAGACTTCATCAATGCGACAACTTTTGTAATACCCTTCGAGTAGAAAGAAGAGAAAAGCCAGATCATTGCCGCGACTCAGCTGTATCATGGTATGGACCTTCTTCTTGCTGATCAGCGGAAGCAACCCCAGAGCCGAAAGACATTTGGCCACACGAAAACTGGTGCCCTGCTCAAAGTCATCCCGCAAATCGTCAGCTAGTTCATAGATGTTCTTCTCTTGGATGATCGACACACCTATATACCATTTGGGCATATCCATTTTCTTGCAGAACTCATCTAGCTTCGCCTGATAGGAAGCCATTTTCTAAGTTACTATTTAACATACGCTAAATTTTCTGTTACGTTCAATTTAAAAATGATCTTTTTACACAATCTAGGGGAAACTGTATGTCAACAAAAAAAGTGTGAATTGCTAAGTTAGAAATGAGGTGTTGTTTTAGCCTGCTAAGCATCTTTAGAGCAGCTACCATTAGCAGGTATGCTATCACTAGAGCGCGAACCAAGAACTGCCAGCTGATCTCAGATGGAGAATTAGCTGAGCAGGACGCATGGGCAAACCGACTTTTACTTAACGCCACCACTGTGAGGACATCAATACTATTGGATGATTTTTTAACCGTTTGTTGGTCCAGCTCCGCTATTTTTGGACTTACGGGGTTCCCCGTGAGAATGGTGGGTAATATGAGTAAAACAAAACAAAATAATTTACAAATCGTAAAAAATTTCCAATAATTTCAAAGTAAAAATTTTTTTTAAAAATCAACTTTTAGGAAAACTACGAACATTTCATAATTTTGTTTGCAGTTTTCTGATTAAAAAATAAAATGGAATTTTGAAAAATACGATGGTCGGTGAACATTTTTTTCATAACGGTCACAAAAAAAAAATGATTTGTTTATTTTTGTAAAACATATTGTCGGATCTACGGCATGTTTTTAAGACCTTAATAGAACGATTAAGCAAATTAAAAAACAAAAAGACTAAGCTAACTTTGTCCGAGCCGAAGTTTTTAATAAACTTGCAAGTTCTTGTCTTCATCACGCTCCCGCTCTACTTGATATCCGCGAATAGCGGCCAGTCGACAGTTGCTCGTAACGGATGCGAGCTCTATCACGGGACGCCTGCCGTCGTTGCTCCTGGGACATTGGAGACACTCGTGCCATACAATATTGGTTTCAATAATTTAAGCACATAAATAAACAAACAAATAAGTTCCTTTCAATCTCGTAGCTCAAACTCGACTGCCACATAACAATATAAGGGCTTATATTCGTCACAATCAGACGTTGAGTCAGTTGCTTTGCAACTGTTTTTTGTAAGTAAAATATGAAATTTCGGGTCTGAGAATACTGCAGCCAATTCTGGTACTGAGCTCCTAGTAAAAAAATGTTTGTCGGGTCGCTTAGATAGTAATAAACAATGTGTCTATTACTATCAACAACCCCAAAAAACCCGAAACGAACTGGTTCTCAGGGGTTCGGTTCCGGAGCGGTTTGCAGCCTTGGTATTAAAACTTCGCCACAGACGAAGTTAGCTTTCCTTTCTCGTTTTTATTGACTATTGTTTTTGCGTACATCCGATTTTCAGCAAAAACAAAATAAACAATAAACGTTGTACGCTTACTTGGCTAGCTGGAACAGCAAGAAGAGCTTTTGATAGTTCCTACAATTCCGAAAACTTTGTCGACTTTTAATTTTTATATTTTTGATAACGTTTTAACTTCAGAAAAATTAATGCCATTAAAATGTTCTGTGAAGTTACAATGCTATTTGAATTGTCACATTTCTTTTCAAATAAATACATATTGTATTGTATCATTTTTGAGTTAATGGTACTGCTATATCGTGCACAATTTTCATATGGATATATTTTTATACTCTTTACCAAAGGTACACAGAGTATATTAAGTTTTTGCAAAAGTATGTAACAGGGAGAAGGAATCGTTTCCGACCCTATAAAGTATATATATTCTTGATCAGCATCAACAGCCGATTCGATATAGCCATGTCCGTCTGTCCGTCCGTCCGTATGAACGAAGAGATCTCAGAGATGGTAAGAGATAGAGGTTTGACATTTATGGGGCATATATTTCTTATACTTGCAGGCAGATCGAGTTTATTTTCAATTTTTGCCACGCCCCCTCCCGCCCCCGCAATTTGGAAAAAACGTCATAACTCCTACAGTTTTGAAGATAGATCGTTCGTGCCTTCTAGAGATACCTTGTACACAAAATCGATTTGCTGAAGCAATGATAAAGATCGGATGAACGATACTCTAGTTATGAGCAAAAAACGGCCAGTAAACACCCCCACCCCCCCACCTATCACCACAGCATTCTATTGAACGGCAATCTCAGTGAGAGAGAGAGAGAGAGAAACTTAGAGATGAGCGCTTATAACTCGTGAGCAAATGCGAGCTGCGACGTTAAGGGTACAGAGTATGTTATAGTCGGGCCTGACCGACTTTCTTGTTTACTCTGAGAATATGTCTTTATTTAATTTTACAGGTTAGTTTTGTATGAGCCGAAGTTGCCCTGCAGACGATATCGTTTTAAGATCGTTCGGCTTTCTGTTAAGACGTCATATTTTCGAACTGTATTGATTATAAACAAAAATATATATATTTTCCAAAGAGAGTACAAAATCGTTTTTATATTATGATAAACCCCGTTTATAAGTGGAGAACTTACCGCGTATTTGTGCATTTAAACCAGACCTGGCCAGCCATAGCTACCACGAGCCGAAGTCAGTCGTGCTTTTACGCAAACGCGAGTCGAACTCATGATTGTGTGTATCGGTGAACATTGAATTGGAAGTAAAACGGCTGTAGTCTGGAGAAAGCTCTCTTGCACACCAACACAAGCACACTTTTTTGTCCTCTCCATTTGGCCGGCACTGATTTAAACACCTTTGCTGGGTGTACAATGTGACTAAAGCGGAGTACACCAAGCATAACTGATTAAATGCACAAATACGCGGTAAGTTACTGAACTTGAACAGAAATTTCAAAGTCTTACATCTGGCTTGCTCAAGGTCTATGGTTGAGTATAAATCTATATAAACAACACAAAACTACGGATATTAATTACAACATTTTGGAATAGAAATAAATAATAAAAAAGATAAAAATCTTGAATACATATCTGCCAAAGTAGTTACCCAAATAATTATAGTGTGGGTCCGAGAAAATGCCTAGAAAGTTCCCCCAAAACTAAGTGCTCGTTTTGCAGTCTCAGAACCGAAACGG
The DNA here is from genome assembly GCA_037044535.1 of Lordiphosa magnipectinata. Lineage (NCBI taxonomy): Eukaryota > Metazoa > Arthropoda > Insecta > Diptera > Drosophilidae > Lordiphosa > Lordiphosa magnipectinata. The sequence continues at coordinate 27,511 of JBAMBO010002732.1, read as the reverse complement.
TACCGGTACAATGTTTAGGTTCTTTTCTGGCTTTTCGGTTCCAAGAATAACTGTTTTCGGGTACCGGTATACAAAAAATTCAAAATATGTGTTCCGGTTTCGGTTCTGGTTCTAAGTTTTAAGCGGTTCTTTTCGATATACGGTTCCGGTTCTGGTTCCCAACCAAATCACATGATCCTGGCGCCCAATGGACTGGTCCAAAACGTGAGATTAAGTGCTCAACAAACTAGCCTCTTAGTTGGAGCATGGTTTTATGTGCCGTGTGGCATGTGGTACCGTCTTGATGAAACCACACGTCAACCAAGTCGAATTCTTCCATTTTGAGCAAAAAAAAGTCATGACTATTTTCATTATTTTTGAAAAAGTACGGTCCAATTTAGTGTTGGGCTGTTCATGAGCGAGTGAACAGAATTGAGTTGTTCACATAACTGAGCAAGTGAACATGAATTGTTCAGTGTTGATCAGTGTGAGTTGTTCACTAAGAGTGGTTCTTGCTCAGTCTGTTGTTCAGAGTAATTGTTCAGTGTGAGTTGTTCAATTGATCTTGCTCAGTCAACTGTTCACTGCTATGTTCAGTTACTAGTTTATTGAATTGTTCTGTGTGACGTGATCAGTGTTGCACGATAACCGCGTAACTCCTTGGTGTATTATAATATTATAGTCGGGACCAAATGCGAGCGGCGGCCTGAACTGCTACAGAGTATATTAATGACGGGCTTGACCGACTTTCTCACTTGTTTTATTCAAAATCTTTGATTAAAAAGTGAGGTGGCTGACAAATAGTCAAAATGCCGCAGTGTGAACTGCAACAAATGATTACAATTAGTTCAAATGAGAGCTTATCGTCACCACGCCTTGGTGTTAGTTGACGACCTGAACAACTGAACAAATAAACAACTGAACAACTGAGTATGAGTGAGTTGACTCACTTTGAAAAAAATAACAAATAAACATGTTCAGTAAAATGAACAATCTTTTCCCAGCACTAGTTCAATGATGCATCCGACCCACAAACCGCACCACACAGTGCATTTTTCAGGGTGCATTGGCAACTCTTGAACTGCCTCTGGCTGCTCTTCACACCAAATTTCCCATTGAGCCAAAAATGAGCTTCGTCGTTGAAGACAATTTTTCACATTTCTCACAGAGCACGAATTTTGATAATAAAATTCAATGCTTTGAAAGCGCTTTTCGTTGGTTAGTCTATTCATGGTGAAATGGCGAACCGTACTGAGCATTTTTGACCACATGTTACGAATCTCGCAAGAGGTGTCAAAAAATGTACACTGAAAAACCAAGTAGTATAAAAATCACCCTTTACTTAAATGGCGTAAAAATGCTAAAATTCATCCCAAGTGTGGACGCCAACAATTCCAGAAAGGAGAAAATACAGCAAATCCATTTTTCCCGCTATATTTTGAAAACAAGAGCTGCTGGACATAATATATCGAAAAGATCTGCACCAAAAATACTGTTGGATAGTGTTATCTGTCGAAGTCAAAAATGATTCTGGAGCAATTCAAATGTTTGAATTCAGACTTTTAAACCGCTAGCCTGGCCATTTCGCCCATAGAGCATTGAGGCTATTAGCTCGCACAACAAATGAGTTGGAATAAACCACATGGCTGCAGAGGTCTTCCAATCCTTGCGTCACGCTAAAAGATTTTGTAGGTAGCTCCAAGTCCCACTATCGGAAGTCTGGCAACAACCTGTTTTTCTTCACCTCTATCTTTAGCTTGTTGTTATTTGACAAATGGTTTTGCTAATTTCAGTTGGTGGTTGCACTTCCATACGGAATGATTTAGCACTCTTGACAGTGCGGGAGGTGGGCTGGTCCAAGTCTTTGTATTTAAAACATGTCCTAGACTTAAATTTCATTTGAAAACTTCATTTGTTTGTTGGGTTCCCGAAAAAATTCTCCAAGCTTAATTGTTAAATGTTCACTTGAACTTCGCTTAAAAATATTGTGTGTATCGTAACGTATTGTCCAAATGGACACCGGTAAGCGATTGTCGACGGCGAGTAGAAGATCAAGTGGATCTCCAAATTCAGGGAGCAAAAGATCAAGTGAGGCAACAAATGCAGGAAGTAGAAGAACGAGTGAGTCAGTTAAAAGACCAAGTGAGCCCACTAATCCTGAATTGCCCGTTAAGAGATGTGCCAATCCAAACTGTAGACCTGGACAATGGCATGCCACCCCATTGAACAATTGCATGCAGGACCCGCATCCTGGCATAGGCGTCTATTGTCTAAATTATAAAACTGGACAACAAATGGAATCTGCATTACCGCCATGCCGCAGGCCACCAACAGAACCGAAAAAAACTGTATGCTGCCGCAAGGTTTGCTATAGGATAGAGAAAACTCCAAATCAATGCGACTGCATAGAGGAAAGCTCCGAGGATGAAGATGAGGCAATAGCAATGACTACAGACGGCTTTACACAGACTGAGATAACCATGGAGGATAAATCCGTACAAATGTCCCCCGACGATATTGATCCCCAGCTACGGGGAGTTAATATCAAAGAAACGACGGTAGAGGAAAAGGAAATCATTCATCGCTCGGGCCAAAGGGAATACGAAACTTCACTAAAGCAAAATCTGACAACATTCCCTGATGATGGAACTGATGCTACGACCGAATATCATGAAATTAAGAATGTCAAATCCGTTGATCATGATATTCAAACGATTAATCAAGGATCTAGGAAATTTACGGGTGAGAAAGATGCGGAATTACTCAAGTCGGGACTTTCGAGACTGGGAAAAAGTCAAGCGGAAGAACCATCAGAAATGGAAAATCAGATTAAAATCAATTCAATACCTTCGACTGCTGATATGGAGGGGGAAGTTTTCATAAATGAAATCAAGGAAGAAGATGAGAAAGATGAGGAGGAAGGGAATGAAGATCCGCCTGGTTTAAAGGATTCAGAGAGTGCCTACTATACCCCCCCAGAGGAACTTAAGACTTCCCCGCCTGGTTTAAAGCATTCAAAGACAGTTTACTATTCCCCCCCAGAGGAACTTAGTCCTTCCCCAACTGAGGCAACCGTAGAAGAAAGGAGAACATCAGCATCCAGAACATCTCGTCCAACACAGGAACGGAAGACAACACCACCTGAAGGCAGCTCACCGCCCAAGCGAAGAGTCAGCCGGGATGAAAACATAGCCCAACAAGAACAAGATGAACCCGGTCCAAATGTTGCGTCCACACCACCTGAAGGCAGCTCACCGCCTAAGCGAAGAGTCAGCCGGGACAAAAGCAAAGCCCAAGAAGAACAAGAAGAACAAGAAGAACCCGGTCTAAATGTTGCGTCCACACCAGCTGAAGGCAGCTCACCGTCTAATCGAAGAGTCAGCCGGGATAAAAGCAAAGCCCAACAAGAACAAGAAGAACCCGGTCCAAATGTTGCGTCCACACCACCTGAAGGCAGCTCACCGCCTAAGCGAAGAGTCAGCCGGGACAAAAGCAAAGCCCAAGAAGAACAAGAAGAACCCGGTCTAAATGTTGCGTCCACACCAGCTGAAGGCAGCTCACCGTCTAAGCGAAGAGTCAGCCGGGATAAAAGCAAAGCCCAACAAGAACAAGAAGAACCCGGTCTAAATGTTGCGTCCACACCACCTCAGCGAAATGATCGAAACGGCAAGAAAATCAGCGATATCGAAAATTCTAGTCCCCTGGGCAAGCGCAGCCCAAAGTCTAGTCCAACCTTTAAGCCCACTAGTAAAGCTATTACATCGGAGGGGTCTTTCATACATGTGTCATCTTTGCAGGCCATACAGCCAGGTGGAGATCCAGATGTAGCTGAGACAGATGTAGAAGAACCATCAGATTCAAATTTACGGGTAGATCCTTATGCTGGTTTGGCTGCAGATGACTCTTTGAATGAATTTGAAGAGGATGATGGGGATGGAAATGTGTATGAAGATGCTGAAGATAATGCCTCCACGATGCACGTGCGCACACATTATACGCGCGAAACCGAGGCCACCGTTGACGAAGGTGGCGAAAAGAAGGTGGTGAAAAAGGTAATCGAATTAATTGGTGACGAGCAAAAAGTGAAACGATATGATCGAGAGTCCGAACCTGAACCCGAGCCCGAGCCCGAAACTCCGAAGAATCGGCCACGAAAAACACGTAACCCAAATTTACCCCGACGAGACTGTAAAAACAAATATCCCACCCTTGATGGACCTCAGACTCGGAATAGGTCATGTTGCTGCTACCGGGGACCTATCTGTGCCTATCCCTGCGGTCCCTATGCCTGCCATTGTTCCTGTTATCCCATTCCCTTTTGCTGTTGCTGCAGAGGTCGTGATCCGGTCTGTGGATGTGGCGGTAAATGCACTTATCCATATTGATCCTAACCTCCCATAAAATAATAAACTTACCCTTTCCCCCCTCCTCGAAACATGGTGGGGCCCAACAAATGGTCTTTGGATTTAATTTCATTCTGTCGTTAATGATGCAGGCTAATAGCTTCAGTCCAAATGCACTTGCCCAAATTAAATGCGCATTCTCAGTGAATTGCTGGGAACCACAGTTTACAGTCCTGGATTTCGGACTGTGCTTAGTTCTTGGCATGGGCCATAAAGATTAGTAAGTAAAATTTGGATTTCATTGTTTGTCCGTATTTGTGCAAACAATTGAATACCATTTCGGGACGAGAGGGAGCGGAGGCAGGCAAACTAAATTAGAGATGCCTTCGACAACGAATGTGTAATCATTCAGAGTTCCATTTTAATTGGTAATACGATTATTCTGAGAAATTGTGAATATTTGGTTCAAGTGCGTTCAAAATTGCTCAAACAAGAAAGCTGTGTTAAAAAAGGATTCGTTTTGGGTACAAAGGTAAAGGTGGGTAATAGAGGTAAATGACAAACTGTTGGAGTACATTTTAATTGAGCATCTCAATCGTGCGATTTTGTATACCCTTGCAAAGGGTATTATAATTTTGACCAGAAGTTTGCAACGCATAGAAATATTCATTTCCAACCATAGAAACTAAATATATTCTTGATCAGTGTGACGAGCTGAGTCGTTTGAGTTAGTCCGTCTGTCTGTTTGTTTCTACGCAAACTAGTCTCTCAGTTTTAAAGCTATCGAGCTGAAACTTTGCAGTCTTTTTTTTTTTACTGCACGCTGCTAAACTGTCGGAACCTACCGGATCGGATGACTATATCTTATAGCTCCCATAGGAACCATCTGTCAAAAATGGGTCTTAGTGAGTAAAACTTTTTTGTTTTCAATGGTAGCTTTGTGATATTTTCCAGTTATGAATATTATCGGTTTCATATTACAAACTGACAAGCAAATGGTCGAAGTAGTGGCGCCATCTATTAGTGAGTTTGGGAAACAACTCAGCTAAGAATGTTCGACGAAAATCATATAATTCCTTAATTTATATGAATTATACAAGCTGCAAGGGTATATAAACTTCGGTCGAGCCGAAGTTAGCTTTCCTCAATTTTTTATTAAATCCCCCTAGATTGGCAAAATCTTACACTGTGCATCGGTCGGAAAAAGGGTCTTAGTGACAAAAACTTTTTATACCCTTGTAGAGGTTATATTAAAATTTTCCAGATTTTTGTAACGCATTGAAGGAAGCATGACGAGCTGAGTTGAAATAGCCATGTCCGTCTGTGCGTCCGTCTGTTTCTATGCTATCTTTTCGGTCAGTTTGAAAGTTATCTTAACCAAACTTTGCACGAAGCCTTTTGTTTCAAATACGCTGCACATTTGTCGGAACCGGCCGGATAGGAACGATCGGTCGAAAAAGGTAGTTATAAGTAAATCCTATAGCAGCCATACAAAAGTTAGGTCTGAAAAAAGTCTTAGTAGGGAAAACTTTTTGTTTTCAATGCTTTCGCTCCCAAACTTGTTACTAATCATTATTATATGCTACCACACAATTCTGCCAAGTATGATCCAAATCGACTATCAGTCGAAAAAGTAGTTCTAGTGAGAAAAACTTTTTTGTTTTTAATAATAGCGTCTCTGTACCTTCCAGTTGTGGGTATTATCAGTTTCCACGCAATTTTGGGGAGTTTGAACAAAATCGGATGAATATATCGTATAGCTGCCATATAAGAAACTGTTTAGTAATGCTCAAAGTAGTGCCGCAATCTATTGCTAAGTTTGGGAAAAATCTCAGATAGGAATGTTCGACGAAAATTATTCAAAACCTTAATTTAATAAATTATACAAACTGCAAGGGTATATAAACTTCGGTCGAGCCGAAGTAAGCTTTCCTCTATTTTTGTACCCTTGCAAAGGGTATTATAATTTTGCCCAGAAGTTTGCAAGGCATGGAAATATTCATTTCCGACCCCATAAACTATATATATTCTTGATCAGGGCGATGAACTGAGTCGATTGAGCTTTGTCCGTCCGTCTGTCTGTCTGTCTGTCCGTCTGTATGTCTGTCCGTCTGTCTGTCTGTCTGTCCGTCTGTTTCTACGCAAACTAGTCTCTCAGTTTTAAACAATCGAGCTGAAATTTTGCAGAGAGTCTTCTTTTTACTGCACGCTGCTAATATGTCGGAACGGGCCGGATCGGATGACTATATCTTATAGCTGCCATAGGACCGATCGGTCGGAAAATGGGTCCTAGTGGATCAAATTAATTAAATTTTTCCAATATCAGAATTGATTGGATTTTGATTTAATTCACTTCCAAAAAAATCGAATTGAATTGATTTTGTTTCAATTCAAGTGAATTAGAAAATTTGTATGTTCATTCATTTGATTTAAATCAAAAAAATTGAAAATTTCAGCGAAATGAAACATTTGTGGAAAGGTGTTGTCCGGAACGATAAGCGCTACTTCAAATTTTTTCGCCATTTACGAACGCAACATAATGACAAATGCATGGAGTACGAGGCTATAAGACAGAAAGCGAAATTAATTAAACATACCCAATTTGATCAACTTTGCGCATATTGCAAATAATATGCTGCCCATATCTATTGTGGAATCAACTTTGTTTAAAAAGTTGATCAACTTTGCAAATCCCAGTTTAAAAATAGTGATAACAAATTTTAAGCATATTATTGTAACTGGTGATTATTTTTGCACGACAGCCGATGTATGGTCGACAAAGCACCGTAGCTTTTTTGCTAAGCTGCAGACTACCTTGCGCCACAAATATGTAAGAAGTACGGCTAATAACTTAGCTAGTTTTCGAATTTGGACAAATCCGTTGAAACTGCCATTGTAGCTTCCGTTCTTTGTCTACAAATAAAATGTATGTGGGTTAAGGCTTTAAATCCAAGTTTCGATACTGGAACTGAAGCTGCGATTCTTAAAATAACAAAGAACACTGTCCTACAAATGTCTCTCGAATGCAACACAGCAATGAGCAGTGAGGATTCTAATATTGCGGAATACTTCGATTTTTCATTTGCTGGTAAATATCTAATCATGGAGCGCAATTATTTATATTAAAGGTTTTTATATTTTTAGATACTTCTGAGGAAACATTGAGTGCCCGCATATCGCCAGCCGAATCAGAATTTTTGGCATATTTGTCCGACTCGGCAAAATCGTTAGATATGCTGAACAAGTATCCACAATTTAAGAGGACTTTTTAAAATTTAATACACCACTGCCATCGTCAGCTGCAGTAGAGGGGTTGTTTTCCTACGCTTCAATTTTGAACGTATCTAAACGTGGATGTCTGGGAGACGAGAATTTTGAAAAGTTTCTGATATTGAAAGTTAACGGCTTATAAAAACAAATATAGCTAACTAAAACTAGTATTGTGTTAAATAAAATGATAGTACTCTATGGGGTATAGTTTGCTTCCTTCTGTCTGTTACATCCATTTGCCCGAAATTAATAAACACTTTTTACTCTGCGAGTAAAGTTTATAAAATCTTCTCATAATAAAAACAAAACATGCTTTTTAAGTTAAATCAATTCTGTTTTAAATCAAATGAATGAACATACAAATTTTCTAAGTCACTTGAATTGAAACAAAATCAATTCAATTCTTTTTTTTTGTAAGTGAATTAAATCAAGATCAATTCAATTCTGATTTTGGAAAAATTGAATTAATTCAAAATTCAAAATATGTCAATTCGATGCCTGAATGATTCTCAGGAATGATTCAAAATTGAATCATTCGTTTACAGCCCTGCCAAAAAGTAAGAAATTTACTATGAAATAACAATCCCAGATTTACCTTTAATGTGAGTAGCTCACATATTTTGGTAACTTATTTCTTTGTCCTCCGCCGCAGTCTGTTAGCATAGTCAACAAGTTTTACAGCGCTTAAAAAAAGTTACACTGTAAACTTACCTTCCACAATGAAGAGCATCCACATTCTCTTTCGCTCTGAGCGCGCTCTCTCTCTCTCTTTACCGCCCACTATTTTCTGCTGCTCACACTCTCTGTTAACTTACCTACCATAAGTGACTGCTGTTAACTCTTTAGTGGGTGGCGGTAGGCCCTCCCAAGCCCCGCATTAAACTTATGTCTTACAAAAACCACCTTTCAGTTTGGAGCAAGCCTTTGGTTAAGTTGGACAGCAGAAGAAAAAACAGGAGGAATGTGGGGCTGCTTATCGTGTGGCAATTTTACTTACACTGACCCATTTCTCCCCTCGCCTGACCTTTGACACGCATTTAAATGCCTCGTTAATTAAAGTGCCGACAATGCGATAAAGCGCGTGCAGCAGCAGTCCCCAATTAAAACTGACTTACAGTCTGTTCCTCTGGAGCGACATCCTCCAATTGGAAATTATGCATGCAGAGGCAACTGAGAACATCACAGACAATTAGAGTAGAGAGAACTCTGAACTGAGACTGGGGTTAAGTGGTGGGAAGCCAAGTGAAAGAAATCGAATCGAAACGTTAACAAAAAATGTAGAAAGAAAAAAAGATATTTTTATCTGCCTGCATCTGTGGGCATCTTTCAAGCTCCATCGACCATCAGACATGATATTCCTTTTAATATTGAAGGCAGAAGGCCAAAAGTAAGGCGAAAAACCAGTTCGAAGATGATGATGATGATGCAAGGCAATTTTTCTGATTATGCAAAGGGGAATTGGGTTAACAAAACCATGAAAATAAGGAATCATTTAACTTATATGACTTTTCATTCACAAAAACTGTTCTAAATCAATCATTAATTCTTACATACTCTACAAAATACCTTTAAATCTACATTTGACTTTGAGAAATTTAAATTGACCTTAAACAAGCTCTAAATTAAAAGTATAGTAGAGTCCAATAACCAAATTTCGAGCTTTTTCATTGCTATTTACTCCACTCTGAATCCGGGCGTTTAAGGAATGTATAATTTGCAATTCCAGTGTTTAAATTGCTTCTGTCGAATTTGCAACAGTTAAAAAATTTTGACTTTTTACAGCTTCGACTTTTTTCAATTTTTCAATATGATCTCTTGCATTTGCTTTTGGTGAAAGCCGAAGTCGCAGCCAAATAAAAAGCAAAAAACGATTATTGAGAAAAAAAAAGCAGCAGCAGACGTCGCTTTATGATTTTGATTTTGGTTTTGTTGATGATTTAGTTCAGTGCCGTAAGTCGAAGCAGCAGCAAGTGTGTCGACGGCAGCAGTGTCGCCACGATATTTTCTTGGAATTTACCAGCCCACCAAAATTTAAGCCAACGCTACAACAATATTTGTTTTTTTTTTCAACCTAGCCTAGCCGACTAACGGTAAATATTTCATTGTGTGTGTTGAGAGCGGCCAAAAGCAAAATGCAAAAGCAGAAAAGAGATGTGAGTGACTTCTGTCGCGCTGGCACTACCGCCGACTTCTGAAAGCGAACACGTGCTGCAGCTTCGACTTACGCCACTGAACGAAAGCAAAATGAAAATCAGAAATGATGAAGCGACGACTGAATACATTTTACAAGGGTATAAAAATATGTTTCGGCGGGACGAAGAGGAAAAAACAGCTGTATTTTTTGACAAAAAATCTGGAAAAAAACGCATAGATTTTCTTATTATTTATGCAATTATATATTTAAAATATATTTAATACATCATCAGAGTGATGAAGTTCCTCGTCCTCATCCTGGTCGTAGGCCTCAGATGTGCCTGTTAGCTTAAGGTAACTAGGAAGGACCTTATAATCGACGCAGCATGTCGCATGCCGGCGTAACCCGTATCTGTAACTACACATTATGGAGGTGTCACGGAAATCTCTTCAGACCAAATTCCAACCCAAAACCAATTCTCGGTGTCCCAGAAATCTCTTTCGATTGGTTTCAAATCTCTCGTGTTTTGTTAGGAGACTTAGCAAAATTTACCACCCAAACAATTTTGATAAGCATAATTAGTTTTGGAAATGTAAGCAACATTAATTTTCTGGATACGTTGCATCAAATGAATAAATTATTTAATTATTTTAAACTATGGAACTAATTCTGTTCTAACTAGATTTTCAAATAAGAAAATTAAATCTCCTGAAGTTCTGGGACACCGACGGATTTCTCGAGCGATTTGCATACCAACCGAGGACAAAATCTATATTATTATATTTTTAATTTAATTTCATAATTTCAGTTTCACTAATGGGTGCATGTAATAACGCCCGCGGACATAAAGCCCGCGGGCGTTATGTCACTCTTAAATGTGACATTACGCCCGCGGGCTTTATGTCACTTTTGAAAGTGTCATAACAGCCGCGGACGTTATGTCACTTTCCACAGTGACATAACGCAAACATTTTCAAAAGTATTTTGCAAAGACAGCGAGAAACTACATCTGGAAATATTACTTAAAGTATCGTTAATTATGTTATCTCTTGAATGAAAGTTCCGTTCATTATGTCTTATCTTTTCTGCATCTTACCCATAATGATATTCTTATTAGTGTATCATTGATGTTTGAGCAGCGTGGCCGCGAAATGGATTTAGTTTACGAGAATAGATTTGTTGTTGGATTTCGAAAAAATTCGAAACTGTTATTACTTTCAACACAGCAACAATTGTTTAAAATTAAGGATTCAACCCAAAATAGTTCGCGGTTTGTTTGCTACATTAACGAGAGCGTAAGTTAAAGTCGGCTCTAACCGACTTCGATATACCCGTTACTCATGGAAACAAATGTTTAATAGCCTTCCTGTATGCCTGAGGTGGGTCAGCCGAAAAGTATGCAACATTTTTTAACTCGGCTATTTATTATCCGCACAACACAGTGCGCTCTCTAAGTCTCTCTCTCTCTCTCTCTCTCTCTCTCTCTCTCTCTCTCTCTCTCTCTCTCTCTCACTAAGATTGCTGCTGAACGCATTGCTTAGGTTATGGGTGGGGTGGGTGGTGGGTGTTAACTGTCCGTTTTTTGCTCATAACTTGAGTATCGTTCATCCGATCTTTATCATTCCTTCAGCAAATCGATAAATAATTTTGAGTACTAGATATCTCTAGAAAGTACGAACCATCTATCATCAAAACTGTAGGAGATATGACGTTTTTTCCAAATTGCGGGGGCGTGAGGGGGCGTGGCAAAAATTGAAAATAAACTTGATCTGCGTGCAGACAATAGGAGTCTACATTTCAAATTTGGTTGCTCTAGCTCTTCTAGTCTCTGAGATCTAGGTGTTCATACAGACGGACGGACAGACGGACAGACGGACATGGCTATATCGAATCGGCTGTTGATGCTGATTAAGAATATATATACTTTATATGGTCGGAAATGATTCCTTCTGGCTGTTACATACATTTGCACGACTTTAGTATACCCTTTTACTCTACGAGTAACGGGTATAAAAATTGTGGTGTTACCCGTACTCCAAAAATTCTGAAAAAATATATGTGTATGTGAACAATTTAGAATGCGCCGCAGCCAAAAAAAAATTAAAAAAGAAGTACAGACAATAATTTAAAAAAAAAATCGCGCGATTAAACAAGTAGTACAATTTCTTTTACAAACAATTTCTTAAACTATTTTTTCAAATCACATCCCATACACTCCCGGTTCACTCCCACAACATAAGAACAGCTATTCTTAAAATATTTCAATTAATAAAATATGACGAGTTTCGTTAATACATGTGCATAAAATATTTACTCAGAATTTTACATTTCTTTTCGTGCGTAAAGTGCTATAGTGCCAGAAAAAAGTGACATAGTGCCCGCGGGCGTTATGACACTTTCAAAAGTATCATAAAGCCTGCGGGCGTTATGTCACTTTTAAGAGCGACATAGCGCCCTCGGGCGTATTGTCCGCGGGCGTTATTACATGCACCCTCACTAATATCCAAAGTCTTTGATTACCTCCAGAGTCCTTGGAAGCGAAGTAAAGTAGTCTTTACTCCAAAACTTTAGTTTCATCGTCGTTCTTCCATTTTACTAAATGTATATCATTACATTGAACCAGGGCTGCAAACAAAAAAAAAATGTTTGGAACCTCCGGTATGCGGGTTCGTAACAAAATTTACCAACGGTTAAGGTTCGAAAATTTGGGGTTCGAGGTTTTTCGGCTTTGGTTTTGGTTCGAACCTTGGTTTGTTCCACGTTTTACCCAAAATATATAAAATTACTATACAATAGGTAAACACCTGACGCATAAATACATTGTTAGACTGTAAGACGTCGACTATAATTGACGTGAGATTGGCGCTAGTGTGCTGGATATGAACTTCCTTCATTGCTAGTGTATAAATCTTCAGTCCGCCCTCTGTGTGTATGTATATGTGTATAATTTTTTTTTGAACCGAACCAAAAGCTTGGGTTCGGAACGGGTTCGGGTTCATATATTTTCGTCCTCGTGGTTCGGTTCGGGGTTTGGTTCACAGTAAGAAAAAAGCCGGAATTCCGGTTCGGTTCAAAACCGGTTTGCAGCCCTGCATTGAACATTTATTTATTATCAGATTAATTCTTCCGGAGCCAAGCCTTAAACTCCGCGCTCTGCAGCCAGACTTTTCGACTTTTTGGTTTGATAACCTTTGGCATTTTTGTCAAACGATCCGTAAACTTGGCTCGCACTTTGAGATGACTGTTTTCTGTACTTAAGCGGTGGCAATTAGTAAAAAAGTAAGTAAAATTGGCTCAAACAGCACCTCCAGGAGGGCCAAGCTTCTCTCAATCTCTTGGCGTGTGTGCTTATAATTTTTCGCACAAGAGAAAGGGACCGAATCCGAACGGCAATAGTTAGAGAATTTTTGCTTTTTCATGGCTAGTTACTTTACAGCTGGCGGCAGTAGCTGGTGAAGGTGACCGGTTGTGTAAAAGCTTTTTTCTAAAGAAAAAAAAAACTTTTTTCTATTACCATCTATTATGGGTACGCCACGCCCGACCCAGCGGTGGCAATAAGGGTCGATTAATGACTGACAGAGGTGACAAACTATCGATTTGTTTATAAGTTTTGTAAAATGACTTCAAAATAAAAATATAGCTGAAAAAAGCCGAAATCTTTTTTAAAAATGCCAAAATTCCCGCTGTTTCTAAATTTTTCCAACAAAACGGTTTTCAAAAAAGCTAGAAATGACGGGAATAAAGCTGATTTGGCAACACTGGTTATGATTATTATTAAATGTTTCAACACAATTTTGGTGAGTTTCATCAAAATCGGATGAAGATATAGTATAGCTCCCATAAAACGAACTGGTAGGCAAAATGTAAACATCGCTCGAGCAGAAGTTAGCTGTCCACTTTTTTTTGTATTGTCTATTTGTTTTGAATGGAAATGGAAAAAATTTTGCAGCAGGAACAACCTGTCCCGGAACCCAACCATGTCTCCGGAAATGAAATGGCCGACGAATTGGCGCGCAAGGCCCAGAACTTTACTGCGGCATAGGCCAGCGCCCCATTAGAGACCTTTTTAGAAAGGAAAAGAACACGCTTAGATCAATCTGGAAAACACCAGAGAGATGAGACAATTTAAAGCAAGCTCAAAATGTTCCAAAAATGTATACAACAAGGAAATAATGAGCTCAGGGTCCTGACAGGGCTCTACACGGGCCACTGCAGACTGCGGAGCCACCTGTACAAGCTGGGAATAACAATCGCCTAACTATGCAAATACTGCAAAGAAAAGGAAGAGTCCTGTGAACTTATATTAGCACACTGCGATGTGTTGAAACATAGCGTACACCCCAAAAAGATTAGTAACCCAAAACTCACGAAAATCCTGACATTCGTATAGGAAATAGGGCTGCTGGAAGAGTTATAAACTCAGTAGGGGCACAATAGACCAGGATAGGTCGCGGTGCCATATTTCCCCAACCACAAATATTTAAAGACAAATACTCAAACCTTTATCTACTGGTCTGTAGGAGAGAATCGCAGCACTGATTTTTATCAAAATGTTTTGATGAAACTTAAAACGTATCTAATTCAAAATGCAGATCTTTAAAGAGTAGAATGCAAGTGCTCTAGAAGTGCAATGCATCAAATATATGACTTAATTAAAAACTTCGGTCCAAAACCGCGCGGAAGTATAAGCTATGCAAAAGTGAGTCTCGCCCTGGGGTACAATTTGGAAACGCGAATCGATGAGATGATTACCGGGCCAAAGTGGAGATGCTTCTTGTGCTATCGATGAAAACGGGAAAGCTTTTGTCAGAACGTCTAAAATGAACTTGAAAGGGCGCTTAACGAAGATATAAAATAATAAAGCTTTTATTTATAGCAATGGCAACGACTTTAAGTCGTCTAGAAGCTCTACAGATGCGTGATCTTTTATTTGGACCCATTTTGCCTATTTTATCCCACGCCCTCGGACTTGATCTATTGTGTGCTGCCGAGCTTAAAGCTCCTGCCGCAGAGTTTTCTAGTTTTCTAAGTTCCTTCGCTGTGAAGCGACAAGATCTTCATCACACACTCCACTCCGACAGTTGATCGAAACTAAAAATGGATCAAAGAAAATATTGATAATTCACAAAAGATACTTTCACAATCTTTTTCTACCAGAAAAACTACAGAGCTCGTTTTGGGCCTTTTGTTATAAAATTAACTAATCCTTATGCTAAGAATGTTGGTGTTTGATTTAAACTGTACACTTTAAAGTTGAGTTTTTGGGCATTTCAACCAATTGAAATTGACTCGTGATATATTTTGGAATGCGTTAAGGAATTGGCATACGAAATAGGCGCATACATTAGGAAAATTGAATTCAAAGCGTGCGATTCATAAGTAAATGGTTGGCATGGCATATACATAAATCAACTCCAGCTCCAAAACTCCACTCCACACCAAAATGTGAAATCCGACTGCTGACAAGTGTCACTGGGAGATGCTATGACAAAGTGTCAAAAGAATGTTTGACATGTGGCTGTCTGTCTGTCCGTCCGCCCGTCCGTCCGTCCGTCTGTCTGTTGTAGCCTGTCCAACGTATATTTCTCATATCTGCTTTCATATTTACCGCATTTTGTGTATATATGTATAGTATACAGTATATTGGCTGGTTCCAATGGGATATGGGGACTTACTTGTAGTTTATGCAGGTAGAGGGACACAAGACGAGGCTTGCTTCTGACAGCCTCACACGTTCTCTTCTTTTCTGCGGCTTTGTTTACGTTCGGTGAGTGAGTTGAGATCCTTTTAGCACCTGTATACGATTTCTTTTGTCAATTGAATTGTCAAAGATTCTTAAGAATTGAAGGGATTGTGCACTGGATTTACATACTCGTAAATTGGAGGCAATGAAAACTTTGCGTCTCATTTGAGAGCAGAAAAGTTTTGTTCAAGCAGCTGAGGTTCCTTACCATAAAATGGCATTAAGATAAGTTTAAATAATTTAAAGAACACACACAGACGCACTGGGATGCGAATGCCAGGATGCCAAAAAGGATATTTGCTTAAACTCTAGCATGCTGTCCTTAAGCAATATTTGCTGCAGTTCTTAGCCTTGCAACATTTTCTGGCAAAAAGCCAGCACAGAGGAAGCGAGCAAAAAGAGAGCAACAAAAAAATGTATGCAGCATAAATAAGCTTCTAAATTGTTTTGTCATATCTCTCTGTGTGTTTATGTGTGTGTGGCATGCTCCTCTTGTGTGTGAAATTGCTGGACAACAAGAGCTTTCTTTAGCCTTTCACTTCAAAAGCAGCGTGTCCTGGTCTGGAAAATGTGTTTAACCTTGAACTTCACCCAAAAGCCATCTTACTCTCCACATTTATCTCTGCGCTTTTTCACAAGCAATTTCGGTGCCGTAAATTAGTTTTATGTTTCTCGATTTTTGCTTTTATTAAATTACCTTTTTCATGATTACTTGCAAACTTCATTTGGCGAAAAAAAAATATAAAAACGCCTGCCAACGGAAATGGCCTCTCCTTCGTCGTCCTGCTCTAATTTGCGCCATTTTGTAATTTCAGCTCCTTTCGGTTTGGAGCAAATGGCTGGCGCTTCCGCCCTTCTGGGTCGAAGACCTAATAAAGTTCCCCTCGACAGAGTCTGCGAGGGGGTAGCAGGAGGCCCTACAGGTTAATTATCTTTGGCGTAATTTAGTGGCTGCGTCCGAAAAGGGCTTTCCATTTTAATTTATTTCGACCACCAAAAAGGATTAGATTAGATGCCCCCCTGATAAATGGCCGTCAGCGTGCTAGTTAGGGAACAACAAAAAGTGTGCATGCCGCTAATTTGTTTAGCCAAAATTTATAAACACAAAAACTGTGGCAACTTTCCATTCAAGTTTACCCATTTAGCATATTTCAAACACGTAAAAGTATGCAATTTTGAGGTATTTCAAGGCCAGGCTTCAACTACAACCGCACTAGATATGGCACACACAATTCAGCCCATCCTCATCTGTCTTAGCTAGCCTATACCGATAAGAAAAGCTACACAGATTCAAAAATCAAAATATCCGGAATTTAATTAATTTTAAACAATGTCAGAAGTAGGTCAGTCCTTTCCAACCAACTGCAAAAGGATTGGATTAAGTACGGTCTATTTGAATTGCAAGTACTGATCCGTACTTGATATAAAAACTACGAGTAACGGGTATAAAAAGGGCATAGCCGGATTTGTAGGGGAACCGGCCGCAATGCTATCATTTTTTTAAGTATGCAGTTCTAAAGTAACTCAACCGAAGGTAATTTAGTTATTTTGTATACTTCTAGGAAAATTATTCTAGAACTACAAGATATTTTGTCTTTACTGGGAAATTGTAATAAAGATAACTTACAAAACCTTTGAGGACAAAACTTTTGGGAGCCCTCTTTGTGTGTTAACTGACCGTTTTTTGGTCATAACTTGAGAATCGTTCATCCTATCTTTATCATTCCTTCAGCAAATCGATAATAATTTTGATTACTAGATATCTCTAGAAGGTACGAACCATCTATCATCAAAACTGTGGAAGATACACGTTTTTTCCAAATTGCGGGGACGGGAGGGTATTTTCAATAATTGAAAGTAAACTTGATCTGCCTGCAAGTATAAGAAATATATGTCCCATACATGACAAACCTCTATCTCTTACCATCTCTGAGATCTCTTCGTTCATACGGATGGACGGACAGACAGACATACAGACAGACGGACGGACGGACATGGCTATATCGACTCGGCTGTTAATGCTGATCAAGAATATATATACTTTATGGTTCGGAAACGATTCCTTCTCCCTGTTACATACTTTTGCACTAACTTAAAATACTCTATGTACCTTCGGTACAGAGTATAAACAACGTCTCAAGAAAACCACAAGAAATTACCAGATTTTTAAAAATTATTTCTTAAGGCATGTGAAGGGTGCATTTTTCATAATTTGGCCGTCATTAATTCAATATTTAAAGAAAATAGCAATAATAAGCACAACAAAATGACGAACTCAACTATCTCCCATCTCTCCTCCTACGCTAGGCATTTTATTTTGATCTTGATTTTGATTTGATTTTATCTTTGGTTTTTTTTACTCCTCAATGAAGGCAATGAAATTTGAAATTGTAAATGGAAAATAAAACATCACACCGGATATTGTCTTGACTCTCAGCTCTCGCGAGCCGGGAACTAGCCGGCGGCTCTCTGATCCTAAGCCAATTTGCTAGAGATGCTCCCGGATCTCGATCTCTATAAATTTTGTCAATTCAAAAACATGTATTACAAATGGTAAATCTTCATTAACAAAAGTCGTAGATCCGACAACATTGCAACCGTGTGGGATGAATCCAAATTATCGGACTGGTTTGAAACGAATACTGGAGTTAAGCAAGGCTGGCTTATAAGTCCACTACTTTTCTCGCTATATATCGATGATACTGCAGAAATCCTACCAGGTGGTGTTACCTTTGCACAGTGGATCCGCTTGTATGGAAGAGCGGCCAAAAATACTAAAAATGGCCTTAGCCTGCTGAAATTTATAACAAAAATATAGAAAATTTGTCTAAACATATAACAACAAAAATCGGATATATCGAACGGCTATATCCTATACGGCTATAACCCATAGGAACAATCGATACAAAATTATAAAAACATATTTGTTTAATCTAATTTATTAAGATTTTGTTATTTATTTACATAAAAGTAATATATTAAGATAGAATTAAAGATATTTTTCATATTTATACATATTATCAAAAAAACTAAAATAAAAATCAACAAACAAAATATTAATGAAACAAAAATTATAAAGCATCGTCAAGTAATTCATACACAGATGTAAGCAAAATCGATCTATCTTTTTTAGGAAGTTGTCTCTGTCCTGTTAAAAATGGATCTGAACGCAATAATAGGTAGTTCATGACATCTGTGTTTGTTAAAGTACGAGACACTTTCCGACTGTGCTGAAGTCTACATTTTTTTATTTCCTTGTTATTGGACTCTGCAGCTTCCTCTGAAAGCTCTCCAATCGATACTAATGCATGCTCTATTACAGCTGAACCATGAATTAATACTTTATGGACGGTAGCCGGTAAATAGTACCATGGATATGCAGCTATTAGATAATTAGCAGTATCCAGCGCGTAATTTTGGAATTTCTCCACATTAATTTTGTGTCCCGATGTCATGGCTTGCAATAATGTTGCACATCTATAAATCAAAGATGCATCGATTCTTGTTATTTCGGAGCTCAAATCTGCATTACAAAAGAATTTCCTTGCGATATTTCCGTCGTTTAAAGATCCTCTACCTCCATCTCTAGGTTTGTTCACTGGTATTCCCGTTTTTTCGCGAAATTCCTCCTGAATGTGTTTCTTCCTGTTCAATACATTAATCTTCTTTTCTTCATCTCGTACTTGCCACATTTTGACCTCTAGCTTATATGAAATGTGTAAAAAGTATTCAAAGAAGCGAAGACAAAGCAACAGCGCAAAAGCGCAACAGGCCAATAGGCAAAAACTCACCTTTAACTGCTTTGATATTTTTACGAGTATACACATATCTGCAAGTTTCGGCAGCTAATTTTAGAACATTTAACAACCTAAAAGTAAGACGAACACTCCGACATACATACCAATTTCTGGATTTTCTTGGAACACAACTAAAACTTTAACTAAACATAAAATAGACTTTCACAAAATACACAAAAAAGGGTTATTCGATCAAATTAGTTTTACGAAAAAACTTTGTCAGGAAAGTTAATTATTAATATCTTAATTTAAAGTAAATACCTTCAGTTTCAAAATTCATGTTAAATAATTAAATTCGGAGCACTCCAGCTAACGTCTAATCTCTTTAAAGGGCGATTTGAAAGAGAGAAGCGTAGCTGCGTTGCCAAAATGAACATGTGTTCACGATTGCAACGCTATTTTTAGAAAGTACCGTTAGATTTCAAGTAAAATCCGGGATGCCAAACAGAAGTTTGGACTTTTAAGAGACAATTTCGTTACATTTTGCTTAAATAATACATCATCACATTTTTTGATTTTTGGACTCTGACGGATCCACTGTGCTTTGGCGGCCAAACCGTCAGTACGTTGATGGACGCTGACGATAAGTGTTTCCTAGCGGAAAGCTCGCAAATGCTGCAAAATATGCTAAATGATCTAAGAAGCTATTGTGAGCAGTGGGGTCTGCATATAAATACTGAAAATCGAAGGTTACGTCCATTGGAGCACGAAGAAGCAGGCTAAGAGATGAGGAGTGTCTGCAAATAAATGGAAGAACAGTAAAAGGGAAACTTGGAGAAGCAAAAATTGCTATAAACGCTACATGGAGGACATTGCTGAGTAGAGACAACGTGAAGCCAAGTTGCAAATATAAGGTGTTCCAGGCAACTGTAAGAAGCATCATTCATCAAAAAAGTTTTCAAGCTGCCGCAGAATATGCCAAATTACGCGATTTATATAGAAACTGGTCTTCCAACTCTGTATAAGTATACACTGCAACTGCATTTTAACTATGTAGCCAAGGTCATGAACATGCCGGAGAAAAGACTGCCTAAGCAAATAATGAGTCAACTGCTTCTTGGGAAAACTCAGTTTTTTGACGACTGGACCACCATTTCAAACAACTGCGGGCTAAACTTTGATTGGGACAATATACAAGGATGGCGTCATACACAAGCTGAAGTCATAAGATAGCTTTGCGAAGAAGAGCGTCAAATCTTATATAAACCGAGCTAGACAGAGCACTGAAAGGTCCACTTATAAAAAGCTGACTCACACTTTAAATAAGAAAAAACAACGTTTACACGGAAACCAACTCGGAATTTAGAACAGGGCCGAATGACAATGTTTATCCACCCTGAGTTTTGTAATAACAACGAGTTTTTACTAAACCGACCTGTTTGCATATTTTTGGGTTTTATTTTTGACATTGGTCTGTTTTCTTTTATTTTCCGGCAATCTCATTTTCAATTTCAATTCTCCTCCTGAGGTTCCCTGCTTTAAATTTCTACTTATTATTCGATTATTTTCTTATAATTTCTTCCTTCCTTTTGCTTTGCATTCCTTCTCCTCTGCCCTTTGGAATTTTAACCATCCCTAATAGTATGCTATGCCTTTCATAGCTAATTTCTCCGCCAACTAGAAATGTTAAAGACATCTCCTCAAGGTAGCTAGTCACTACGCTAGCCCCGTTTAAAAATCCCTTTTAATTTTTTTTATGCAAATTTTCGCCATGTCTGCAGACTCGGTAAGTGTCCCAGCACAGACGACCAATTGCTAGTGCTTGGGAGTCTAGTCGAATGGGATTTGCCTTGCTCCGAATGCATAGTAATGTCAGCCAGTGAAATTAGTTACTGACCTGCTTTTCCTGCCACACGTAAAGCCAAAACATTAGGGAACAACATAATTTTGGTGATACAACATTTTTGCCATTCTTGGCAGGGGCCAATTCAATTTGCAGCAACATATTTATGAAAGTAATGCACAAAAGTGGAAAGTACGAAGGAGCCCAATTTAAATGCTGGCAGAGTGTCACATGGCGGGAGGAGGGCGACCTGGAGCAGTCACTGACAACAAAGCAAAGTGGGTCAAAATGAGAAAAAATGCGAAGCATTTCTCGCGGGTGTCACACACATACACACAGATGTGTGTGTAGCCGTTGCTCCTTCTGCTGCTCATCAGGCACATGTTAAACATCCTCGCGCCCTTGTCACATGCCACCCACTCACGCTTCGGCCACAAAGGCCCAGCGGTGTCAGCGGCGGCACTTTGACATTTTTGGAGCAATGTGTCCCGCGGCAGAGGCTACAGAGAGAGAACAGCTAACAGCAAGCTGTAAAAGGGAACTGAGACTACTTTTGTGTCGTGATTTTTATGCTCTTTGGAAGAGAAAGTAAATATAATTGAATGAACTATTTTGAATGTTTTTTAAGAAGAATGACGAGGTTTAGTTCAAAATATGAAATATAAAAGTTGTAAAAATATTTTAAATATTTGAATATTGAATGCTTGTTTCAGCAAGTTATAAAAGCCCCATCCAAGAATAAAGCAGGTTGTCTGTATAGCTATTTCAACAAATAAAAGATATTTTGTACAGAAAAGTATTTATTTATTTCACAACTCAATGCATTCAGTTCCAAATAAAAGTTTATCTCAGTTCGTTTTCGTGACGATCTCTCCATTCAATCCAAATATCTTACCGCCAAGCCATTTCTTCACATTTGCAAACAGTCACAGGAAATAGTGGCAAGGGAAAATGACTTAGCTTGTCCAAAATTTGACAGTTGTCTCTTAACAGATATTAGTTGATAGAAGTTATTTTGAGGGATTTCACTTTATGCAAAGTGTATAACCCCCTGCAACATGCAAACAGAATAAATAAAGAAACCAAGCAAGCAGGGTGAGAGAGAGAGAGAGCAGTGGGGAAAACCACGACATTGATTTTGCATTTGGCATTTATACACCTCCGCATCACCACCCCCACTTCTAGCACCTACCCCCACGCGGCACTACTCCTGCGAGGCGGGAATCAGTTTACGTATGTCACGGGCGTTTGGTTTTTGTTTTCCATTTTTGATTCAGTTTTTCCTATAATAAAATTTTATGATCTGCCGCTTCGCCTCGGCATTGTCAATTTTTATTGTTATTTTCCTTTGCGCCAAACCTCATAAACTTGAAAATCGATTAGCCTCCTATTCCCATTGGCCACAACTTTGCGCGCACAACAAGTCAAAAGCTCAAGTGACAAAGTTTTATTTTGATTTATGACTTGGAATCATGGAAACGCATAGGAAATGCGCGAGAAATCAAAAGTCATCGTCATGCCGGCAGATAAAAGTTGTTTCAGGCCCAAGCTGGAGCAGGAGCAGGAGCAGACAGCAGGCGGCTCGACTTGGCTCGCCTGAGCAAATAAATCACACAAATTAAACGCCGAGTCGTCTCTGAGTAGTCCAATGCAATTTGATGTCAGAAAGTTGCAAAAGTTTTGCGGCACGAGAAGCTGATCCTGACTGGAAATGAAGACCCAGCAGCAGATTGCGTGCCTGTTTTATGATGCGTTCAAAAAGTTTGGTTTTTATTTGTGTTTTTTAATGCATTTTGACTTAATTGCATTAGGTAAAGATTTTATTTGGATATTGGCTGATTAACAGGATAAGGATTAAGGTCCGTTGGCGGAATGACTTTCCGAAGTTAAAGGATTTAATAGGGATGAATCAACAATTTAATTTTATCAGGAAAACAATGATATTCTTAAAGATTTTTTAATCTAGTATATAAGTTCCTTTAGTTAATCAAGTTCAATGGTTCAGTTGCTATAAAAATAGCTTATATTGCCAGGTCGATTATACAGGGCTTGAAATTTATGAAAGTTATAGCGATTCGGGAGAAAACTTGAGAAATATACAGTTCTCTGTAGACCAGAGGTGCTCAAAGTCTTAACCCAAGCAGACTTAATTGTTTTTGTACAACAACTAGTCATAAGCACTCTCACACATCACCAGACAATTACCGGGTTTTCTTCATTTCTTTCTTGTGGTTGTGATTGCCTTACAAATGATGCGCACTCTGTGGGCATGCTTGGTGAAATTCATAAGCAAATATTGGGAATAAATTTAAATTAATTAATGGATTAAGCTATGTGCTGTGCAATGGGATCCAAACAATTGTGAATAGAAGAACTAGAATAAATAACAAGAAATAAGTATATGGACAACCATAAAGATGTGCGACCAGGAAATCTCTAGAGATTTTCGTATAATCGATTGCACTTAAATTGAATGATAAACTTGAATGACTTTATTTTTGAAGTGACAACTATTACTAGATCCTAAGGAAAGAAAATGTACGAACTAAATCTACTTGGCTTTGTACAGTCGGTCTCAAATCGCTTAACTTTCATGCATATTTGTGTCACTTCACATACAGTTTCAGTACGAAATGCAAGCGTTTATACGAAAATCTATAGAGATTTCTAAGACCCACCCGATAAAGCGAATTATTAAAAAAAAACCCGGCGTGCGTTATGCTGTCCCCATTTCATTTTAAAATATCATTATTTGAAATTGTGACAATTCTGTAAATGGGTCATTCTTTTATAAACCGAACAGTTAAAAAAATCAACATTTTTGATTTCAATAAAAAAAAATCCGAAATTAGATCTCGACATGCCCACCAAAACGTAATTTGCGGTTTTGCAAAAACATTTTTTGTTTATTTTATAATACATTTCAAAAATCGTCAAAAACGTAAAAATGAAAAAAAAAAAATTTTGTTAACTCGTTTCTCAGGTTTGGTTTAATATTATTCAATATTTTTAAAAAGTTATTAAATTATTGTTTTAGTAGATACATTAAAATACTATTCAGTAATATCAACACGAGCTCTGTCCGATAAACCAAACCTGAGAAATCCAGTTTTTAAAAAACCCTTTTTTTCCATTTTTCCGTTTTTGACGATTTTTGAAATTGTTTATAAAATTAACAAAAAATGTTTTTGCAAAACCTCAAATTACGTTTTGGTGGGCATGTTGAGATCTAATTTCGGATTATTTTTTATTAATATCAAAAATGTTGAGTTTTTTAACTGTTCGGCTTATAAAAGAATGACTCATATATCTGATCACTTAAAGTTAGAAGCCACACAAAGCGACAAAGAAGACATAAAATGTGTGAAGAGCTGCCCATCGCCGTTGCACCAGGTGCTACCCATCATAATTGTTGGTTTTCCTTAAATTTTTTCATTTCATTCGCCTAGAAAATAATACGTTTCTGATCCAAATTAATATAATTTTCTTAAATTAATATTAAATACACGGCTGCCACTTGAAAAAGTTAAAATTCTCCAAAAAAAATATTAAACGGCTCCATTAAGAAACAAGTAAGAGCGCTGTAGTCGAGTTTCCCGACTACAAAATACCCTGTTCAATTGAGAAACACATACAAACACACTCGCATACATACACACACACGCGTGCGGACACACGCGCTCACACGCGGCCTGCTGACTGTATACCGGCCCCCCTCCCCCGCTCCCATAACCTTAATTGCTTAATAACTTTTGTGGTTTTGCTCGTATCTTATTTTCCTTTTGAGAGTAGTTAGATATAGGGCCTAGGATAGTATATATTAAGCCACCAGGTTGTAACTTTAAAATTGTGGCTGTGACAGTTTTTTGCGATATAAGGGGGGGGGGGGGGGGGGGAATATATTCAAAATCTGAAACAAACTTGATCTGGGTACGGTATACACCAATGTGCATGCCAAAATTTGTGTCTCTAGCTCTTCTAGTCTCTGAGATCGACGCGTTCATACAGACAGACAGACAAACAGACGGACATGGCTATATCGACTCGGCTGTTGATGCTGATCAAGAATATATATACTTTATAGGGTCGGAGAAGCTTCCTTCTGGCTGTTACATACATTTGCACAACTTCATGGTCCCCTTTTCCCATTTTTAATGGGAACAGGGTATAAAAAAAGTTCAATAATATAGTTAAACAAGAAGAGAAAGTCGGTCAAGCCCGACTATAACATACTCTGTACCCTTAACGTCTCAGCTCGCATTTGCTCACGAGTTATACGCGCTCATCTCTAAGTTTCACTCTCTCTCTCTCTCTCTCTCTCTCTCACTAAGATTGACGTTCAATAGAATGCTGCGGTGGTGGGTGGGGTGGTGCTGGTTGTTTATTGGCCGTTTTTTGCTCATAACTTGAGTATCGTTCATCCGATCTTTATCATTACTTCAGCAAATCGATAAATAATTTTGTTTACAAGGTATCTCTAGAAGGTACGAACGATCTATCTTCAAAACTGTAGGAGATATGACGTTTTTTCCAAATTGCGGGGGCGGGAGGGGGCGTGGCAAAAATTGAAAATAAACTTGATCTGCCTGCAAGTATAAGAAATATATGCCCCATACATGTCAAACCTCTATCTCTTACCATCTCTGAGATCTCTTCGTTCATACGGACGGACGGACGGACGGACGGACGGACATGGCTATATCGACTCGGCTGTTGATGCTGATCAAGAATATATACTTTATAGGGTCGGAAATGATTCCTTCTCCCTGTTACATACTTTTGCACAAACTTAATATACTCTATGTACCTTCGGTACAGAGTATAAAAAGGCTCCATTTTAATTACAAAAGTAACCTGATCAATTTGTAAAAGAAGTACACGGAAAAATTATTTTAAATTAATTTAATTTATAAATAATAATTACACAATTTTTCCAGTATATTGAAAGGTCGGTGGTGATTCTAGATATTTCCGTGTGCTGAACATGAATCTGTTTTCAGAAATGGTCCATCACGTCAAGATTTTCAGTAATTTGAGCTGAAAGATACAAAAAATGCCTTATTTGACTCTTTTTTATACGCGTTTTGTGGAGAACCTATACTTTTGTTTTGATTTTATTTGATATTATCGGAAAGAACTACTCGTTAACTTCGAAATAAACTATCCCAAACAATTCTACGATTTTTTCCAATGAAGAAATACCATTTTTAGTAATTGCATCCGAGTTCACAAAAATCCAATATATTGTTGCTGCCGCAATGTATGAAATGGGTTTTGTTGAAAACTTTCATTGAAATTCTTTACAAATTACTAGCCGGTTGTATTGTTTCAAGGCATACTTTTGTGCAGTAGACAATTTTGTTATTTTTTTATTACTATGTATTCAAAATGGTATATCTTCCCTTAAAAAAACCGTACAATTCTTTGGAATAGTTTATTTTAAAGTTAAGAAATAGTAATCTACAATAATATCAAAAAAAGTTAAGAAAAAGTATTGGTTCCCCACAAATCGCGTCTGAAAAAGGTCAGAATAGGCACTTTTTGCACTACGAACCCATGGAAAAGACTAAGGTTCGGTTCTCGGACCGTTTCATTTACTTATCAAGCCTAAGGTTCGAAGCTTGGTTCATTGCTTCTTAGATCGTCGGGAAAATGTTTGGTACAAAATTAGACATATTTTTGTTGAAAAGATACCGTCCACTTTACGAATCTATTAAAAACTTTAATAAATACCCGAATAAATTATCATTAGTAGATTCTCTACCACAGTTTACAAAAGTACCTGTACCCTAAAATAAAGAGCTATCATCGCCTCTTTTGCCATTTAACAACTTCTTCTTCTTTATTGGCCCGATGTTGCATCACAAACGTTTGACGGTCTTGGCCTCTGCAATAAATGCCCTCCACTCGCTTCTGCATTGTGCGAGCTGGCACCAGCTGTTCACACCAAGGTTGGAAATGTCTTTCCGCACCTGTTCCTCCCTTCCTCTTAGTGGTGGGCGTCCCCTCCTGCCTTGTCCTTCAAAGTCAGCCGCCCTCGCTTTGTACGTCTTTTTTACTGGAGCTTCTTCATCCATCCGGATTACATGTCCTAACCAGCGCAGCCGCTGTTGCTTTATGCGCTTGACTAGACTGATGTCCTTATAGAGCTCATACAGTTCGTGATTCATTCGAATGCGGTATCCATCGCCAACTTTTAAAGGTCCATACATCCTCCGAAGGATTTTTCGCTCGAACACGCCAATCGCCTCCTCATCCGCTGCTGTCATTGTCCATGCTTCTGCGCCTTATTGCAGCACTGGGATGATGAGCGACTTGTATAACGCTATTTTTGTTCTTCGAGAAAAGGCTCTGCTCTTGAACTCCCTACCGAGCCCGTAGTAGCATCGGTTTCCAAGAGTAATTCTTCTTCGGATCTCCAGGCTGATGTTGTTGTCGCCGGTAATCATCGTCCCGAGGTAG
>JBAMBO010002731.1:0-14997 GCA_037044535.1 Lordiphosa magnipectinata | reverse complement strand
GCACTAGATCTTTATAAGGAAATGAGCCCGATCTGTTGGCATTTGGGCACTGGCGCACCCCATGACAGACGGACAGACGGACATGGCTATATCGAATCGGCTGTTGATGCTGATCAAGAATATATATACTTTATAGGGTCGGAAACGATTCCTTCTCCCTGTTACATACTTTTGCACTAACTTAATATACTCTATGTACCTTCGGTACAGAGTATAAAAACAGAATTGCTTTCTATCAAAAATCTCCAATTTGTTTAAAAAGGCTCCAGTCCAACAACGAGAAACAAAACGATCCAATTTGCAGAGTTTGCTCCAAAAGTTTCAACCGTGATTAAATAACTTCAGAATGATACTAAAAATGTAATGTAATGTTCGACTTGAAATTTTTAACATATCAGTTTTAAATATTTACATATCGTAAGAAAAATTGATATGAAATAAATCATTTTCTCGTTGTATAACTCGACTTTTACTCATCCGATATTCATCATTCCTTTTGCGGATCGATAAATAGTTTTGATTACTAAATATCTCTAGAAGGTACGAACCATCTATCTACAAAACTGTGGGAGATATGAGGTTTTTCCCAAATCGCGGTGGCGGCAGAGGCGTTACGAAAATTGAAAACAAACTTGATCTGCCAGCCAGTATACGAAGTATATGTACCTTACATGTCAAACCTCTATCTACTACCATCTCTTAGATCTGTGCGTTCATACGGACAGCTACAAGAAGTGGTCACCCTATCTGGGCAGTTCCGACATATTAGAAAATCTTTTTAATGCGATTATTGGAGTTTCAACCATTCCATTCATATCTTGCTTGACTTCATTTTACGTTTCATGTTTAAAAAAAAGTTTCTATAAAAAAATGTTTGAAATCGATTTTCATGATTTTGCAAATTGCGATAATTTTTTATGCCTTTCAATCTACGACTTCTTCAGGTATACTATAGGTATTGCTATCTAAAAATTCTTTACGAAAATCTGAACACAAATCTGATTTTAGAAATGGTCCATCGCGTCGAGATTATTAGTAATTTGAACTTAAAGTTGCAAAAAATGGCTTTTTTTACCCTTTTTAGACGTGATTTGTGGATAACCTATACTTTTGTTTTGACTTTTTTTGATATTATCGTAAGTTACTATTTCTTAACTTTGAAATAAACTATTCCAAAGAATTGTACGATTATTTTTAGCAAAATTGCCAATGAAAAAACAGAACAACAGGCTAGTAGAACGATAAGATTGAAAACAAACAAGCTTTTCTCTCTGAGGCCCATTTTCCGACCGATCGGTCCTGTTGCAGCGATAAGATATAGTCATCCGATTTGAACAAATTTTGAAAATCTGTTCAAAAGCATATAATATTAGTAATGGCAGAGTTTTGTTACGCTAACATTGAAAACAAAACAGTTTTTCTCACTTAGACCCAATAGGTGATCTATGGTTCCTATGGCAGCTATAAGATATAGTCACCCTATCGGGCGTTCCTACATATTAGCTGCGTACAGTAAAAATAAGACCCTGTGCAAAATTTCAGCTCGATTGCTTTAAAACTGACAGATAAGTTTGCGTAGAATCAGACAGACAGACGAACGGACAAAGCTGAATCGATACAGCTCGTCGCCCTGATCGAGAATATATATAGTGGGGTCGGAAATTCTATGCCTTGCGAACTTCTCAGCGAAATTATAATATCCTCTGCAAGGGTATAAAAAAGTCAAAATAAAACGAATTTTTTATTTGGAAAATGGGCTCAACTTATAAGTTATAACTTATAATTAGCCCTATAATTGGTATATTTTTTGATTATAATATAATTGCATTCGAACGGGACAAAAAATGTGATCCTTTCGGTGGAAATTCGCATATCATATAATAGGTGGGGACCATTGGTGAGGTCAATTTACAGCGTATGCCTAAAGGTATGCTAAACCATACTTTCATGTCCCTGTAAAGACACTTACATATAATAAGGAAAATGCCACATAATATCTTGTGCCACTTAAAAATTGCATATGTATAAACACCAAAGCGTTCGATGTAAATAAGAGCATTTTTATTTATTCTTGCCAAAAATCCCCTTCGTGTATCGATTACCTTGAAAAGTAAAATTTTATACTTCGATTAACAGACAGTATTTCGTATATTTCTCCCCACGCCTAACTCAACGCCGCATCAACGAAAAGACTCCACTGAGGGTGCTCACTTAACATGATGATTGCTCCGTACACATTCACACGTAAGTCGTTTGTAATTTAGTCAAGTTCATAATAATAACAATAATTATGGAGGAATTTGTGTGTGTGTGTGGGAGGGGACAGCCTATGGTAAAGTACTCCTCTGAGTGGGTGGGCAGACAGTACACGTATAATATTTTTTTCTATCCTTATATTCTCATGCACAAATAACATAATTTTTGGCATTAAAATCAATTTTCATCTTTCCCCAGACTCTGTCAATTGTAGCCAGCTGCTTACTTGGCTGACTACCCTTAGATGGGTCCGGGTCCGTTCCGCAATTCTGCACATTCCGTTCTATTTGCCATGAATTGGCCGCATTGTCATGAAAATAATGCAAATAGTAATTGCCTGGAATTGCCAGCGTCTCTCTTTTTGTGCGCTGCCAGTACCAGAGATTTTCTGGACGAGAATGCCGGGGGACTAATGACAATGGCAGAGTCTGCGGTTGAAATGGGCGCCCAAAAATTGTCGACCAGACAGAAACATACATACTTAATAAACGTGGCCAGCCAACTTAAAGCACGCATAAAATCGATTCCTTAAAGGCATACCCAAAAGTGTCAACAGGAGAGGAAAGGGTTTTCAAAACAGAAATAAACATTGCAAAATAATATAAATGGGAAATGTATACAAACATACTCGTACATACCAGCCGGGAAGGGAGCGTGTGAAAAATGAAAGGAAATGCCGCGACGCTGAAGCGGAAATGAAAAATGCACGAATAAGAATAAACGGAATTGCTACCAACAGCGATAAGAATGCTTAACAGCAGCGAGAGATGAGACCAAAAGCTGAAACATAAGTAAAAAAAAGAAACACAAACAATGAAAGAAAGAGCAATACTTCAAAAGTGGAAAAAGGCATTAAGAATTTTTGACGAGTTATGTGGGCAGCATGAGTGGGTGGAGGCCAAGTCTCGTTTAAATTGCATTAAGGCGAGTTTTGTTTGTTATTGTATATTTAAGCTTAGTAAATATGAGGCGAAGAAAAAAGAAGCAACAAAAATATGCAACTAAAAAGGAACGAAATGGGAGGAACACGACGTGGGAGTAGATCATTGTGAGCCATGTTAAAAATAAAATTAGAGCTTATCTGCACTATAGTGGCATTTGTGTTTTTTTTTTCAGGTCTGCAAGGTCCTTGTAATTTCTTTAGAAACTTTTTCCCTGTGCTAGTAGATCGGTGTCATAAAGGTTCTTTTCTCAATTTTATACTGGGTTCGGTACACTCTGGACACTCGGTAGCATTCAGCTGGAATCGTTAAAAGTGTTTAAGTATTTAGGAGTGATATTAACCCCAAATATGTCCTTTAAAAGGCACATTGAAGTATAACTTGGAAAGTCCAAAAGAGCGTTAAATAGCACGTGGAAAGCTCTCATAGGAAAGAAAAGGCAACTACCAGATCTATTATGTGCTATGCAGCGGAAGTTTGGGGATGAGAGGCGCATGAAGAGGTGCATAAACTGCTAAGATTTTTTTGTAAAAAAAAAAAATATTCTTTCTCGCAAATAATACGCCAACTTATACCATTCACTTTGAGACAGCACTACCGGAATTGTTTGAATACACGATGCAGACCCACTTTAACTTTGCTAATAAAATAATGACGTTTCCGGATGGGAGGTACCCAAGAATAGTAGAAACTGTAGAAACTGTAGTAGTAGTAGAAACCAAAAATGGGCGGAACTTGCTGCAAAACAGAGAGTGGACCAAGCCGTTTCCAATCCCTCCACTTGGAAAGACGGTCAGTCGAAACTGCTGGCGGCTATTCGCAACCAAAAACGTGAGGCGTACGTTCAACCAAAGATTATACAATGCTTTTTATTTTATTGTTCAACGCGCACATTCAAGCGAAACTCGGAATACCTACAAGATTCTTGAATATGAGCTAGGAGACGATACTTATTTCAAGGAATTATACGACACTTTAACCATATCTTATATTTTTAGAGCTAGAACTGAGATACTGTCCCTTAACTACATGCCATATGGTCCAGGTAGACGCGAGTGTAATGAGCTGTGCAGTCTCTGTTATATGAATGCGAGAGAGGATGTTGCAAACTTTATAGCCATCTGCCCAATCCTGAAGGAGCTTAGAGTCTATCTGCTGGGAAAGACAATGCTCACGATGGATGAGTTGAAGGCGGTGCTGAATGGGCAATCCTGGAGTCGGTTGGGGAAATATTTGTTGGATGCTTTTAAGTACAGAGCAAAAGTCTTGGCGGAAGCTTTTTAGTATAATAATTAAGCTATAATCTAAGTTAAGTTAAATAACCATTGTAGGAGCCTGGGACGGACCCCTTAGGAGTGAAAGATCTGCTATCTCGCGACGAGCGGGGAAGACAGGTGGTGTAACTCCGAAGGGTGGGACCTCCTAAAGCTCAATAGGATTAATAATAATACACTGTACAAGTTATCGGTTAAGGCTGACGGCAAAAATGCCATGCCTAATTATGCAAATTGTTCTTATTTTAAATAAAGAACAGCTACTACTACTACTGGGTTCGTAAGACTAATATTATTATCAGCCATGCTTACATTATTACTTTTGCGAAACTTTTGCGATTTAAACCGGGTTTTTGGACCAAACTTTGTAGGAAGCAAGGCTGTATATTCATTGTTGTCGTAAAAAAGGTTTGTTCGCGATGGAGTTCGCGTAATTTGACAATCGCTAAAAAATGGAATGGAAAAATTGATTTTTTCAACTTTAGCTATTTTTTAGCTATTTACATTAGTATCACCAGTTCCCGAAATAAGTCACGTACCAATGACTGATCAGAAGGGCGTCCTTTTCTCCATACGATTTTCAACATGTGATGTTCTGCCGATTTATATTTAAACGAGAGCGTAAGTTAAAGTCTGCTCTTACCGATTTCGATATACCCGTTACTCATGGAAACAAATGTTAAATAGCCTTCCTGTGTGCCTGAGGTGGGTCAGCCGAAAATTATGCAGCAATTTTTTAACTCGGCTATTTATCATCCGATCTTGATGAAAATTTCAGGGCTTATAGATGTTACGAATACAAATCTAATTTTTAAATTTGATCTAGCTCTTCTAGTCTCTGAGATCTAGGTGTTCATAGAGACAGACGGACCGACGGACGGACGGACAGACGGACATGGATATATCGACTCGGCTGTTGATGCTGATTAAGAATATATATGGTCTTGCGGTATTTTTTATTGAACTTTCAATTGTTCATAAAATTGGTTATAATAATGCGATTTAAGTCAAATATGCGCCGTTTTGTTCGATGACGAGTTCCCAACGAGATGCCAACTTCGTAATGCCCCTCTTATAGAAGCTCGCTTCCCTATTGGCAAAAAACTCGGAGAGCCAATTTTCACAGGACTCTCTTGTGGCCAACTTCCGACTACCAAGCTCGTTCGCCATGGACAGAAATAGGTGGTAATCACTTGGTGCGAGATCCGGACTATACGGTGGATGCAAAAGAACCTCCCATCCGAGCTTCTGGCGCGTCACCAAAGATGTGTGTGGCCTGGCGTTGTCCTGATGGAAGACAATTCGGCCTCTGTTGATCAAAGATGGCCTCTTCTGCATGAGTGCTGCATTCAAGCGGTCCAGTTGTTGGCAGTACAGGTCCGAATTGAGCGTTTGGCCATAGAGGAGCAGCTCATAGTGGATGATTCCCTGCCAATCCCACCAAACACACAGAAGAACCTTCCTGGCCGTCAATCCAGGCTTGGCCACCGTCTGGGCAGCTTCACCGCTTTTCGACCACGACCGTTTGCGCTTCACGTTGTCGTAAGTGACCCACTTTTCATCGCCAGTCACCATCCGCTTCAAAAACGGGTCGATTTTGTTGCGATTCAGAAGCGATTCCCATGCATCCATACGGGCAAAAATGTTTTTTTGCGTCAAGTCGTGTGGCACCCATACATCGAGCTTCTTTTTGAATCCAAGCTTCTTTAAATGGTTTATAACGGTTTGATGACTCATGCCCAGCTCTTGGCCGATGCTACGGCTGCTACTATGCCGGTCTCTTTCGATCAATTCAGCGATTTTATCGCAATTTTCGACGACAGGCCTTCCGGACCGTGGCGCATCTTCGATCGCCTCTGCACCAGAACGAAAACGTTGAAACCATCGTTGTGCGGTGGAAATGGAAACTGTATCGGGTCCATAAACTGCACAAATTTTATTGGCAGCATGAGATGCATTTTTGCATACCGCGAGACTTTTTTGACAACCTTATATGTACTTTATATGGTCGGAAATGATTCCTTCTGCCCAAAATCAGATACGCTAGGTTATAATGGAGGTTCCAAGTTTCCAATTTCCCATTACTTTAACTTTGAACTATCAATGTAGGCAGAGACCTTTTACAAAAATTTCGAAACAATAGCAATATTTATTATTCATATTGAAACAAAGAAAGGCGTAAGTCTAATGCAATTTAAATTTTTCTTGATAAATATAAGAGTGGGCTTACAACAGACCCAGTTTTTATACCCTTGTAGAGGGTATATTAAAATTGTCGAGATGTTTGTAACGCATGGAAGAAAGCATCTCCGACCTCATAAAGTATATATATTTTTGATTAGCATGACGAGCTGAGTTGATATAGCCATGTCTGTCTGCCCGTCTGTTTTTTTATGCTATCTCCTCAGTCAGTTTTAAAGCTATCTTAACCCAACTTTGCAGCAACCGGTCGGAACCGGCCAGATCGGATAAGTATAGCATATAGCTGCCAGGAACCATCGGTCGAAAATGTTGTTTTAGTGATAAAAACTTTTTTGTCTTCAACGCAAACGTCCACAAACCTCGTATTTATAAGTTTTCTATGCTTTCACATAATTCCACCAAGTTTAATAGGACAACTATATAGTATAGTTGGCATAGAAATTGGGTGTAGAAAATGTATATAGGAGGCCTTGTCAAAAATGTGTACATTTTGCCGAATGTACATATTTGTGTCAGTGGAATCAGGCTACTAATTTATATAAATCATACAAGCTACAAGGGAATTAATACTTCGATCGAGCCGAAGCTAGCTTTCCTCTATTTTTTTTAGATTGGTATATGCAATGGTTTCTAAAAAAAAAAACTCCTATCCTTGCGCCACATGATGGAACAGTTTATGTGACAGTCTTCCACGTACCTGCGTGAACTAAGTATATGTGCATAGACTAAATTTAAAATAAAGTACTTATAACCAACTGAATTATTCAAATGCTTTATTTATTATACACTATATAACAACAGTAATAAAAAAAAACCAATTAATTTTAGTGTTCACTTTCTAACAAAAATATTTAAACAAATATTTCGTCTTCTTATGTAAAAAGTAAGGAAATTATTCTTATTGATCCAATAACAAACGCTTTTTAAATTTTATATGTTTTCCTTTAAGCTTAATAACCTGATTTAATCTACCAGGCATGGAGTCTACTTGTTAGGGTTGAAAGGCTAATCTCCTCCCATTCTGCAACCAAAACTTCTTTTACCTGCTTTATGGTATCAAACTAACGGCCACTTTTATAAACTTTGGCTGAAAGGATTCCTTATAGATCCGCAATTGGATTTAGATCTGGGTTGATCGCTGGGCCCTCCAATACTGGTATATTTCTTGAAGAAAATAAGTCTTTCATGAAACGGGCTGCGTAAATTGCGGCGTTGTCTTGTTGAAATGTCCAATTATTTCTATCCCCTTATCGAAGTAATTTATTTTTGGTAAGAATTATTTTCCGAGACTTTTAACAAAAAATGTTTACCTGCGCCGCACTCTTTTATTATTTCCCACGGTTGAAGGACAATTTTCCGGCTTTTGCAGCCACTAATCAGAACAATATTTCTTGAAAAATTTTGCGATATTTGGAAACAGCGATAAGATTTTGCTCATCACGTATCATCAGGTTCCCTAATTTTCACTTTTATTTACTAAATACTTTCAACTAAATTCAGGTGTAAACAAAACCCAGCTGACAAAGCAGTGTAACCATTTGATATTTGGTGATATTTTGCTGTTGAAGAATTCAGCAGAGACTTATCAGGAATCGAAAATCGTAAGTCAGTAATCCGTAATCGAAATTATCTGCTGATAAACTGATTTTTAGCAGACAACCACAAAGTGTGGATAGATTTTGCGACCCCGGCTTGTAATTTGAAAAGTCGCTCCTACTTAGACCAATTCTCTGATAGATCGTTTCTACGACAGCGTTATGATCCAACTGGTTAAATGGCCAGCCTACTTTCCATGTACTAAAATCCTATGTGTTTCCATTTGACAGTCTATAAACTTGTGGCCAACAACTCGGAGAAGGAGACGAAATTTTTAGAATCTAAACCAAAAATAGTTTCATTTAAAAACAACAAAAACCGCTGTTTGATTGCATTTGGGCTGTGTTAACTGCGGGGAGAGAATTTCCCCCACTAACAACAGAAGGGCCGGTACGGGGCATGCACACACATACCAAGCTTCTGTGATTTTTCTATTGCTGCTGTTGTCGGATTTTGGCTACAAGCCCGCCTTTGGGATTTCCAAGCGGTCATAGCAACTCTGTCAGCTCATTGAAGATAGGCAAAGATCGCTGATACGCTGATAGATAGCCATACGATCAACCATTCTCCTTTGTGGTGTTGTGCGTGTCTTGTTTTGGAAAAGTTATGGACATAATTTATAACTTAACTTTGACCTGGAGCCTGCAAAAATTCTATCGTTTTTTTATTTGGCTTTGGCTTATATCTGGGTGCTTTACAAAACCAAATGTGCAGCTAGGGTACCACTTCTTTGTAGAGTCTGACTGTTACGTTCATTTGCACAATCTCATTATACCTTTTGTAGATCTTGTAAAGGGTCCATATCGGGATTCAGCTAACTGAATTTATAGACCATATTATAGCAGGGGATACTTTTGTAATCTGTTTCAGTTTGTCAAGCTCACTATTCGGCTGTCTGTCATTAAGCCCAACATGACGAGGCACAAATCGCATTTTAAAGCATATTTAGGGGCGGTTGCTCATTAATTTGACGCGCCTTGGCAAATGGAAGTGGCGAAACTGTACCCCGTTCGTGTCTGTGTGTCGGTGTGTGTGACTGTGTTGCATATCCATGCATATTAAGCAGAGCGCTTTTATTCGCCGACACATTTCAGATATGAAATTTGATTGTCTGCTTGCTGTGAGGTCTGCGCTGTGGTGGGTGAATGCATATGCATGAAACGGCATTATTCGATGCTGCTGCCAAACAATAGAGCAAAGATCCAAATCTCTGTAGCGATGCCTACCCCATCCATTCCTGCATCACATGGAGTACACAGAAAACAACGCGTCATCCTGTCATTGTATACGCAGCAGCCACGGGTGGGCCGCCCGAGTCGTGTGGGCTGCATTTGCCTAAGCGCCAAATATTAATGACGATGCGGCGATGCGTCTGGAATATCATCGTCGTGGTGTTGATTTTAATGAGAGGCAGCAGCAACAGCAGCCGGGTCCCCATTGAGTCCTTTGAAATTAGGGGTGTTTATTATTTTTGATTGCCGGCACGCTTCCAAAAAAAAAACAAAAAAAGTGTCCCATTGTTGAGCCTCAAATTGATAGCGCGTGTGCAAATTTCTTCCTTTTCTTTCACTTTTTTTCTTCTGTTTCCTTGTTGAGCTTCCAAGTGCTTTGTTTATTGCCTAATGACTCATTTCTTGTCTCCGGACCTTGAACTGGCTTTTGTTTTCCGACCCCTTTTTGGAGGCGGGTGTGAAAAGCCAAACAAACACGCTGCAAATTTTGGGACCATGAAATATGAAAGGACTGTGATGTGGGTGTGGGTGTGAAGAGTACTACCATTGTCAGCGTCTCTGCGAAGCTGTGTAAAAGGCACGTTCGGTTCCGGGCTTGGGAGTTTCCCCTTTCCTTCTTTGAGTTCAGCACTTGACAGCACTGCATTCACAAGTAATTTGCACTCTGGAGTGGCTGTATTTTTTGTTGTGCAACTTCTCACGATTAGCGGAAATTTCAATTAAAATTTTTAATTAACTTAGGAAAAGTGAAAGCATTGTCTATTAACACTGAAAGTTTCAGACAAAAATGATGTAGCACCAAAAGGTAAAAGAATGAATCATTCGATGCTTTAAAGTATTTTTCTAAGTTAACTTGCACAACCGAGCGATCTACTTCTAAGAACGGCAAAAATACAAAAGCATAAAATCGAAATTAACAACAAATTAACAGCCGAAAAATATAGCTAGTGGCAAACCTATCAGAGTATAATTGGTGGAAACATTGATACCATCCAGTTGCAAATGCATTAAACATCCTTTAAATTAATTTTCATTAAATTTATCTATCTGGGCCAGAATTCTAATTTTTTGGCAAAAACTATAATTTCCAGCGGAATTCGGAAATAAATTTGAGATCGATATCTCAAAAACTGTGGGAGCTATTCCACATTTTTTATTGTGGGGGCGGGGGTGGGCGTGGCAAAAATTTGAAATAAACTTGATCTGCGTGCAGACAATAGGAGTCTACATTTCAAAATTGGTTGCTCAAGCTCTTCTAGTCTCTGAGATCTAGGTGTTCATACAGACAGACGGACAGACGGACATGGCTATATCGATTCGGCTGTTGATACTGATCAAGAATATATATACTTTATAGGGTCGGAAACGATTCCTTCTCTCTGTTACATACTTTTGCACAAACTTAATATACTCTATGTACCTTCGGTACAGAGTATAAATATCCTAAACTACAACGAGATTTACCTTGCAATGTTGTGACTAGTGCGTTAAAAATAAGTATCATCTTGTAGCACTGGGCTAGAGCCGAATAAAAAATTCAATTTATGCAAAACATAAAAAAATTCTTGGAATAATAATTTTAACATCAGCTGAACTATGCCGCTCTATTACCTTTAAATCAGACTCCTCAACAAACTCAGGCTTCACGAGCTTCCTTCAAAACTGTACACTTTAAACGCTTTTCAGAAGTTGGATACATTTTCTGTAACTGTTTATCATTTGGATATCTCTAAGTCGGTATTTGCTATGAACTTCAGCCAATATATAGTAGCCAATATTTCATGTGCTTGGGGAAATCGTACACGCTTATATGCGAGCACGAGAGAATGACGATGTAGATTGCAATCTATTTGGTGTCCGGTTCCTCGAATGTAACTTTTGTTATTGCACCTCCAGATATCGGCAGTCGTACTTATTAAAATGAGTATTTTGAAAAAAACGGTCATTATTTTTCTTATACAGCCGTGCTCCTATTTTCACTTGTGTAAAAAATTTGCGATTTAAAACCGCTTATCAGTACAATATTTGTCTAAAAATCACAAAATGTTTGCAAAAGTGATAATAGGAGAACGGCTGATATCTGGCATAAATCGCATAATTTTTGAACACGGAATGTTTACCGGACGTCCAGTTAAAGCCACAAACAGGTCCCTGACACTTTTCTTTTAAATATGACTGAGCGCGGCAGCATCTCTGCTATAATGTAATCGGAGCGAAAAAAATCAAACGAAAAGTACCTAGTACCTTACCTATTGGCAAGGTAAATGAAAATTAACACCTGGGTAAGGTAAAAGGTACTCGAATTTGAAAATACCGAGGAAAGGTAAAAGGTACACAAAATATGTACCTTGGTATGTACCTAGGTATTTGTACCTAGGTACATCCAAACACTGCTCGTTTTCATTAAAAAGCTTTTTAGGGGTTTTTTTAAGCAAATCGCCGGCTCAGGAGTGCGCGAATTTCAAATCTCTCGAAAACAGGCTCTGCAGCAGGGCGAATTCAAATTCGAGCGAATTTCGAGCGAAAGTGATTTAACAATGTGTTTATCTCATCAATTTAAGTTATAACTAATTATACTTATTACTATGTATGCATAAAAGGCACAAACCATCTATCTGCAAAACTGTGGG
Organism: Lordiphosa magnipectinata; assembly: GCA_037044535.1. Taxonomy (NCBI): domain Eukaryota; kingdom Metazoa; phylum Arthropoda; class Insecta; order Diptera; family Drosophilidae; genus Lordiphosa; species Lordiphosa magnipectinata. Next base: position 2,866 of record JBAMBO010002731.1, on the reverse strand, counting down.
AGATGTGACGTTGTTTCCAAATTGTGGGCGCTAATAAACTTGATCTGCCTGCAAGTATAAGAAGTACACAGAAAAAAAGGATCACGATATTTAGTATCAATCTGGTATTTTGTAGTATCAAATCGGCCTTCATCTGAAAAATACCCAGATGATATGTTCGAATATATCACTTTGACATTTCGAACACATCAAAGTGATATTTTTTCAGATCAACAATTTGATATTGGTTAATATCAATGATATATTATCATAGTATGAAAGCTATATTTTCAAAATACCTGTAGGACATGGTTTTAGTATCAAATAAATATTTTTAAAAATATCAAAAGGGTATTATTGTAATACCCATGCTTTATTTTTATAATATCAACGCAATATTTTTATAATACATAATACAATTATTATGACAATTATCTTTCTGGAAAAATCTGCTAAATGCATTTAAGGCGGTCGAAGTTAAATCCACTCTAGAAAAATCGTTAAATGAATATATTGAGAAGAATTATTATTTCAAACCAAACTTACCAATTAACTTTTCGTACACGAATTTTTCAATGTTTAGTTTTTGTATCAGCTCATATAGTTGGATGTCTTCCATTTTAATCTGAAAAAAATAGAGGAAAGCTAACTTCGGCTAGACTGAAGTTTATACACTGCTCGCCACTTGAATAGGACACCCTGTATGCTCTCTTTAAAACTGCTCGTAACTCGAAAACGAAATGGTAGAATAACGGTATTTTTTGCATATTATCTTTGTGCAAGCATTCTTCGCTCTTTCTGGTATATTCCAAGATTTGGAATAGAACCTTTATAAAGTTGTTTGCACTTTATGTGAGCATTCGCAAAAATTCAATGGAACTTTTGCGCCACTTGAATAGAACATGCATTTTATTTGGTCGGTTTCGTTGACACGTGCACACAAATTTTGGTTTACTTAAACTTTTTGCTTTAATTGAAGTGTATATAAAATTAAAAAAAATTTAAATGGGGCGTGGCACTTCATTATCTGAGTCGGAGAAAGGAAAAATCCAAGCTTACAAGGATTCTGGCCTTTCTATTGCCAAAATAGCAAAAAAAAGTCGACAGGAGCCGTCACGCCATAACAAATTTTTTTAATAATGAGGCTAATTATGGTAAAAACATGAAGGGCCGCACCCACAGTGTGCTTACCATCGCGGACAAGCGACTTATATTAAGAGAAGCTTCCAATTCGCACGACTCTTTGGCCAAGATAAGGGAAAAATGCAACGTTAAAGCAAGTTTGACAACCATGCGTCGTGTTATTTATAATGCTACACACCTGAAGAGACTAAAAATCAAGAAGAAGCCACCTCTTAACCCGGCTCGGAAGTTACAACGCCTTGATTTCGCGCGCGCACATGTCACCTGGACTTCGGAGTGGCAACGTGTTGTCTTTTCGGACGAAAAAAAGTTTAATTTGGAGGGCCAAAACGTGGAGTTATTAAACTGGCCACCCTATTCACCGGACTTGAATATCATTGAGAATGTGTGGGGATGGCTAACACGTGAAGTATATGGATCAGGTCAGCAATATTCGAGCGTTCCCGAACTAATTGCAGCTATCAAATTAGCATGGGGCTCGATATCGTTGAATTATTTGAGAAAATTGTATGCATCCCTTCCAGACCGAATGTTGGAGGTTTTTGGCGAAAAAAGGAGGCTCAACACACTATTAAAAACTTTTTTTGGTTTAAAAACATGTTAGTAATTTCTTATTTAAGTAATATTGTTATTTGAAAAGAATTGAAATATTCTTAAATGGTTTTTAGATAAAGTGTCCTATTCAAGTGGTGCAAAATTAAGACTCCAAAATTTGTTACTTATTGGTTAACAATGTTTTTTGTATACTTACAACTTTTGAATAATTTTGTAATTTTCGTCTAATTACTACATTTAAATAAACTTTATAAGAAAACAAAAATTATTTTCCTAGATGGCTTGGTTTAGTAGCAATTTACTATAGAAAATCGACTTTAGAGGTGTCCTATTCAAGTGGCGAGCATTGTATACCCTTGTAGCTTGATGGCGCCACTACTTTGACCATTTGCTTGCCAGTTTGTTATATGGCAGCTATACGATATATTCATCCGGTCATATTTTGACCGAACTCCCCAAAATTGTGTGGAAACTAATAATATTCAACACTGGAAGGCATAAAGACGCTACCATTGAAAACAAAAAAGTTTTTCTCACTAAAACTACTTTTTCGACCGATGGTTCCTATGGCAGCTATATGATATAGTCATCCGATCCGGCCGATTCCGACAAATGTGCAGCGTATTTGTACCAAAAGGCTTCGTACAAAGTTTGGTTAAGATAACTTTAAAACTGACGGAGGAGATAGCATAGAAACAGACGGACGTACAGACGGACATGGCTATATCAACTCTGCTCGTCATGCTGATCAAGAATATATATACTTTGTGTGGTCGGAGATGCTTCCTTCAATGCGTTACAAACATCTGGACAATTTTAATATACCCTCTACAAGGGTATAATTATACAAAATTAATATATTTAAACTCGCATAAGTTTTTTTGTGCATGTGTGCGAAATCTGTCGAAAGCAAAGGCTGAGCACGCGCTTTTTTGTTCTGCCCTTGAACGTCAAACAGCACACATATACATACATATGTACATGCATATTTTACATGTACATTTGTATGTACGCATGTTTGCATATGCATGTAAGTGTGCGCGGACACAAAATATGTATACATACATATGTACATGTTTAAACACGCACTTCTACTGCGTAGAGACCCAGCAAAACCCAAAGCGCTCTAAGAGCGCTCAAAAGGAGCAGTGAAGCGCTCAACTCTCCTTGTAACTAGTGCTATTTTTAA
>JBAMBO010002728.1:0-23503 GCA_037044535.1 Lordiphosa magnipectinata | reverse complement strand
ATCCATTTTTTCCATTTAATTTTATTTAATTTAATTTAATCCATTTCTTTTAATCCATTATAAACACCTAATTTTACCACATAATATTAAAATACAATTTTTGAGTATTTTCATGCCGTTGCGGACGTTACAAACTTTGCCATTAATAATTTTAAAAAAATGTGTAATCAAGTTTTTTTTTTTTTTCATCAGATTAAAGTGCATCAAAAACTCTGTTTATAGAGATAGTTTGGAAAACAAAATTATTCAAATTCATTCTGTTAAATTTAAAAAATCCTATTTTCCGTTGCGGACGTTACACACAGTGCACCCATTTCTTACTGCGCTACGTACTGAAACGACTGTTTTGCCCAATGAAAATACCATTTTTTTACAAGAATAAATGCAAGCAGGAGGCAGGTGTAGGTAAGCCTCTGCCACGAACAACCAAAACACCGTAAAACCATATTGCTTATATATTTTGAAGCTTGAATGTGTATCCCATTATTCCATTAAGAAACATTTGGATTTTGAGAAACTTTAAATTTCTGCCCTAGGTTTAAAAATGTTCGGATTAGCCCATATGCGATATCACAACTTAGCCAATACTTTATTTATCCTTTATTCTTGATCAGCATCAGATCAAATTGGGTTCAAGCCAAACACAGCGACAGTAACCTCCTCGTCTGCCATATTTTCAAAAATCATAATTGGCTGTTTTGAATTTCAAATGATGACAAAATTGTATTTGGGGAACGAGTGGTATGGGTAATTTTTTTTTTAACAAACCCATTTAAAATTAAAATAAAATATTTTGGTTTTTATATTTATTAATTTTAGATCTACTTTTTTCCATTTTGCTGATTTTAGGTCCAATCTAATGTACATATTTTCACATATCAAAGAATATGTTACATATTTTCTATGTGTCTATTCGCCCCAAGTGTTTTCAGTGTTGTAAAACAAAATACTAGATTTTTATATACTGTAGCAAATTTTTCACAAATGTATGTAACAGCCAGAAGGAATGATCTCTGACCCTATAAAGACCAAATATTCTTGATCAGCATCAATAGTCGAGTCTATATAACCATGTCCGTCTGTCTGTCCGACAAAATGCCATAGTAATTGAAATTAAAAGGTAAAAATCGTATGAACGATAGTTAAGTTATGAGCAAAAGAAAGTTCGCAGCGACACCGCAGCAGCTGCTACTAGTATTTTACTGCCGGGCTTGACCGACTTTCTTACCTGTCTCAAAAAATTCGTATTAGGTTAGGCGCAATTTTTAAATTATTATTTTTTCATTTTAAATTGATACAAAACTTATTCCGTATCGTGAAAGGCCTCATAGGCTAAGGTACGCCCAGCAAATCACACATATGTATATATCCAACTGGCTCAAGCGATTATTCTGGACAAGGCCTGATTAGAGAAGGTTATGGTGGGATGCACGTGGAATTTTCTATATTGTATATTTCGAAAAGATAAAAAACAGTAAGTGACGACGAGCAAGAGGAAAACTTAATGAATCATTTATAAGTTTGGTTTCCTTAAGACACGCCTGGAGTTTACGCATTTAAATCACTACCTTGCCCAACTTATTCTCCCCTCTAATATCTAAATCTATTCCTAAACTTGAAACAATGGATCCGGTAATAAAAGATTTGCATACAATGAAGAGCTAAAGTCTGCGGTGACGGGCCTTCGCTCTTATGACAAATGATTTTCTGTAAAATTATTTGTCTCAGCATTGCCATAAGCAAAGTTTGGGCACCCCCCACCTGCTGTGTGCCCGTTTGCTTAGTTTCACCAGGAACTCAAAATTTGATCATCCCCCTGGCTTTGACTTAGCATTCGTCACATTTCAGTTGTGTCTATGCCAGTGTGTGTGTCGCCAATTGTAGTTTCGACTTGAACTCGGGGAGCAGAAAAGGACGTTTTCCAAATTTTAGGAATTAAATTTTCAATCATCCGTCCACGAAGGTAAACGAAAACGAAGTTCGGTGACAGAGGACTAATTAGCAAAAGACTTAAGGAATCCCAAGAGCACAACCAGAATGCCACGTGGCAGATATGTAAATCACAAGGGCCGATGCCGCCAGTTTACGCCTGTTGATGAATTGCAGCAGGAACTGGAGGAGAGCCATAAGGCCAGGCCCAGCAGTAGCAGTGAGACTGACAACGAGGAACCCGATGATGTGGGCAGCAACAGTGCGACCGGTTCAGATGATGGCGAGCAAACTCCCAACGAAGTTGGGGCAGCTGCCGGCCCTAGCGGTGTCAAGATCAAGCGGCAAGTGGTGGGCGTTCAGGGTCTGATTGAGATATCGAACCCAAATCGCCCGGCTGATCCGAATGCGCTTAAGAAAACGGCTTCGCTGAAGCTGAACCAATTGCCAATGCAGCCCAAAGAGAAAGCTGGAGAGGACAAGGCAGTGGGCAATCGTCGCCGGGACAGGGAACGGGAGCGTATGCGTGTCCAGAATATGCAGAGGACCAGCGAGGCCAAGGCCGATCTGGCACGTCTGGCGCTGATACGTAAGGAGCGTGAGGCGGCGGCTGAACGGCGTTTGGCTGCCAAAAGGGAGAGTCAGGTTATGCCCGAATCCAACTCGACGATTTCTCTGAAGAAGACCAATGCCATGAAGGCGGCGGCTGCAGCAGCTGCAGCAGCGGCCAACAATAATTCCCGACTTCCTTCGGAGTCACAAGGATCGGCTGCGGCCGCTCGCCGAAAGGGACGCAAGGGCAAGTAATATTAAAAGCAAATCAAAAAAAAAGAAAACCAAAAACAAAAAAAAAAAATCCAAGTAAGCATCTAAATCCCCAAAACTTTTATCGTAGTAGTCGGGCACATTAGTGTCCCCATATCAGTAGTAGTAGTCAAAGTATTTGGTCATTTCATTTCGATTTTATTTCATGCTCATTTCGATTTGTAAATTTTTAGAATTACTTACACGTATAGAACAAAAATCAAAACCGTACTGGAAAATCAAAATTTTATTGTTACCCCAATAAAACACCTATACCACCGAGCAACCAACCATACATATATATATATATATACACTCCCACCACTCTGGCGGAAGTGAATCAATTCATGGTCTCAAGTTAAGTGAACTATTTCTTCAGGTGAGTAACTCAATTCAAAATTTAAATTTACGTTACGCCAGGCTCTCGCCTGTTTCGCGTATGTTTGCAACACTACCCAGAACCATTCCCGTTTTACAGCACTTGCCTCCCTCAAGAACAACAAGAACAGGTAAGCCGGCTATAGGCAAACCAAATTTATCCAGCGAAATTCAGCTAAAACAAAACCAAATGGAGCGCAATTCTTTCAAACGTTCCCGTTCTGAGGACGAGGATGATAGTAACAATAACGTAGCCCAGACCAAGGTCTGGGTCAATCAGAAGATGCACGACTTGAATGATAAAATGAAAATGAAAGCCGTACATGGTGAGTGCAACAACAATTTTACCGCTATTCTAACTAACCTCCCCCCCGCCACATCCTTTACCAACCTGTAGAGAAAACTACCAAAATGTTATTTGATGCTGCTGCAGCCATTGATAAGACACACCAGAAATCAACTGGTCCAACAGACATTCTTGTGCCTAATGGTGATGGTGGCGGCGGTGCCTCAACATCTTCGTCTACCGCCACAGCAGAGCCACCCTCGCTCTGCGACCAATATCAACTTCTGGGCGATGGCACCATACTCTTGCGTGACCTACGTGCCGATATGGCTAACCCAAACTTGGAGCGCAGCAAGTCGCGTTGCTGTCAGCGTCAGACCATGATACACGATACCTGTGTGAACTGTACCATGGACTTGTGCGAGGAATGTGGCTATTCCTGTGTGGAGTGTGCCCAGTTTATATGTCGCACCTGTGTCACTCTGTTGTAAGTAACGATCTGGTTAATCCACCCCTCCCTCAACGTTAACTTTCCCCCCATTCGTCTCTTTTTTTTTTAGTGGTAATCGTCCCCAGGAGAAGGAGGATCCGCTGTGCGAGCGTTGTCAAATGTTCTACGCTTAACACGCTGCAACACTGCTTGGCCAGATGTCAACACACTGTTTTGGGTCCCTCAAATTTCCAATTCTGAATAAGTACAAATAGATATAGTACTTCAACATCTATTTATTATAATGAAAATAAATCCTATGGTCGGTGACCGTCTACACCTTGCCACGGAACTTGTGATACTTCTGATGGTCCTTCACCAGGCTCTCGTACATGCGTGACCCGGCCTCGCTGCTGGAGCGAAGTATAAAATGGCCAGAGCGATGATCGCACATGCTAATCAAGTCATGGCAAACGCGCACCAAATGCACCTTGACCTGTCAGGGGAGAGAGATACAAATGTAGTGGTGGTGGTTGCTTGAATCGAGGGAAAGGGGTTTAGTCTCACCTTTTCGAACAGCGTCGTGGGTCGCTCGGTGGTCACCATCTGTCTGATGGTGAAGATTAAAAGGAATGGCGCCACTCGCTTAACGGCCAATGCCTGTGTGCTAGCTATACTGGCCATTACCGTGGTCAGCTTCAGACCCAACTCGGACAGGCCATCTAGCTCTGTTTCACTCAGATCGTGTGCCTTGCGCTCACTGCGATAGCAGACAATGGCCTGGATCAGGTCCTGGCACAGGGCCGCCAGCTGAGAGGCCCGATCCGACATGAGGTTACCATGCTGACGCAGCAGTATCATAAAATTCTCCGTCAGCTTCGCGTACAACTGCATAAACTGCGACCAATTGCCGCCAGCTTTTAGATACCGCTTAATATCTACATCCAACATGGAGCCCAGCAGGCAGTCCAAAGTTTCTCCCGTAAGTGGAACAGTACGATTGCTGGCCAGGGCATGTTGAGCCTCTAGCAGGCGTTGGACATGTTGGGCGTAAAAGGAATCCGAGGGCTCGGGCAGTCGCAGGGCCACATTGACGCTGATTAGCTCAAAGTACTCGTTGAGCATCTGTCAAAAAAAGGAGATGGTTAGAGTGACAGGACGACAACACTGATGTTGCAGCTCACTTACCGCTCCCTTGATGCTGCTCAAAGAGCACTTGGCAAACAGGCCCAGCAGAATGAGCACATTTTGCAGACCAGCGTGCTGTTCGGCCGTCTCGGGGCGCTTCATCTCATCCACCTGAGCACTGAGACGTCGTAGCAGCAGCAAGAAATCCTCATTGGTCTTGTAGCCAATTATCAACTTGATGGCCGGCTCTAGGCAACGGATATCCATCTGCTTGTTCATCTGAATATCGTCATTAAGTTGGCGCCAATAGCTGCTTAGCACAAACTCAATCTCATCCGGATCCAGATGCAGCTGCTGGCGATGTGTCAGGGCCACGTTAAGCAGGCGGATGGCATGTGCATTGCGATAGTTGAGCGAATGGCCCAAGTAGATTTTGCAGATGCGCCGAAAGTTCTCATCGATGGCAATGGTCGCTTCCTGCTTGGCTGCCCGATTGATGCAGCTGCTCACATAGGTGGCATAACCGCCCAAAGTGGCGTCCACAAAATCTTTATACACAGAAGCGTCTTTTTTCATTGAACGGAACTTGTGTGACACCATTTGGCCATATAACTCCAACAGGGGCTGTAAATGGCGCTGCAAGCGCCTTCCCTGGCTGCCACTGGCTCCCGCCAGCGTCTCGATGGCCAGCAAAAGAAGGCGACACTGCTCCGGCTGTAGTTTGTTTGTGGCCGCCAGTTGCTCCTGCAGATGCTGCGTGCAGCTGGTGAGAAAAGCCTCGCTGCCAGAGGCCTGGCGACGTATACAGCGGGCAAAGAGTGTTTCCCAGAAGTGCCAGCCCACCGTAGAGGAGCTGGGAATTTTGGCCAGCAGTTGGCTGACCTGGGGAAAGTGGCTGCAAATGGGCAGAGGTTGGCCAAAGTGCATCAGATCTGATTAAAAACAAAAAAAAAAAAAACAAATTGTGGTTAATGTTCATGTGTATTCTTCTGTGTATGTACTTACTAGAGCCCCCTGTATAAGTTGAATCAAAGTTCCCATTTACTTTGTTACTGATCTTCTAGAAAGCACTATCTGATACATAAACTAACAAATAACAGAGTAAATTTTTACTTTATATGACACACTTAGCTGCTAAGTGGAAGATGAGAAATCGGGCCATAGCTCACAAAATTATTGATTCATGAGGCATGATCTATATCAGCGATGCCCAGCCGTATGCTCTTTGAGTACGTTTTGTTTTTGTAATTGCACCGAAGATAGTAAATCAATGATCGTATACATGCAGGGCGCGACGTATAAAAAACGACACACATGCAAACGATTTCGCGTGTCTGCGTCGCGTAGAACAAAAACCGGTTTTGTTCTCTTCTTTGATTGGCGTTTGCGAGCGCAAGCAAACTGACCAACAACAATTTCATTATTGGTATTGGTGCTTATCTTTGTGAGTATTGGTGAGTGCTCTGTCGTTTGCTGCTTTTGGGCATGCCTGATCTATATGATCTATTTGAAATGATTAAGCTCAAAACAACTATCAAATCATGCTCAACTCAAAAAGCTCAAAGTGTTCATAGCCTAAATGTAATAAAAAAATGTACCGATTTGATTGATCTCGCATTTTTTGGATTCGTCTTCGCTCCGAATAGCAGAATAACCATTTATAACTTTTATTTAAATGGTCCAAAAACCGCGAAATTTTCAAATTTTCTTATAAGTTTACAATATTAAGAAGATTTGATACATATAAATGCGAATTGTAGACGGGTAAATAGGAAGTGAAGGTCAACCGGGTTACAAAATCGAGAAAATTTGCAAACTTTTGAGTTTAACGTGTCATAAAGAGGGATAAATAAGTAGATTTAATAGTTTGAATACAATTACCAAAAATATTTTTAGAAAAAGCGATTTTTGACTCGAAAATGCAAGAAATTTTATTTGTAACAGCCTAAGAAAAATATAAAAAAATTCAAAAAAAAATTATTGTTAATTTTTTTTAACTTACGAAACACACATTTGTACGAAGATAATGAGGTATTGGTGAAGAAAATCTATGTATACAGCCATGCTCCCATTTTCGTGCGTTTTTGAGTCCAAATTTGGTCCAAAAACCGGTTTGAAATCGCAAAAGTTTTACGAAAGTGAAAATGGGAGCATGGCTAATAATTATTGAAGCGGATCAATTTGAGAGAAGAAACCCTCTAGTTCTGCTAGTGGCGATTGACCATGCTCGCACTACCTTCATGGCTGGTTCAATCATGGGTACTTTCCTAAGTAGCCCTATGGTAAACGAGCGTGGAACCACCGAAAACATAAAAAATATTTATGACCTGTATATTCTGTAACCCACCGCGAACCAGAGTACAGGGGTACTTTCCTGAGTAACCATATGGTAATCGAACGCCGAACCAGTGTACGAAAAAAGAAAGAAAAGAAAAGCACAAAACAAATGCAATGCTAACACCGTTTTTTTGACTTCTAGGTTAGCAGCACGCGTTTTCTACATTGCTGGAACATTCTTTGCTTTTGTCGTTTACTTCAGTTTGTGACAGCATTTGCAGTTGCGCGTAGCTACGAATCCAAAGTGAAAACTAAAGTGAAGTGAATAATACACAAAAAAATGTAAGACAAATCACTTAATTCATCTAATATCTAAATTTTATGTTTCTAGCTGCAATTACGTTGTCCAATGGAATTGGGCCTGCTGAAGACCACTTGCGAAAGCTGCAGAAAAAGCAATTTTGTACAATTAATAGTACAAATAACAGAAATATAAGTAACGTATATAATAACGCAATCGAAATTATAAATAATAATAATATTTAAGAAATATTTCTTGTATAAGACTGAATGCGAATAAAAAACTATTTTTGTTATATTTTATCAGCTTGTGTTTTTGAACTTTTTACATGGCTACCCAATTCACCATCCTTTACATGGGTACCCATTTCAGCACCCCTTACAGAAAGAAACCTTATTCGCTAGTTCGCGGTAAACGGTGTGGTGTCACTAGTCCTCATGTGCGCGGACATTTCATATAAAAAAGGAAATGTTGAAAAGCATTTGTAGGGGTTAGTCGGGTAAGTACTGGTGGTCTTAGAGTAAGTAGTAATTTCGCTACTTACGAACTAGTGCCCAGAACTAGAGGGAACTAACATTCAAATTTGAGTATTTTAAGTGTTTGCAAAAATAATTTTTTATTTTTCTTCGTCTGTTGGTCAATATTGGAAGTGGGCTATTCGCCATCATTCACAGATCAGAAAAAATGTTCCAGAACAGAACAATTATATTAATACAATGCAAAGTACGCTGTATTAATTGAATAAAAGACAGTAGGTTGTGCTTTATTATTGGGGGAATATTCCCAAATTTTAAAGACAACCTACACAGATTGTGTTTAGCCTCACCCGCAACCGACAACTAAACGTATGTAATCGGACCTAAGACATTTACGATAGTTTCTCTTAACAACGAAATCCGAATTTCTTAAGAAAAGCGGGTTTCATACGGATTTTCAATTTTTTCTCTGTTTCTGACAGCTAGTCATTGGTTACCAACTCATTTGTTGATAAATTTAGAGCGAAAAGGTTCGTTCGGTGCTTTGCGGGTAATACTTTTCTGCCCGACATGCACATATTTTCGGCGAGGTAAGTAAAATAGGGTTGAAAAGGGTAATTCTAGTTAAGACTTTTTTAATTTTCCAGCTGCACTTTGTTGGTGGTCTGGACCGAGAGCACAGCCTTCTTTAAGCTCTTTCAATTGCTGGCCCACAGACGTGGGAAACGCGAGCTGGTGGAGAATCATTTGGCTGGCATTGAGAATGAGCGCTTGCGCCAATTCTTAGCCTCCTTGATATATGTTTATCTATTCGATGAGGGAAGAGTAGGCAGCTGCGAAAAAAAGATTCGGCCAGGTGATGGTCTCTTTTAATCATTACTGTGATCACCTCCTGCATACGTGGATGGACACAGTCGAACACCAAAATGGCCGCCCTGCAACTGTTGCAAAAGTTGTCCAAGTATATTATCTTCGAGACAATATTGGATCGCATTTTGCCCTATATTGTGAGTACTTTAAGGGATTTCCAAATCTTCATCTAAATCTCTGTCTTTAGCTGAATCTGTCGTCAAGGTGGAACACTTACTGCTTACCTAGCCATAGTTAAGAATATACCATGCAGCAAAGCCAATGTCTTTCCCGATTATATACTGCCCTATATCATGGATTTGGCCAGTGAACTAAGTGTGGTCATTGGTCGTGTGGTCATTGCCCGGAATACTGCCGCTTTGGCGAAGACAGCTGTGTACTTTCTGGAGGAGACACAGCGCAATGACCCGAATGCCCACACCACGCTATGAGGAGCAAATGAATGTTTTGCATGACGCTCACATTGTCAAGAAAACCCTAATGGAGTCGGGCCTTCTTTGTTCAGTGTTTTTATACTCTGTACCGAAGGTACATAGAGTATATTAAGTTTGTGCAAAAGTATGTAACAGGGAGAAGGAATCGTTTCCGACCCTATAAAGTATATATATTCTTGATCAGCATCAACAGCCGATTCGATATAGCCATGTCCGTCTGTCTGTCCGTCCGTATGAACGAAGAGATCTCAGAGATGGTAAGAGATAGAGGTTTGACATGTATGGGACATATATTTCTTATACTTGCAGGCAGATCAAGTTTATTTTCAATTTTTGCCACGCCCCCTCCCGCCCCCGCAATTTGGAAAAAACTTCATATCTCCTACAGTTTTGGAGATAGATCGTTCGTTCCTTCTAGAGATACCTTGTAAACAAAATTATTTATCGATTTGCCGAAGGAATGATAAAGATCGGATGAACGATACTCAAGTTATGGGCAAAAAACGGCCAGTTAACACCACCCACCCCCCCCCCCCCCCCCCCCCCCCACCAACAACCACAGCAACATACCCTAACTGTTCAACACAGGCAATCTTAGTGCGGAGAGAAAGAAACTTAGAGAGCGCACCGCGTTGTGCGCGGGGTGGTAATTGGCCGTTTGACTCCTGAGCAAATGCTAGTGTAAGGGTACAGAGTGTGCTATAGTCGGGCTTGACCGACTTTCTTTCTTGTTATTTTACCAAAGGCGTTAAATTAAATAAGTAAACTTTGCCAATATTCCGCAGATTTTAAACCATTTGTTAAATGCTTCTGCTAGAAGAGTTAGCAGAGAGAATGCAAACTATTGTTATTGGCTGTAACTGTTATTTCCAGTTATTTTTGTGCCAAAAATGCGATGCAATTTAATAAAACTGAATTAATTCATAAAAAATAAAGAAACAAAACTAACAAAAAGTACAAATTTTCAAATGGTAAACAAAATGGAATGAAACAAAACATTCTTATCAATTATCGGGAAGGTAAACGTTTGCATCACGTTTTCAAATCTGTTCTCGACACTTTCCCGATAGCGACAACGTATTGGAACAAGAAAGAAAGTCGGTCAAGCCCGACTATAACATACTCTGTACCCTTAACGTCGCAGCTCGCATTTGCTCACGAGTTATACTCGATCACCTCTATGTTTCACTCTCTCTCTCTCACTAAGATTGCCGTTCAATAGAATGCTGTGGTGATGGGTGGGGGGTGGTGGGTGTTTAGTGGCCGTTTTTTGCTCATAACTTGAGTATCGTTCATCCGATCTTTATCATTCCTTCAGCAAATCGATAAATAATATTGTTTACAAAGTATCTCTAGAAGGTACGAACGATCTATCTTCAAAACTGTAGGAGATATGACGTTTTTTCCAAATTGCGGGGGCGGGAGGGGGCGTGGCAAAAATTGAAAATAAACTTGATCTGCCTGCAAGTATAAGAAATATATGCCCCATACATGCCAAACCTCTATCTCTTACCATCTCTGAGATCTCTTCGTTCATACGGACGGACGGACAGACGGACATGGCTATATCGAATCGGCTGTTGATGCTGATCAAGAATATATATACTTTATATGGTCGGAAACGATTCCTTCTCCCTGTTACATACTTTTGCACAAACTTAATATACTCTATGTACCTTCGGTACAGAGTATAAAAAGTGTCGAGAACGGATTCGAAAACGTGTATCGAGAACTTACGTTTTGCTGCCACAAACTGAGCGACAGCTTATACTTTTCGGACCGAAAACGGAACACATTCTCGATAGTTTTGAGTTAGAGAAAACTTCGAGAAAACATCGAAAACGGATCCGATCTCGCTAACGATTGTCGGGTGGGCTGTGCTGAACAGTTCAGAAAAGAACAGAACAAAAGTCAAAGCAAATAAAAATGTGAACAAGTGAACATGTTCTTTGTTCAGTCTCTTTTGCTCAGTGAGTTGTTCTGTCCGTCTTTCTTTGTGAGCTGTTCTGTATCTCTTGCTCTGCAGCGAATGGAACAAACTGCCGTGCGATGATTACAGACTTTTTCTTTTCCCAAAATGGAAGAATTGGACTTGGCTGACATGTGTTTTCAACAAGACGGTGCCACACGGCACGCGAAACCAAAGAGCACTAGAGAGGCGAGCAATTAATTTCACGTGGTCGCCAAGATCAGGTAACTTGACGCCACTGGACTATTTATTGTGGGGCTACATGAAGACTCTCGTGTACAGGGACAAGCCAGTCACCATTGCAGCCCTGGAAGACAACATTACAGCTGCCATTGGTGAGATGTGGGCCGAAATGCGGATGCTTACGGATGGACCACCAACATTTACATGAAATAATCTTTGAAAAAGTAAATGGCAGGCATTGATGTATCGCTCCAAATAAGTATTTCATTCACTATTGAAAATATTATGTTCTTTTTGAAATTTTCCAAAAACAAACAATTAAAAAATCAGCCTTTATATGAAGCGTTCTTCTTCTTTGTCTTGGCCGCTGCTATAAATGCTCTCCAATCGTTTCTGTTTTGTTCGAGGAGGCTTCAGTTATTCACAATGCTTGGCAATGCCTTGTCCTTGCCGCACCTGGCCTTCTCCGGCTTTCTTAGTCTTTCGCTTTCAGATTATTTCACTGGAGATTTGTTAGGTCGACTCATTTTCTGACTTGTCTTGATCTGTTTGGAGCATAGTGGAGGGCACTATGACCTACACTCATGCAGGGCTCTAGTACTTTACCTATAAGTTGTTCTAGCAGCAGACGGGCTGGCTCCTCCTGTTCCTGGCTGCTAATTAGGTCCTGGTAGAGGGCGAATAGCATAAGCCAGAGTCGTGTCTTGATGGGAGTGCCCAGTTGCGACAGTGGCAGCTTTTGCAGAGACTGCACCAGGTCCAAGGCTGGAGGTAATATCAGTTCTTTGGCTGGCTTGTTGATTTGCTGACTTATGGCTTTCACTAGAGTGGCCTCATCCGGGGATTCGTCCAGTTTTAGTTTGGACAAAAGAGCGCCCTTCACCTTGGACTCCTTAATACTTAAGGCATACTCCTGAAGCTGTTGTGAGGTGAACAATTCCACGCTTTCGGCATCCTCCAGATCTTGATCCACAGGTGTCTTCTGTTGGATCCGCAGCTGCTTTTGGGTACGCGTTAGCCGACCCAACTGTTGAGGCTTTACCAGCTCGGCCAGTGAATCGGAGCAGCCAGAGCCACGTTCATCTTGGAGTAACCAGCCCACTTCGGCCAACTGTAACTCCAAGCGCTGCATACGCCGGCGGCAGGAGCTCTTGCCAAAGTTGTGCACTCGCTGCTGCAGTAGTGTCCACTCGGATGGAGGCAGGAAGCCATGTAGCTTTAGTGAACGGCTGCTACAAGCTACTCCATCAGGCCAGTAGTGGACCATCAATAGCTCCAGGCCACTGGCACGTTCTGTGCACTCTAGGAAAGCATTCATGAGTGGTCGATTGTGCTCCTGGCTGAGCAGGCGACGCCCAAACTGCTCTAGCACTTGCGCCGTGTGGTCCAAATGTTTTTCAATCTCCAGCTGATACTGATGCAGCTGCTCAGCCAGCCGGGTGCCCAGCAGATATTGCGAAAGCAGGGCTGCATGAAACTCGCGGGCAAAGTCCAGATTGGAGGGCAGCACGGCTGTGGAATTGTCTTCGAGCAGTTCGCTGAAGGAATGCAGCAGAGTCTTCCAGATCACTATTGAGGGTTTGCTCATCAGATGACTAATTAGTTTGGTGAACGCCGCGCCGGCGGAATGACTGGGCCAGGTGTGTTGCAGCTGTTTGAAAGCATCGTGGGCAGATGGGGCTGAATTGGTTAAAGCTGGCGAGCTGGATGCAAAGATGAGTTGCAAATAGGGCTCCGCCACCTGCTGCTGACCCTCCACCAACTCCAGTCGCCTTCGTTTCTTGCCTGCATCCCCGCTGTCGCCGACTTGTAGTTGATACTTGGACAGCCATTCCCCTAGCGACTTCAGCAGATTCATGATGAATCGTTCGGCTCGACTTAGGCGTCGGAAGACGTCCAGCAGCTGGACTAGATACTGTGAGTATAGTTCCAGCTCTTCGGCAGTCTGCTTGGGTGTAGTCATCAGCCAAATGGTTATCTGATAGACGCTGTGCTCGAGAAGTAAAGGGTTGAGCCGCAGGGCCGCACTGAGCAGTATGACCACTTCGCGCAAATGCGACTGTTTGTTTTGACGGACCAAGTGGAGCAGCTGCTCGCTCAGGTATGTGAAGGCGGCTGGCTGCTTCTTGTTGTTGGGATTTGCGTGATCCATGTTGAATTGCAGCGAAATGTCATGCTTTCTAAGAGACTCCAACAGATGGGCAGCTAAGGCCAGAGTCTCCTCTGGCTTGGTGTGACCGTCTTCAGGTTTGAAGACAAACTCAAAGAGTTGAACCAAATGGGCGGTGTCGAAGCGGTAGTTGTAGAGTGCCGCCTCCAGTATGATGAGACGCACATACAGGGGCTGCTCCTGATTGCCAACACGCTTCAGCTGCAGCTTCATCACCTGCTTATCACTGAAATGCTTCTCCAAGGCCGCCCACTCCTCAAAACAGGTCGAATGCAAGTGAAGCAACAATTCCACCAAAGGGCACACTACCTGATCATCATAGGCCACCAGCAAAGGCTTCCATTTCTGAGCACGTTGGGCATAGTCAGACAACTGTTTCACAAGCGGCATTAGAAAGTCCGCTTGGGCCTCCTTCGGCGCCGCAAGAGATTTCTGATAGCATTTAAAGAGCCTGGCATAGCTTTGCATCAATAGCTGGCTATCGGCACGCAGAGCATCTTGATTTAAATCCGAGTTGAGCATACTCTGCAGCAGCTCCAAGTGCTGGGACTGCGACGTCTTGGCGGTCTTTTTGATCACCACTTGGATTAGACGCGATTTGCTGTCCAAGCTCACCAGGCCGGGCTGCACACGCAGCTGGTATAACTGTTGCAGTTGCGGCTCCAACACAGTAAAATCCTGCTCGGGCGGTAAGGAGTCTGCCAGCCATTTTATGATCACCTCGTATTTGTGGGGGTAGGAAAAGTCCACTGATTGCCAGACCTTTAAAGCGAAGTCCAATCGAGCCGTGAAAGGCTTCTGGGAGTTTTGCAGCCAGGCCTTCAGTTCTGGTAAGAGACACGAATTAAATAAGGTGTGTTAAAGTAGGCGCTCCTCCTACTTACCCTCGCCTGTGTCCATGTTGATTGCAGATCTGCACGTGTTGATCAGTCACTATCGATAACTTTGAGTTGTAATCGATAGCAATTTGATAGACGACCAATAGACGATAAGGGGTCCAAGTTCGTGTCCGTTGTGTTTATTTGTTACACAACACTAGCCACGGTGAACGGCCGATGGCAACAGCTGTTTTGCGTTGTTTTGAAGTTGAAATTGTTATTTTGTTTTTCTGTTTAAAAATTGTTACATTATTTTCACAATGTTATTGAACTGCGCACGGTTGAGGCTTAGTTTACGTGTCTCGCAAATACGGCGAGCAATTCATTCACCTTGTAACCCACTGAACAAAAGCATCCACCCACGAATACGACCACCGGCTGCTGTTGCTCCTGCTCGAAGAGGAGATCTCCTGCAGTTGACCGTCCGTATGCATGGTCATTGCATACGACGCGGCTTAGCTCAAAGCAGGAAACAGTTGATCGACAATGCGAAGAGTCGTGCGGTACCCGTGCACATCAACATGGCCAAGTCGGAGTATGGCCGGTTGCTCTCATTGATCAAAACAGAAAAATGGACGCTGACGGGTAAGAGCAAGGCTTGCCTTGTGCTGGCTTTATCTAATCGGATTCTTCTTGCAGTGGGCATTATCTGCCTGGTGATTTCCTCAGCGATAGCCATGTCGGTGCCCTTCTTTTTGGGTAAAGTCGTGGATGTCGTGTTTAACAAATCGGGACTGGATGAAGAGGCGTTAAAGAAACTGAGAGAATACGCAATAAGCCTCTTCTGGATCTTTGTCATTGGTGGATTTGCCAACTTCGCCCGCGTTTATCTCTTTGGCACGGCCTGTAAGTCAGGCGGAGATGCACTGAACTGAAACTGAACATTCCCATTGATTTTTCCAACACTTTCAGCACTAAAAATTGTACGTCTCCTGCGCTCCCGTCTCTATCGTGCGATGCTGGTGCAAGAAGTTGGCTGGTACGATACCAAGGGCACAGGCGAGCTAGTGAATCGGTTGAGCAACGATACCTTCTTTGTGGGCATTTCGCTAAGTCAAAATGTATCAGATGGATTGCGCGCACTGGCCATGATTTGCGTAGGCACAGGCATGATGGTATACTGACTGATATCTGAACTCCCTTTTCTCTCCTACCTAACTGGAGCTGTCTATTTTCCCCTTTTCTGCAGATCTACACCTCGCCACAGTTGGCACTGGCGAGTGCTTTAGTGGTGCCTGTCATGGCCGGTATGGCCATAGTCTATGGAAGATATGTGAGGAAAATTACTAGAGTGGAATTGGACAAATATGCTGAGATTATGAAGTACGCCGAAGAGCGTTTCGCCAATATAAAGACGGTGAAAACGTTCTGTCGGGAACAGAAAGAGTGTGCCGAATTCGATGCCAAACTGGACGAGGCCTTCTACATTGCCAAGAGAGAGACACGTGCTCGTTCCATATTTTTTGGTCTGGTAAGTGTTTTCAATCAGAAAAGGGCAGTTCATATATTGCTAAACGGGCTAAGTATTCATGGCTACGTAATCAAAAAATACGTTGAAATGAACGAAACCGA
This sequence comes from Lordiphosa magnipectinata, assembly GCA_037044535.1. Taxonomy (NCBI): domain Eukaryota; kingdom Metazoa; phylum Arthropoda; class Insecta; order Diptera; family Drosophilidae; genus Lordiphosa; species Lordiphosa magnipectinata. The sequence goes on along the minus strand of JBAMBO010002728.1, from coordinate 7,418 downwards.
TATATATATATATTGCGTTTTTCGATATAGAAGATATTGGTTTGGTGCTCGGTTTGGTTCAGAGTCTGTTTGCATCCCTTTGATATAGCGAGCCAATCTTTTAATATTTCAGTTATCTTTTACACTTGCAAAGTTTATCAGCCTTGAATGTGTTTTCGTATTACCAAGAAACGATTAGAAATTTGTTTTAAATGTTTTGACACCAAAAGCGTCGAATCAAAGACTCTAGAACTCAGAAAGATAAGTAACGGTCATACAAGTGAATGTCGAGGCCAAATTCAATCAATTCTGCCGCACAAATTTTGCACACTCACAGCACAGGACACAGGTATAGACGTCCGATCTGCCTGAAGTTGACATTTTTGAAAAGCTTGATAAATATACAGCTTAATTGCCAAGTTTCAATCACTTAGCTTTGAAACTGACTGCGTGGTAAAGCTTTATTTAAAGGCATATTTTTATTTGTTCATAATTTCAAAAATTAATATCTTTTAAACTATAAAGGTCTCCATCTTTTTGAAAGCACCGTAATTTACGTAATGCTTAGGACAACATTTTGTATATCCTTAGAAGCTATCGCATGGTGGTTAACACTGAGAAAAAATTATACATAAACTTTAGCAACAATTACTTAATATTATTAATATAATATACAAATGTATTAAATTGTGATTTAATCAGATACAGCAAAGTACTATTCCGCAATATCAACTCGAGACCTGTCGGATAAACCAAACCTGAGAAATCAAGTTTTTAAAAAACCCTTTTTTTCAATTTTTCCGATTTTGACGATTTTTGAAATTGTTTATAAAATTAACAAAAAATATTTTTGCAAAACCATAAATTACGTTTTGGTGGGAGTGTCGAGATCTAGTTTCGTATTTTTTTTTATTTAAATCAAAAATGGTAAATTTTACAAACCGTTCGGTTTCAAAAAGAATGACCCATAGGTCAAAATTTTCATTTACAAAGTTGATAGTTAGCGACCTTTCTAAATTGTAGAAATTTGAGTATTGCCGGCTCTAGGTCAAGTGAAACACACAAAAATGTATGATGTTTTCCAATATATTTCGGTTGCTCCTCGGCAACCATCTTCATCGACACTACAAAAACAATTTACCAATTACAATTTAGCATAGATTCAATCAAAACAAAGCAAAAAAGAGATTTTTCACATACATTATTTTACACGTCTGCTCCGTTCGGCGTGAAGTTGGATACTGATCTATTATTTGTCAGTAAGTGTATGTATAGGTGAGCACAGTTTTCCGTGTCCGTCTTGTAGTTAAGTCTCTTGTCTGTTGGTGTGTCAATTATATGTAGCATCTCTATAGTGAAACGTTTGCTGTAGTGGTTTTCTTGCTGCAGGATTGTTGTTGCTTCAAAATTCGGCGCCGTTTTTTGTGTGGTTGTTTGATGTCTGAGTTTGTAGTCCGATCTATGTTGGGATATTCTTGTTTTTAATTTTGATTTTGTTGTACCATTGCATGGTATCTTGTAGATAACATTACTCCTATCGGCAGTGGCTATTTTGGACTTCGTCTTATTGAAGAAGTTTCTCATTGTGCTATTAGGTTTGTGGGCTAGTTGTATGTCATGTTTGTTGAAGCAGTCTGAATGGGCGAACCGTTCAGAAAGCTTAGGAACATATGTTAGAGACTTATAAATTCTGGGTTGTTGTTTCCTTTTGGAAATTGGTTGGCCGTTCTTCTCAATCAGGGATTTGATAATTTTTGTTGGGAAGTCATTCGTCTTTCAAAATTTGTTTAATTTCTGAAATGGTCTCCTGATATGATATATTTCGTCACTAATGTTCATCATCCGTTGTATACAACACCTTGCTGTATTTATTACCATATTTCTCGGGTGCTTGGAATGGTAATTGATGATTCTGCCTGATGCTGATGGCTTCTTGTACCACCTTAGCTTAAGTTGATTCCCCTGTCTGTTAATTGTGGAGTCTAAATATGGTAGTTTGCCGTCTCCGTCTCCAATTCCATGGTGAAATTTAGATTCCTGTGAAATGAGTTTTGAATCTCTTCCTCTTTCGTGATGGCAAACAGATCGTCTACATATTTCGTAAGCAATCTTGGAGGGTGTTTTAGTTTTATGACTGTGCTGTCAAGGAGTTCCTCCATCACGATGTCCGCTATAACTGGGGATGCTGGGGATCCCATTGGCATGCCTTTTAGCTGTGTATATACATATGTCGTCCTCAAATTTAAAGAATCTATTTTCTACAATACAGAATCTTAAGATTTCCATAAAAAGTTGTTTGGGAATTTTCGTATACTCTTGTATCTTAGTCCATTTTTGTCCATTTCATTTACCTTATCAAAAGGTAAGGGACTAGGTACTTTAATTTGATCTCCATGAGAGTTTAAATAAAGATGATTCTTAATTAGACAGTTTGGGTAGCTAATCTAATTAAATCGTTCGTCCAAATTCACGTTTTTTCTTTGCTTATTTAGTATTTATTGAATCTTCTCTTAATGAGACTAACAATAATTTTTCAAATCTTAATCTAGAAACTATTGTACAACTATCCCCTATTGGAGCTAGCTTATGTTCTGCGGCCCTTTAATTCAGTCGCTGGGGTTGGTAGGTCTGTTCTTCGGAATCGAGATTGCGTTGCTTGCAGGGTGAGAGATTGTGCAAGTTCCTTAGGGTGGAGCTAGAAGCTCTTCAGAATATTTGCGCTTTAGTTGCTGTATTTCAGTTTCCACCAATGGGATCCTCAGGTCGTTGTGGATACACTCGTTGCGAATGTACCATGGCGCCTTGATTGATCTTTGATCTTTGAAGGATGTCCACACTGCTTGCACAGGCATTTCCCCATGGTTGTGAGCCATAAGTCCAGACTGGCTTTATGATGCTTTTGTACAGTAAGACTTTATATTCCAGTTTTAGAGGGTAACGGGAGTACTTTAGCCAGTGAAGGCTGTTGGCCTTTAGCCTTATTTCAAATTTTTTCGAGTCTATGTATTTGCGCCAAGTGAGCCTTCTGTGGAGGTGGACACCAAGGTAAACAACATCGTTTGATTGTGGTATCATAGTCGCGTTTAGGGATATCTGGGGACAGGTGCTTTTGTTGAGTTTACACTTTTGCTCGTTAATTTGTATGCCCCACTTGTCCAGCCACTCCTCCACGTGAGATAGATGGCTTGCCAAAAGTCTGGATGCGATAATTGGACATCGTGATCTGCTTAGAATTGCCGTTTCATCCGCAAAAGTGGATATTGTTAGTCGTGGGTCAGTTGGGATGTCAACAGTGTACAATACATACAGAAACTACGGCTCCAATGGTGAACTCTTTCGTTGAAAAAAACTGTTGCTGACATAAAATTCTAAGAGTTTGTGTGTATTTGGAGGAAGCAGTGTCCTAATTTTATATATAAGCCCGTCCAACCAAACGCGGTCAAACGCTTGGGCAACTGGTAGGAAAATGGCAGAGCAGTATTCGTGGTGCTCATACGCAGTCCGAATATCTGAAGTTAAACGGTTGACTTGCTCAATGGTCCCGTATTTTGCTCGGAACCCAAATTGATGTGAAGGAATTATATTTTGTGCAAGAGTATCAATATTGCGAAGTAAGATCTTCTCAAATACTTTTGATAAGCAAGGTAGCAGGCTAATGAATGGGTCTATATGAAAATGCTTGTGTTGTATCCTTTCCTGGTTTCTGAATCATTGGCCGTGTTCAGCAGAACAACTTGCTCCCTGATCAAGTATAATATTGCAATTATCTTAATACTGAACTCGAGAGATGCGGCATCTTAATAGCCAATTTGAGGTATCATGATACAAGAGCATGTATCAAAGAAATAGTACGCTACTTTAAAGTGATACTGCTCCCTCCAACAGCAGAAACTATTCGATACAACATTTTTTTCTGATACCTGCTCAGGGATCAATTATTCTGCTGAACACGCCCATTATGATTGTCGATTTCTTCCACTGAGTTGGAAAGTATCCACATCGCAGTACAGCATTGAAGATTCTTGAGATGTATGTAATGGCAGGATTTGGAAGTTCCATAATCATTTTAGGCGTAATAAGATCATGTCCTGGTGTTTTTTTTTTTTGGGATTGAGTTCTGTTATAACGTTTTTTATTTCAAGCGAATGAACTTTGATTGGGTAAGTCTGTGCGGCAGTGGGAATCAGTGGCAGTGCATATGCATTGGTTGGTGGATTTGGCTGGAAAACATTTCTTAAGTGAAGTGCAAAGATATTTACCTTTTCTTTGTCGCTGCGGGCCCATTTTCCTCTCTGGTCCCTCAAAGGCGTGTCTACCTTTGCAGGTGGCTTTATGCTTGCGAGTGCTCTCCATAGGGGGAATTTGGTGCTTGTAGGCGATAGTTTTTCCATGTAACGGCTATGGGCTAGCTGCTCCTCTGCTTCAAGTGTTCTCAGGCGAGTCCTTGCAGCAGGCGACCGATTGCTCTGCCATTCTCTTCTTGCACGCCGCTTTTCAGTGACCAGCCGGTCTATAAAGCTGTTCGTTAATCTACGATCTTGCTTAGGTGTTGTTTTTGATGTTGTTAGTGGGCTCGAGTGATGAGCTGCAGCAGTAATGATTGAGCTCAGGGCTTGGACTGAATTTTCAATGTCTTCTTTGCTGTTTATGGTTGGGCTCAGTTCAATATGACTGCTAATATATAATATTATTTGTATTTGAGCCAGTTTGTCTTATGTGATGTCAGTCTCCGAGGATACTCTCTGATCTGAGGACACACCAGAAGGGTAAAAATAATCGGAGAATGGTCTGACGATAAATCTGCGAGTGCTTCTGCAGTTACCAAATTTTGTAGAACTTTTCTTGTTATGGCAAAGTCTATAAGGTCGGTATGTAGGATTACCCGGAGATACATAGTAGAGTTTCTTTGACGCGCGCATAAGTACGCTATACAGTTGCTTCCCTTTTGGATTAGTCAGTCTAGAGCCCCAGTGCGGATGTTTGGACAGCAGCGGGTGAGGAGGCGATTGGCGTGTTCGATCAAAAAATACTTCGGAGGATCTATGGACCTTTAAAAGTTGGCGATGGTTACCGCATTCAAATGAATCACGAACTGTGTGAGCTTTATAGGCACATCAGTCTAGTCAAGCGCATAAAGCAACAGCGGCTGCGCTGGTTGGGACATGTAACACACATGCAAACGATTTCGTGTGTAAGCGTCGTGTAGAACCAAAACCGGTTTTGTTTTTTTCTGTGATTGGTGTTTGCGCGCGCACGCAAACTGACCAACAATAATTTCATGTGATTTTGTATTTGTTTTGAAAGTGTTCCCTTAATTGGAATTGGTGCTTTTCTTTGTGAGTATTGGTGAATGCTCTGCCGTACGCTGCGTTTGGGCATGCCTGATATACATCGTTCATACATTTTTCTGAATTTTATGAACCATTTTCAAATTTTCCTAAAGTTTTTCAACATAATCCCTTATTACCTTATGACAACACTCAAATGGCACAACTTAAGTTTGGGTAGCGTAAAAGGTTCATTAAATTGGGGTCTTTCTTTCTCGAGATTTTGGTTGGCAAATCGCTCGGTTGAGTTCAACTATTGATGTAATCTCTCTCGTCTTCCTTTCTACCCTTAGACTGGCTTCTCTGGCAACTTTATCATCATTTCGGTGCTGTACTATGGCGGTACTCTTGTTTTGGATGATGCTCTAACCATTGGCGATCTTACCTCTTTCATGCTGTATGCCGGCTATGTGGCTGTATCCATGAATGGCTTGTCCACTTTCTATAGCCAGCTTAACAAGGGCGTGGGTGCATCGGAACGCATCTGGGAGATACTGGATCGCGAGTGCAGCATACCCATTGACAAGGGCCTGGTGCCGCTGAGCAAGCCCCTGGGTGAAGTTGGATTTCAGGGGGTGGAATTCACATTTCCGTCGCGACCCGACAGTCGGGTTTTGTCTGACTTCACGCTAACTCTGCTGCCGGGACAGACAACGGCAGTGGTGGGCCGTTCAGGATCTGGCAAGACAACAATTGCTCTACTTCTGCTGCGCCTCTACGATCCCCAGGCGGGCGTTGTGTCGCTCGATGGTCAGGATCTACGCACACTGAATCCTCAGTGGCTGCGCCATCAGTTGGGCGCTGTCAGCCAAGAGCCGATGCTCTTCTCGGGCAGCATTCGGGAAAATATTATGTATGGCGTAAATCCTGGCGACGAGGTCAGCGAGGAGACGTTCATGAGGGTGGTGCAGGAGTCAAATATTAGTGAGTTTGCAGCCCAACTGCCAGATGGTCTAGATACGTTGGTCGGCCAGCGCGGTATGATGTTAAGCGGTGGCCAAAAACAACGTGTGGCCATAGCTAGGGCCCTGATCAAGGTAAGTGTCAGCGGAGTGGACTCTCGGCGCACGGCGACCTGCTGATTCTGCTCTTGTCTTTTTGCAGAATCCCAGCATACTTATTCTGGACGAGGCCACAAGCGCCCTGGACGCCATGTCCGAGCAGCTAGTACAAAACGCCCTGGAGCGTCTCGTCAAAGGACGCACAGTGCTGACCATTGCCCATCGCCTGAGTACCATTCGCAATGCTGACCAAATTGCCGTGCTCGATGGCGGACACATTGTGGAGCTGGGCAACTATGATGAGCTCATGCAGAATACGACCGGCGCCTTCCGGGAGTTGGTGGCCAGCCAGGCCTTTGGCACGAATGCACCGTGATAGAAGGCCGGGCCTTCTTAGGGGAATTCCCAATTCCCAGTTTTAGTTTGGGATAAGTAGAGAGTATTCATGTTGTTTGGCGGGTGGATGCAATGTGTTCAATTATTATTTTATTGAAATATACAGTTCAGGCTGATGCGGGTTGTTGGTCGAAACGGATGGACGATGCGCGGACTACGGTTTCAAATTTGGCGGCCTATCGATTATTCAACACCTTACCGCTTCAATGCGTAAACATCTGAATGGCAACTGGAAAAAATGTAAACAAAGTTAATAAATCAGCTGTGAGGCAATCGGAGATGCCAACCACTACAAATGGACCAGGGCTGCAAGAAAGCAGATTGAAAATTTATAGTTAAATGTACTAGTAAATCCCCATACACAACTCAAATTCACAATTAAATCATATTTTATGTTATACTTTAGGAATTAATTCAATCTGTTTATTTGTTGAGTAACCAATTATCCCAATCAGCTGTGCCTCGGTGTGACCCGCCAGGGCAGTTGGCAACGCGGGATGCCAGTCACAGTACAACGTCTGTCAAAGCGATAAAAAAAAAGTTGTCTCCGCATTAAAAGAATTCGCAGGTAGTAAATAATTTCCAGATTTCGGTGGGTTTCCTCTAGAATTATGACAAAATAAAATGTAGCCCATGCTGTGTAGCATTTAATACGGTTGACAAGTATTTTGGGGTCGATAATCGTTGAGCAGACGGAGAGTAGTCGCCCCCCTCG